>OW121754.1:29555621-30155621 GCA_933228765.1 Miltochrista miniata | reverse complement strand
GTTGGAGTTTTGGAGTTTTAGAGTTTTAGTTTTAGAGTTTTAGAGTTTTAGAGTTTTAGAGTTTAGAGTTTTAGAGTTTTGGAGTTTTAGAGTTTTAGAGTTTTGGAGTTTTGTAGTTTTGGAGTTTTGTAGTTTGAGATTTTTGGAGTTTTGGAGTTTAGGAGTTTTGGAGTTTTGGAGTTTTAGGCTACGTCCGCACAGGCAGGCGGCTTGCTTGGCGCCTAGAGCCTGGTGGCTTGCATCCTGGCTACTTGCTAGGATACACGGTGGCCGCACTGAAAGGTGGTTTGCGTGGGGGGTCGCTAGGTGCCTTGGTCATTTGCTTGTCGGCACGTTGAAGAGATTTCACTTTCAAAAATAGCTATATACTGCTCTATATTGGGTTCATACATATGATCACGCCTTTTATCCACGAAGGGGTAGACAGAGGCATTTTAGATGCCCACATTTCACCTTTGAGATTTTGTCCCACGTAATAGGTGGTGAGCGACAAGGATTGCCAGCAGTGCCAGCTGTTAAAAATTTTCAAGCCGCCTAAAAAGGCCCTCAACTTGGCTTAGGTACTGCCTCGACTGCTATTTTACTGGCAACCGGGACCAAGGACTTTTCGAAGCACGGAAAATAAATGTCACACAGTGGTCACGAGACGGTCACCCATCCATGAACGGCCACAGTAAATGTTGCTTACTACAGTGATCGTTTACACAACACTGAGTCCGCGGGGCCACGAGCGCTTCATATTGGGTTCATGACATAAATAAGACACGGTCAAGTCATGGGGATTTTTTTGTTCTATATAAGCAATTGCATAATTTTCAATAAAAAATTACGAAGATTTGCGTATGGCCAGAGACACATTTGATCTACTTCTCAGTAAAGTTAAAGGAAAAGTAACTCATTCGGATACTCATCTATTTATGACTAGCTGTGTCCGCGACTTCGCCCGCGTAGAATGTAATAAAAAAAATTAGTTTATTTAGTTTTTTTTTCTAAAATAAAAGAATTTTTCTAAAGTAAAAGTAGCCTAAGTTACTACTTATTACATAAGCTATCTGCCAGTGAAAGTCCCGTCCAAATCGGTCCAGCCGTTCCAGAGATTAGCCGGAGGCCAGAACAAACAGACAGACAAAAATTTTAAAAGTATATATTTTGGTATATGTACCGTAATACATTCATATGCATGCAGTAGAAAGCGGTTATTTTAATATTACAAACAGACACTCCAATTGAATTTATTTGTATGTATGGATGCGATTAATATTTCGTATATTTTTTTCTTCAAAATGCCTCGCGCCTGGCGACAAAAAACCAACATGTTTGTTTACTTGGATCACAGACGTACAATAAGTAGCAGACGAAACATTAATTATGTTTGTGTGCGTTGGTCTTTCCATTCCGCTCGCTCTAAGGGGTTAGTGAATGCTGCTATCTCGTTTCTACACGTATAGCAACACTATACATGACATTTTAAAAAAAATGACGTGCGCCTGGTTTTTGAAAGGTTTAAGCTGCCGATGCTGCAGTTTGACGTATTAGATACCTCTCATTAATGTAGGGGCCAAACTCAGGCACTTCTTTTCAAGATTAAATTTAATGCTAACATAAAAATAAGTGTGGCAAACTGTGATTCAGCATTTAATTAGTTCAGAATTGCATTTTAATATAATGCCTGTAATCTTCGATGATATTGAGTATACAATATATAAAAATGAAGCCCGATTTCCGTGGTCACGGTATCACGCGTGAAATGCTGGACCGATTTCGCTAATTCTTTTTTGTTGTGTTTGTTTCTGTCAGGAGAAGGTTTTAAAAAAATTGGTGCAAAACTATTAGCAGAAATGGTTTTATTGCGATTTTGAATCGGATCATAGAACTGGAAACTCCGAAATGGAAACCGGGAACAGAAAGACTAAGAGATAATTTTGCAATCCAATATAGCCGCCGCGTCGAAATCACAAAATTTCATGATGGGTATCGTTTAAGGGGGATTTTGGTACGCTGAGTACGAATCACATGATAATTTTGCAATCCAATTTGGCCGCCGCGCCGAAATCACAAAATTACATGATGGGTATCGTTTAAAGGGGAATTTGGTACGCTGAGTACGAATTTCATGATACTTTTGCAATCCAATATGGCCGCCGCCCTGAAATCACAAAATTTCATGATGGGTATTGTTTAAGGGGGATATTATGTATGCTGAGTACGAATCTCATGATAATTTTGCAATCCAATATGGCCGCCGCGCCGAAATCACAAAATTTCATGATGGGTATTGCTTAAGGGGTTTCTTGGTATGCTGAGTACGAATCACGTGATAATTTTGCAATCCAATATGGGCGCCGCGCCGAAATCACAAAATTTTCGTGATGGGTATCGTTTAAGGGTTTTTTTTTTTTTTTTTTTTTTTTTTTTTATACCACTCGAGTGGCAGACAAGCATACGGCCCCACCAGATGTACCGGTGGTCACCGCAGCCTATGGACGTTTGCAACACCAGAGGCGCCACAATCGCGCTGCCGACTCTTTAAAAACCTTCTAAGTCCCCTTTTGAAGAACCCCATACTGTAGGCGTTTGGGAAAACCGAGGCAGGGAGATCATTCCACAACCTAAGCGTACGCGGAAGAAAGCCTCTACCAGATCTCACCGTGCTCAAGCGCTCAGGACGCAACGTGTGAGGATGAATACCCTGTCTATGGCGAGCGGTGCGATGATAGAATGTAGCCGTAGGCATCATATCAAACAATTCTTCAGAGCACAAACCGTTGTACAGGCGGTAGAACACACACAGAGAAGCAAAGTCTCTCCTGTCACTAAGAGGTTCCACACCACCTGCAAGTATGGGATCGTTGACAACTCTCATAGCTCGCCTTTGCACCGAGTCAAATGGACGAAGCTGGTATTCGGGTGCCCCCGCCCAGAGGTGACAGCAGTACTCCATATGCGGACGCACTTGCGACTTATAAAGAAGCAGTGCTTGCGCCGCAGTAAAGTACCGCCGCGCCCTTCTGAGCACTCCGAGCTTCCTGGACGCCAGCCTGGCCTTGCCCTCCAAGTGACTGCGGAACTGCACATCACTGGAGATGTCAACAATTAATTAAAAAAAAAGGTTTTTTGGTATGGTGAGTACAAATCACATGATACTTTTGCAATCCAATATGGCGGCCGCGCCGAAATCACAAAATTTCATGATGGGTATCGTCTAAGGGGTTTTTTTGTATGCTGAGATCGAATCACATGATAATTTTGCAATCCAATATGGCCGCCACGCCGAAATCACAAAATTTTATGATGGGTATCGTTTAAGGGGTTTTTTGGTATGCTGAGTACGAATCACATGATAATTTTGTAATCAATTATGGCCGCTGCGCCGAAATCACAAAATTTCATGATGGGTATTGTTTAAGGGGGATTTTGGTACGCTGAGTACGAATCTCATGATAATTTTGCAATCCAATATGGCCGCCGCACCGAAATCACAAAATTTCATGATGGGTATCGTTTAAGGGGAAATTTGGTACGCTGAGTACGAATCTCATGATAATTTTGCAATCCAATATGGCCGCCGCGCCGAAATCACAAAAGTTCATGATGGGTATCGTTTAAGGGTTTTTTGGTATGCTGAGTACGAATCACATGATAATTTTGCAATCCAATATGGCCGCCGCGCCGAAATCACAAAATTTCATGATGGGTATCGTCTAAGAGGTTCTTTGGTATGCTGAGTACGAATCACATGATAATTTTGCAATCCAATATGGCCGCCGCGCCGAAATCACAAAATTTCATGATGGGTATCGTCTAAGGGGTTGCGCGAATGCTCCCGGTGAGCACCTTTAGAAAAAAATGATGTTTTGTAACATCATTTTTTTCTAAAGGTGCTTTAGCCTCAATAGCATTTTTGAAGACCTATCTAAGTATGGATACCCCACACGTATGGGTTTGATGAAAAAAAATCTTTTCGTTTCAGTTCTGAGTATGGGGACCCCCAAAATTTACTGCTTTTTTTAGTTATATTTAAAAATCTAAATGCGGTTCACAGAATACATCTACTTACCAAGTTTCATGTGCATAGGTCTTGTAGTTTCGGAAAAATTGGTCGTGACATTCGGACGGACAGACAGACAGACATGACGAATCTATAAGGGTTTCGTTTTTTGCCATTTGGCTACGGAACCTTAAAAGAGGTATTTTAAGATACTCATATTTCATTAAAATAAATCTTATTGAACTAGGCGGCTAACTCCTTCCCTGTAGTTGCGTTAGTGTGTGTGGTTTTTATATGTGTTAGTTTTGGCGTACTTTTCAATCTCTAATGCTTTGTCTGCTACTTATTGTAAGTCTGTGACTTGGATACACGCTAAGCTACTCGCTAGGCGCCAAGCGCGCAGTGCGGCCGGTCGCGAACATTCAAGTATGCCCGTTTTACTAAGCGACTCGCTAGGTGACTCGCTAGGCGCTAGGCACCAAGCAAGCCGCCTGCCTGTGCGGACGTAACCTTAGAGTTTTAGAGTTTTAAAGTTTTAGAGTTTTAGAATTTTAGAGTTTTAGAGTTGTAGAGTTTTGGAGTTTTGGAGTTTTGGAGTTTGACATTTTTGGAGTTCTGGAGTTTTGGAGTTTTGAAGTTTTAGAGTTTTGGAGTTTGACATTTTTAGAGTTCTGGAGTTTTGGAGTTTTGGAGTTTTAGAGTTTTAGAGTTTTAGAGTTTTAGAGTTTTAGTTTTAGAGTTTTAGAGTTTTAATTTTAGAGTTTTGGAGTTTGGGAATTTTGGAGTTTGGGAGTTTTGGAGTTTTGGAGTTTGGGAGTTTTGGCGTTTTGTAGTTTTGTAGTTTTGGAGTTTTGGAGCTTGGGAGTTTTGGAGTTTTGGAGTTTCGGAGTTTCGGAGTTTTGGAGTTTTGGAGTTTTGGACTTTGGAATTTTGAACTTTTGTACTTTGGACTTTTGAACTTTTATACTTTTGGAGTTTTGGAATTTTGGACTTTTGGAATTTTGGAGTTTTGGAGTTTTGGACTTTTAGAATTTTAGACTTTTAGACTTTGTAGTTTTGGACTTTTGGTTTTTGTAGTTTTGGACTTTTTTTTTTTTTTTTTTTTTTATATATTAGTATCTATATTACTCCATAGACCCCGGGGTCCATGCCATTGTTATATTGTATTAAGTTGTTTGATTAAAATTATTATTATTATTATAGCCTTGACTCGGCTTTATCACAGCGTCGTGATATTTTTACTATTTTTGGGTGAATATTTCACTTCGTGTCCTTGTGAAATGTGCAGGAAATGAAATATTCAACCGTATGATTGATGAATGATATGAGTGATGATTGATTGATTATGGAAGATGATTTATGGCTGACATTCTATGGCCTATGTTTATGTTTGAGGCCTTTGTTTGTTGACGATCTGGCGTACTACTTTCTCGTCCCTATGGTGGATTGCCATCTTTAGATTGTAGTCGATGACTGCTTGGGGATTAGTTTCTATTGCCAGTTTGGTCATTTTCCCCAAGGCGTCCTCCATGTCGTCCGCGTAGTAGGTTAGAGTCTTGGTGTGTCTTGACATAGCGACTACGGCGTGGGGCACGCTGTCGTGGATTTGTAGATGTTTCGAGACTCTTTTAACAACAACCACATTTTCGTAGCAGAGACCTTGCGCTTCGTGGATGGTCATGGTCCTCGATTCCTCTCCACTGCCGTACCCTTCCTGGATCAGTGCGGATTTCTCCTGCTGTGTGTAGGTCAGGTATAGGGTCTTGGCTTGGTCCTTTGGGATCGGTGTTCCAGTGTAGCTCTTATGCGCTATGGTATTTGATCTGCTGCTAGATGAGTAGATGCCATCGTAGATCTCCTTGAGAGCGTATGCCACGTCCATTGGGCACCTGTGTGTACACAGGAGCTCCTGCTTTGTGTCGATCAGGTGTTCTGGACGGTGGTATTGGATGGTGAATAGATTCTCTCGCTCGATGTACGGGAGTTGGTTGATGTCGCCTACCATTAATAGCTCGCTGGCTTTGGTAATCCTCAGTGTCATCACTATTGCGCCAAAGTGGTTCATCAGTGCTTCGTCCACAATTAGACGAGTGCACTCACCCTCATGCGTTGATGGTATTCCATTAGTGAGAACTGATGCCATTGTTCGGATTTTCTTGGCGGCGTCTGTCCCTTTCTTCTTAGAAATCTTTTCTCGGAGATCGTTTTTTGCCTCTATGGTTGTTGTTATTACAAGGTCTGTGGTCTCTACGAAGTTGTTAATAATCCACGTCGTCTTTCCGCATCCCGGGACTCCGTTTACTAGTGTTATTTTTGGCACTGCCCAGTCTTCGTAGTTGCTGGCCTCAGACAGTTCCCCGGCTCTTTTGAGCACGCTGTCATCCAGCCAGATCTCGGTACATTGGGCAGTGACCACTATAGGGTCCTCCTTCGGTGCTAGGTAAGTCGCGCGCCCAGTCCTCTCCGTCTCGGTGCTGTCGAGTAGGATCATTCCGCCTTTGGCACTGTATGCGGCCATATGTGGCTTCATTGCTCTTCCCCGTATTACCTCCGCAGTCTCATTGTTGTAGATCGTTGCCTCGGCTTCATCGATTCTCTCCTTCAGCAGTCTTTCGCTTTGAAGCTCGAGCGCTTCCAGGATCTCTCTGCACTGCTTGTTCTTCAGGATTCTTGCTCCTTCAACTAGTGCAGTGTACTCGATGAACGCATTGATCAGATGATCCTTGGGGTCGACGATAGGTCTGAGAACTGGCGGTCGCACAAGCCCCATGTCGGCGTTTGTTCTGATGGGGGGTGGCCCGGTTGGTTTCCAGGGTTTTGTGTTAGGGAGGTTTGCAAGAGCCGAGCTTTGAGGTGCATTTTTGTTTTGCCTCGATTTGGTTGTCTTGATTTTGTGAGGAATCCACAGTGTCGCCGTGCTGATGCTCTGGATGATCGAGGCTAGGGTGGTATTAGACTGTGGCTTGTCTTTTACCCGTTTTTTGGCGTTGTGGCTTTCCTCAAATTTCTTTTGTAGGCGCTCCGAGCCGCTGGGGGCACTGGGGCCGGGCTGTGGGTTCGCGCTTGCTGAGGGTGTGTGGGGGGTGGTGTTATGTTTTGATCTCAGGTAACTGAGATCTTCCCCTCGGTTTTCGTATACGACTACCTCGTGTACCTCTGCTGCGCTGACACTTCCCAGATGGTCGCTCACGTTGCCCCTGTAGTAGCCCGCCGTCATCACGTCGACGCTGATGATGCGTGAAACGATGTTTTTTTCTTTGCTGGTTATTGCAATTTTGGTAAGGAGTGAAGAGGCGTTCGCGAATTGTGATACGTTGTAGTCTCCTTCAAGAATGATAACTACCTTGTTCTTTATTCTAAGGGATCGGCCCTTGAAGCCCGATATCTCAATTTCAGCCATTTCCTCTAACTTTTTCCGCCTGATGGTTGTTCTTGTAGTACTGCCTTTCATTAATGCTGCTAACCCCGGCGCTATGGCCACGCTGTTTCGTCCGGTCCTGCAGCAGAAGCTGATGCCAAGTCTCTCATATGGCTGGTTCATGAATAAAGCCACAGGTCGTGTTCTGAGACCTGGTGCTCCTCTCTCCCCAAGTTCCAATATGGTTTCTTCCGTTCTTCGAGAGACCGTTGGTAGAGTGAGGGTAACCGTGCTAGAGGGAGCCAGCGGTGGCTCTAAGGTCCTCGAGATAGGGTTTGGCCTACTGCTGCTGCTGGTACTGTGGCGCTTGCTTGCTGCTCGGAGTATTTTCTCTGCATATTTTAGGAAAGGTTTCCTGACGGCGGTATCCTCCATGATATGTTTCATCGTTTCTTTTGTCAGCGTTTTGTTTGTTTCTATTTCCAGGTTTGTTTTGGCTGCTAGGTATCTTGGACATTCCAGGATTAAGTGCCACACCGACTCAATTTTGTCAGGGTCGCACTCGCATCCCGGGCTGTCTATCAGCTTATATTTGTGTAGGTACTCGGCTATGCCCCCGTGTCCCGTCAATAATTGTACGTGGATTGGTGTCAGCTTTGTGTTCCTCACTATGCGGTATGTTGAGTTGACCTCTGGGAGGAACGCTTTTGTGACTGCTCCAGTTGTGGAATTATTGTATCTGTCTTGCCATTTACTGATACTTTCTTCCCTTATCATCCTTCTGGCATAAGACAGTGGGACAAGTCGGTAGTCTGGATTTGGCTTGGGTGTTAGTGCTGCTATTTTGGCTAGTTCATCTGCCCTTTCGTTGCCCATTGTACCTACGTGAGCTCGCAGCCAGAATATTCTGGTTTTGTGTCCAGTCTGGTTTCTTGCTTCAAGGTCCCTCTTGATCTGCACCGCGAGTGGTAGCGTTTGTTTCGGATTCTTGAGTAAGTCCAGAGATGACCTGGAGTCGCTTAAGATATTTATTATCGGCTCGGAGCTATTTTTTGCCATTTCCACCGCTTTGTGCAAGGCGTACAGTTCCGACTGGAACACTGTGCAGGATGGTCCAAGACTATAGGTGGCATGCATTTTTTCCTCTCCTGCGTCCCACCACGTTAAGGCCGCTCCTGTTTTCCCTTCGATTTTGCTCCCGTCCGTGTATATTTGGGAGCTGGAGATTTGATGGGCCTCAATGGTTTCAGGGCGCATATCCTCCAGGAGCTCGTACTGGAATAAAGTGAGTTGTGAAGGGTGAGGCTGGTTGAGGTAATGCACTCTATTCTCGAGATCCTCCCCTGCGGGCAGGTAATCTTTTGAGTAGCCTTTTTTGGTCAAGTATAGGTTCGCGGTTTCCTGTATACGAAGGTCCAGTGGCAAGATTCCCGTAAGGGCGAGTGCCGATGTTAGTGAGACCGTTCGGTACGCCTTGCACATTTTGATGGCGAATCCGCGCTGGATGGAGTATAGATCTTTTTTGATCATTTCGAGCTCTGTTGTTTAGATCATTTCGAGCTCTGTAGTTTTGGACTTTTGGACTATTGGAGTTTTGGAGTTTTCGACTTTTTGACTTTGGACTTTTGAACTTTTGAACTACTACTAACTCCTATGTATATTTCATGATATTTCTTTCGAAAAAAAACGCTTAACTTACGTGTGTTATGTGTACAAATAGTACACGCACACATTTTATTTTTAAATCTACCCATCATTTAGTTTGTTACTCATTTCTCATAGGTACATAAAACCACCATAAACAGTCACAGCGAAGCGTGGCAGGGTACCGCTAGTATTTATTATATATATATATTAGCGTAAGTACCGGCTATTCACCTATCCCACCCGGCCATCCCACCTTACTATGTTACACACACATACATATGGTCACGCGTTGATCTCCGAAGGGGAAGGCAGAGGCATATTCAATGCCCACATTAAATTTTTTATAGTTTGTCCCAAGTAATAGGTGGTGAGCCGTATTGACGTGTTGAAATGGACAAGTGCAGGTTGTGACCATCTGCTGTTTAAACATTTCAAGTCGCCTAAAAAGGCCTCCAACTTGGCTGACTGCCATTTTATTGGCAACCGGGACCAACGGCTTAACGTGCCTTCCGAGGCACGGAAACGCTGAAATAAAGGTCACAAAGTGGTCACATAAATGGTCACCCATCCAAGGAATATTTTTTTTTATCAGTTACATTATGACCAAGTTTACAAAGCAAGGTATTTTTAATGTGAAAAAAAGAACCTAATAATTAAAGGAAACAAATTGAAAGAACAAAAGCCCAATCTCCTTTCCGAGATTATAAAAATAATAAGCTAGATGCAAACTTAAACCACTTCTCTAATGTATAATAAGTATTTTTTTTTTTACGTGAGGGAAAATCCTCATAGGATGTTATGCCGGACTCTTGCCGACTAAAAAACCTCACGTAACGCCCAACAGCCTGTGGTTGGGAGCCCCGGGTAAGCCCTCGGAAGGATGTCCCGGGACTATGTATAATAAGTATAATAATAAAGTCAGAGCCAGAATTGCTCCATCAAATATAGAAATGTTGAGTTTCTTATTTTTGTTTGCAGAAATGCACTCAATATTGTAATATTTCATTATAATTATAATTATGGAAAGAGTGCAATCCACTTTTTATTTTTTTTAATTTTTATTATTTTTTATTAGCGGGTTTAACAATAGACAAAAGCAAAATAAAGTAAAATAAAAGATAATCATATTCTTGATCTCCATTATAGCCAAGTTCAAGACCAAGGACTGGCCATAGTGAAAGTTGCTTACTGAAGTGATCGATTACAGAACACTGAGTCCGCGGGGCCACGAGCGCTTCGACTACCTATAAAATCTATTTACCTACCTATAAATTCTATAAAACATTGAATTGCCTCTACAAAACAACACTTTTTATAATACCTAACTCAAAAAACTCCTTAATTTACGATTTACATACTTATCACCTACCTACTTATGTTCAAAAAAATAAATGGTGAAAACATTCATATTGATAAGATTAAAAATACTAGGTATTCACCTTTCTTCGTCTCTCGGCAATTTAAAAAACGACAAATTTTCTTATGTTTTTGTACTATTACACCCATCGACTGCACAATAATTACGTGGTTTCGGCATTTCGAAGCGTAAGCGCGGGAAACGTGCGGTGCGGTGCGGTGCGATGCGAGTGTTCAGTCGGGCGTTCGGCAGCCCTCAGAGGGCATATCCCTGGGGATACTACTGGCAGAGGGCTGCCCTCTGCCAGTAGTATCCCCAGGGATATGCCGAGCGGTAGGTACATAGCGCGCGGCTTTGAGCGAGTGACGGAGGCCTAACGAGGTGAAAAAGCTTTGCACTCGAGTGCAACACGTAACTTTTCATTCCACCTCAGCGAGGAAATGACTAAATGCAAAAATCATTTACAATCACAAGATATCTTTTTTTTCAGATTTGGTATTAAATACTACATTATGATAGGTAAATAAAACAGAATAATCTTGAAATTATAACAAAGTATATTCAGGTATAAATTAAGAAAAATTGAAATTAACGTTGCTACAGTTACTTATGTTGAGGGTAATATTTTTATTTGGTACTGTAATGTTGGTGTTGGTGACTTGTGTACTGTTTTTTTGGTAAACTATCTGTCATATTTAATAGTTGTAGGTACCGATCAGCGGATTCCCTTGGCGTAAATGTTGGCGAGAGAGGGCGATGGTTAAATGTATCGTAACAGCTCAGTTTTGATGTAGAAGGGCCAGTCCATGGATCTGACTGAGGCTCTTTCAGCGTAATGGCTCCTACGATGCCTTTACATATTTTTGACTTATTTTGGATAGAATCATCTATGTAGCTATCCCTTTACAACCGCATTGGATTTCCACCCTCCATGGCGCTTAAGGGACAAGAGATCAGCTCCTGAATCGGCCAAAAGTGTGGCTGAAGTTCGTCGGAAACAATGACCTGTTTACAACGGGGGTTCCGGAAGTTCAAGAAAAGTTGCTATTTCTCGTGGGATACTGCCAATTTTATTACTACCCATTGGCTGTCTAACACACTTTCCATTGCGATATTGTATATAAATAGAGTGTATACTTATAGAAAAATTGTTACATACAAGTACCTACTGCGAGTAAGTTTTCATTCATAAATCTATTTCGTAAATTTCAATAGTGTTAATTTACTTATGAGGCTGACTGTACACCAAAGAAGTTATACGGACTTCCAGAAAGCGTTCGACAAGGTGGATCATAAATAACTTCTGGATAAAATAGCCTACAATGGCATTCGTGGGAACCTGTTGCGGTGGTTCATGTCCTATGTTTTGAATAGAACTCAAAGAGTGGTCATCAATGGTATCGAATCAGATGCCATTATTGCCACCTCTGGAATTCCGCAGGGGTCCATAATTGGCCCTCTACATCTTTCAGTCCAGATCAAAAAATTGTTTCGTCAGACTAGGGAAGCGGTCAAGCAATACGTACATCGTTTTACCTGGACCAAGCACGGTGTTATACTTGTTCGAGTGGACATTACCGAACCTGCTTTTGTCATTCGTTCTGAAAAGGACCTATCAAAAATCAAACCATATAAGTACTGCTCGTAATTAAGGACCTATGAGTCCACGTCATAATTTCGAAATAATCTGGCCAACCGTCAAAATTCCGAATGCTCATTTCGCCGATGATGAATTGTACGAATGGTTGTATGGTCGACTGTTAAAACTCCGAATGGTCATTTCGCCGATGATCAGTTTTACGAATGATTGAATGGTGATATCGATGTTGGTTTTGGATGGTTATAAAAAAAATAACCACGAAAGCTCCGCTCCGCTTCGCTCCCGCCTTAGCCTTCTAACTGGGCACCGTTAATCAAATAGTTAACTTCGTTAATCGTTAATCCGCTACAAAAAAAGTCAGCTTCGTTAAACGCTAAAGCGTTACATTTCGGAAGAATTAACGCAAGTTAACGTTAATCGTTAATCCGTTAATATGTGTAAAATTACATTTTTATATCGTTGCGTTAGTGAACTTAAAAAACTTATTGGTTTAGGTTCTGGAAGTTAACAGGTTATGAATAAAACAAAATACATGTATAATTCAAATGTGTAATTTAATCGTCGGACATAAGGTGCATATTCCCCTTCATGAACATATAATTCTTTTTGCGTGTAAGCATCGCTTACACGCAAAAAGTATTTGCTGGCCCGATCTGGATACAAATTCCACATACTCAGTCAAATGTGGCCAATTCGATTCCATGTTTTCCATGATATGGTTTTAATTACAACACTGCACAATACACTTTTTCTAACTAAATTACACTCACAAACAAAACACTCGTCACTGTAAGCACCGGCGCTAAGTAATAAAATGATCAAACGAAAAAAAATTCTTCGCAGTTTTCTCACTCGCACGCGCCGGCCAAATATATCTAGTTTTGTTTTTGTTTCACGCGCTGCCGCGCGCCGCCCGGCACTTGTCATTCATTTCATACTTGTCTGAACCTGTTTTTCGCGCCGCGCCGCGGTGCCGTGCGGTAAATAGTAGGCATTGGATTAACGATTAACGGACTTCTGCATATTAACGGAAGTTAATGTGTCCGTTAACATTTTTAAAAGTTAACTTAAAAGTTAATCTGTTAATCAAAATGTTAACTTCGTTAATTAACGATTAACGGATTAACGAGTTAATGCCCAGCTATGGGTGTTAACCATAATAAGTGAATGGTTAACACCCCGACTCAGAGTCATTCACAATATTCGTATACAATCATTCGTAAAACTGATCATCGGCGAAATGACCATTCGGAGTTTTTACATTCGACCATACGACCATTCGTTAAATTGATCATCGGCGAAATGAGCGTTCGGAATTTTGACGGTCGGCCAGATTATTTCGAAATTATGACATGGACTGCATTTGGATAATGATAACAAGCGCTTTGTTCATTTAGATATTTTCGCTCTTTCACATAACCAATTTAAACAAGAAGTCGTGACACGGCCTCACCCGATTGCCTATCTCTAAAACGTTTATTGTGAAAGTGAAAGTTCAATTTGGCATTTTTGTTTTATTTCAAACTTTAAACAGATGTTCCACGTGACCTAGTGACGTAGTTTAATGCAACAGAGTCACAGACTACAGACACAAGTCTCGCCATAAGCCCCTCTGCAATATATTTTATAGAGAGGGGCTAAAAGCAAGCAATAGCTTCACTTCTTCAAATTCAAAATTAATTACTTGCATAGGATTAGCACAATTTAACCTTTTCTACCTTCTACCTTATTCCGAGGACATACGTGTGGGTTATACATTTAACCAATTTTTTTATACTTAGTTTCTTACTGTAAGATACAATGTATAATTGTTTTGTGTTCCAATAAATAAATAAATAAATAAAGGATATTCCGGATTCAAGTGCTCATGACACCAAATAATAAACTCGCTAAGTGCAACTTCCTTTTAGCAGCCATTTTTAGTATTCCGAGATTATCTGTATGGTGTAACTCGACTTCGCTTACTAGGGATATCCACACAAAAAATCGAGCACAAGCGTTTTGGACAAATTGAATCAACGCCTCTGTTTTTTTAATAGACATGGGCCATATATTCGTTCGTGGCACAGTATACCTAAGTAGTTAAATTTTGACAATATTAGGCTGTCTACTAGAAGTTTACGGAGTGCCTGACTCAAGAATCCCCTAATATTGTATAGCACCTTTAACCTGTAAAAACAGTTACTGACCATTTTATACTGAAAACGCAACTCAGAGTCCATTCTCAAACCCAAATTTAACCCATTACATTACAACGGATACCTGTTAATATGCTTGGAACAGTATAAACCAGTGATGGGCAAAGTACGGCCCGCGGGCCAGCTCCGGCCCGCGAAAGCATTTAATCCGGTCCGCCGATGGTCCTTCGACATGAATGAATACCTGGTCATATACCAGGTAGATAGATGGAATAGAAGGCCCTCGATAATCATATATTTTGACGGTATTATGTAGATTCTACTTAGTAGAGCAATAGTCACATTATGTAAAGTGAACAGACTTTTTCGACCATGAAATTGCTGAACACCTTAATCACAAACCAACTTACTGATGATCACCTTTTCTCGTTGCTGAAAGTTACTCCGTCCCTCTTTGAACGTGCATTTGAAATATGGCACAGAAAAATCCGTCTCCTTCGAAGTCCGTCTGTCAGAGTCTGTGCGTCAACTATACTAAAATCAGGAAAAAGGGGGGATTACGGGGGGGGCGTCCCTTACAATATAGATACGCTACCCTCCATGCGCAATTGGCCGGTTTTCCTATAATTCTGGCCCTCCTCTGAAATTTCTTAATTTTTCTGGCCCCCTATTAAAAAAGTTTGCCCACCACTGGTATAAACTGTTATGGCCGATTCCAGACTCTCGTGGAGGCGCCTCCTGGAGGCGCTCGACAGAGACTAGGCCAGGCGAGCGGAGGCGACAGGAGTGCTGCCATCTACCGCCTCCCCGCCGCCTTTGTCTCCGTCCCAAAAATCGACACGGAGCGGAGCGCACAGGAGGCGAGGCGAGGCACCTATCCACACTCTCGCGCTCGCATCGCCTCTTGTCGCGTCCACGAGTCTGGATCGGCCATTAAGGTAAGGCTCGTAAATGAAACAAATAGATAACAGGTACAAAAGTTGTATTACAAATATCTCACATCAGTCAATTTCAATAAGTAGGCAAATAAAAAGCTGATCTTCCTTTAATAAAACAACAAACATTATTATTAGCATTCTGTATCTGGATGAATCCGCTTTAGACTCGTCTATACATAGAGAAGGGATTATAAAGATTAGTACGTGAGATTTGAGAATTTTAGGTGATATTATGTAACTATTGTATATTATGGCCGTGCATAGTGCTGACATAACAAAATCATCAAAAGAACCATCTAACACAATGTTTTAGAAAATCTAAATTTTGACGGAATCGTTTTTTAAACGATAATTTTCTACATGTACAGTCGGCAAAGGTAAGGATACTGACAGCCTTATAAAGATTTATATATTTTCTGAACACAATTATTTAATCTATACTTATAATAAAACTGTAGAGGGTCGGGAGTCTGTACATGGAAGATATTTTGAAAATTTTAAGTGTAGGGCGTTCTCTAATCGATACTGAAGCCGAAAATGTAATTTAAAATTTTCATGTCTGTCTGTCTGTCTGTCTGTCTGTCTGTCTGTATCCCGACTAAGTATCACGCCAAAACTACTGAACCGATTTGAATGATACTTTGTACGATCTAAGCTTACAGTCCGAGGAAGGTTCTTAGATACTTTTGATCCCGATATTTTGCGCGGTTCCTTCAGGAGAGGGGATGAAAGGCAAAATAAGTTTTTAGCTATAATTTCTCACTGCGTGATTCGATTTCAAATATTTGTTTGGTGTCTGAAAGGGAGTACTTTAAGCATTATTCCATACAATTTTCAATATTGAGGGTTATGTAGTTCAAAAATTAGAGGCATCTCAACTTTCGGTAAATCTAGAATTCAACGTTTCATTTGAAAGTGAGTTTAAACGGGCGTGTTGGCTTCATCATAAAAGAGCTTAATGATTAAGGCTATTGTAAAATAATTCAGTCCGCGCCGAAGGCGTGGACTGAATTGTTTTAGAATCGACTTAATCTTTAAGCTCTTTTATGATTAAGCAAACAGGGCCGTTTCACACGCTGCTTGATGAGTCTCATGAAGAAGTACCCCTCCATTCGTACACCTTATGTGACGTAAACGAAGTTGCGAGGGTCAGCTAGTATTTTTATAAAATTTGGAACGGTTATTAAACGAGGGTCATTGTCAATCGCGGCCGTCAGACCGGTCATGGACGAGTGGCTAGGGAGGAGACACGGTGCTCTCTCCTACCGGTTGTCACAGATACTTACCGGGCACGGTAGCTTCGGTAAGTATCTGTGGCGAATACACCGGGAAACCACGGCCGAGTGTCAGCACTGCGAGGACCGCAGCGATGACACAGCGCTCACACGCTGGAGTGCACGGCGTGGGCGCAACAGCGCCAGGTCCTCGTGGTGGGTCTGGATGTGGACACTCTCGCTCTAGGCCATGGTGCGAGCCATGGTCTCCAGCGGGAATAAGTGGGACTGCGCCGCCTCTTTCTGCGACCAAGTCATGCACGTGAAAGAGACGGCGGGGCGGGAGCGGGAGAGAACTCTCCCACCAGAGTTCCGCAGTCGGCGGCTTGGTCACCGCCGATGTGCCTTCGCCGAAGATTATCGGCCTCCATGACCGGGGCCTGAGGACGGTGAGAGGGCTGCTTACCGTCCTTACAGAAGCAGGCCCACGACGACAGGGTGACGTGAGGGATTCACGTACGCCCCCCTAAGAAGCGGGATGACACCCGAAAACCCCCCAAAGATGCATCTTTGGGGGGTTTATATAGCACCCGAACCACCCCCCTAGGCGAGGCCGCAGTGGTAGCCGTAGGTCTGTTGGGAGTACTGGGACATCCTTCCGAGGGTTTACTTGGGGCTCCCAACCGTAGGCTGTTGGGAGCTACGTGAGGTTTTTTAGTCGGTAGGAGTCCGGCATAGCATTCATGAAGGATATTTCCTCACGTTAATAAAAAAAATGAGGGTAATTGTGTAAAAAAAAAGCAACCTTATCGTATCCATGGCGGTCTTGTCTCCTACCTCCTTTGCCGACTGTACAAGTCAAACAATCACACAAACCTGGCCATCTCTACTGTTCTGGTGAAATGTATGTGTAGTACTAGTTTTAGAAGATCAGTGTTCTTACTTAACTACTTCATTTCATAACTATAAATACATAGAATTTTTTATGGATATTTCTCGGTACTAAGTTAATTTACCTAATAAATACTGCAATATAACATTTCAAGCAATATTCTCGAAAAAAGGGACGTTATCCGTCATTCTTCTACACTTTTAATTTTTATTTAATTTGTGATACTAGCCGGATTAAATCACTATGACAAAGCCGAGAAAGAAAATTTGGATGTTGAAATTAACTAAGGAATTCTTGAATTCCCCTCCAAAGGGGTGTAGCAAGCTGGCAAACTGTGTGGGTAATAAAAAAAGCTTTGATTTGTCTTCAAATTAAACATAAACACATTTTAATAAAATACCATATAATTTTCGCCATTTTCAAAACATTTATCATTACTGCTCCGCTTCTATTGTAGTTCCTGAGACCCTAGCGTTCAAACAGACAAACAAACTTGTATTATACGTATAGATGCACTACATTAAGTAACTATGATGCAAATATTAACCATAGTGGCTCACTTAGCTTGGGTAGTAATAGGCTCCCGAGACGATCATGCCTTGCAATTGTCAATCACGTTAAATATGAATGGAAGTTGCTTCAGTGTGCGTGATTGCAGTGCATGTGTGAGGGCATCGACGTATACGTTCACATGAAATTCTACGTGCTTGACAATTGCCAATTGACCATGTCGGGACCCCATAAGTTATCATATATAGTAACATAGTCGTCAGTCTAGTAAATGTGTGAAGAATGACGAACAGTGACCCTTAAAATTTGTTTTAATTCAAACAGTTTTATACATTTTAAAGTTACACTTATTAATTCTAGAAATGAATGCAGTACTGCTCGTTCGCTCTAACTTTGCCGCTCGGCTCCATACTGAAGTCGAATTTTTAATTAGACGAAGTAAATTAACAGCAACTAATGTCACTTCTTCATACAATGTTGCTTATTTTCTATGACGAAGTGACATTAGCTACTGTCAATTTACTTCGTCCTATTAACAATTCGTGTATACGCCTCTACGCCAGCGGCAAAGTTAGAGCGAACGGGTAGTATATATTTTTGTTATAGGTATAATGTATAATCTCCATTTTATGACAATTCTCAATTGCAATTTACAAATATTATCAACTATGCTAACTATTAAAATGTTCACTATAGATTGTTATTTACAAATTTGAACATAAACACAATTAGTTTAATGAAATTAACTACAAAAATATAATATAATATACAGATAATTATAACGACAAGTTTACATTTTACTTTATTAAACAACTAACACACATAATAGTTTTATTTGTGCGTGTTTTTATTATTTATCTACGAGTAAGTATTATTGAAATAACACATTTAATCTAAAAACAAGTTGTGAGGCACGAACAGTGACATAGCACCAAATAGAAGTTACTTATTCACGAATCATTTTACTTAATTATTATAAATCATTTTCTAAAGTAATTAATATGCTGACCGTACCATAAGGTAATGTGAAAAATCTCTCATGCTCGAGTGAGCTACTCAGTCTTCGAACATGCGTATATTCCCATCCGGGAGAACCACTTTAGATCTTTAAGCCATGCTATCTATTAAGCTACGGCCACATACTCGAGGATCAGCGAGAGAATAGCGAGGGATATGGGACGTGGTGTGCTTGCCATGCCGCGAGTACTGCCCGGCGATCCATTTTCTGTCGGTGTTTAGCGCGAGTCAAAGGAGCGGCAATACGAGCGGGGAAACAACGCGAGTAGGGGATTGTGTGGCTGTTAGCGAAATATTTGCGGCAGCGTTAGTGTGTCTGTTATTATTTAAAATTAACTAAATGTCGTTAGATGGAGCCTACATTGCCAAAACATTATAAGGTGGAATATGAGTTTTCACCTTGGTTCCATGGCTTAACTGTCTTAAGTGATTCCCCGGATTGTAAATGTACGTAGGTTTGAATCCAGCTTAGGCGATTTTTTTTTACATTACATTATTTTATAATATTGTTTATTTTACAGCTACGAAACTTGCCGAGTCCAGAAATTAAGTAATCTCGTCGTCGTAAGACTTTTAAACAAATGTTCATTCACGATATGATTTTATTTACAAATAAATCGTAGAACAAAATTCTTCAATATAAGAATCAGTAATCAAGAACAACTGTTCTACGAATTTGAGGTCTGTATGAGGATAATACAAATTTCAATAAGTTTTGTATATGGGGGATGATCGTATCTTATTAAGTAGTGACTTCCAGTCGTAGATGCTAGACTGTATTTAGAGACGTTTCAATATTACTTATTTTAACATTGCTTATAGTATCTAATAAACAAAATAATATGTTTAACAAATTGCTTAAGAAATTGTTAAACGTTCCTCAATCCGTCAGCTAAATGTAGATATTCAAATTGCAAAGATTTATCACGTTATAAGTTAGATTGCTAAGAGTACAATATACGAGCGATACATAGTCGACAATCAGCTTTGTCGCGTATACATTTCAATAGGTACGCGTATAGTAGATTACAATATTAAAAAAAAAACTAAAATGCGTATATTAAGTGAGACCATTTAAATAATAATGGACCACACTGACATAAATAAACTGTCACTGTCACATTTGATCATTTATGTTACAAAACTATACCTTTCACATCAAATCGGTCGATGCGCGCCAAACTTTCGTGTACGGTTTGGCGTTGAACGATTTTTTATAAATTTCACAGATCCTGAAGGAAATCAATGACGTATTTATTGTGTTATGTCCACTGAAAGTAGTGCTATACCTAGACAGATGCAAAAATTGTCGAGGTTACGTCTGACCTTTTCTTAGTTCTAATATTTTGAGATAGCTCAGTATTTTTCGACGTAATTTGGTGTTTGTAATGGATTCGAATAATCGTGTCCACGCTGTTTTTATAATAAGGACACATTTCTTTATGAAATTTAGTTTCCAGTTCTTGACCGTATTTTCAAACAAACATGCTCATTCAAGCATCGCTCGAGGTGGCTGATTGACGCAGCAGTAACTTGACGTCACTCTGAATGTTCCTCTATAGGTATCTGTATGAGCGTTTATTTTTGTACGAAAAAATGAATTTGAAAATTAAACGAATTTTCAAAAGTCGTAGTACAAAAGTGGCTTGATACATGATGTTAGCTATCTAGTCTTAGCCGGTTTCTTCTGTTTTGCAAATGACCCTGTAAATTATAGCGGGAGTGAACTCACTTGTATCAGCGGAAAGGTATGGAAGAAGGTCTGAGGATGCTCGGGATCCGACTTGCCGGCGTCGGTGGGGGTGGCTGTTTTATGGAGCACTAACTTTGTGACGTCACAATGGAACTTCCCTATATAGTATAGTGAAGTGTCAACGGAAGGCGGTGGGCGAGGGTCGCGAGGAGGGCACGGGCGAGGGCGGCGGCGCTCGGGCGGCCGGCTCGGGCTCCGACTCGCAGGCGTCGGTGGAGGCGGGCGTGGGCGGCGGCGGGCGGTTGCTGGCGCGGTAGTGGCGGTAGGGGCGGCGGCGCGGCGGCGCGCCCGCCCCGTCGCTGTTGGTGGCGGGCGACGGCGGCGGGTTGGCCGTGGGCCGCGGGTAGTGCACGCAGCTGCCGTCCGACGTCCTGTGGTGCGGCCGTCATTCATATCATTTGACAAAGTGTACTAATTCATATCGATGTAAGGGTGCTGTTTTAATGAAATTATTAGAAAATCCTAAGTACTGAACTTCGGTTATGGAGGTAAGGCTTGAAATCGGAGAAGAAATTTCTATTACTAGTACTTATATTTATTTGTATCTCGAGCGCACACAGGTGGTGGTTTACAAAGTGGACAATTGGGCATACAAAGCAAGTTTACAACACATCCATATGTCTCTGGTTCAAATCTGGCTCGAAGGACGAAACGCTGTTGGTGTCAATAATATGTTATTCTTCAAATCACTTGTTAGTTATAAAACGTTTATTACTTGAATTAACCTTTAAAGGTTTAGTTATTTTAGTCGCACGTGATTGTCGTTTGTTAGAGTATGCACGCACATAAGCACGTTACGACAGTATTAAGAGGACTGAAGAGTTTGTTAAGTTGAGCGAATGTATATTCCTATTAATTGACAGTGGCAGTGCTAAATACTAAGAATAAATAGGTTCAAATCACCAAACATGTTTGTGGGTTGCCGTATGAATAGCGCCGCTACAATTACTACTTTTAATTTTTTGTCAAACTGTATAATATAGTAAATAATAACAAATTATAAACATTGAACAACGCCATTTGTGTTGTTCCACATACGAGCCAAAAGATTAAAAAAATAAGAAAGTGCTCACTCAGTGGGGGTGAGACTGGGCGTAGCGCTGGCTCCGAGCGGGCGCGCGCGCTCGCCGCGCTTGGGGCACAGCGCGCGCGCCGCGGGCGGCACCGAGCGCAGCGGGGACAGCGGGGAGGCGCGGCGCGGGCGCGGGGGGCGCGTGCCCCGCCGCCAGCGCCGCAGCGCCGCCCACGCGCCGCCCACGCCCGCCGCCGCGCCCACCACCACGCTGCACACCACGAACGCGCTCGACCCGCGCCCGCCACCGCTCACCTGCTAACAAGCACGCCTTTAGTCCATTGAAATGTTGGAGTATTCCCGTTCGTCCCCTCGACTTCTTGCATTTTTTAGAGGACGCAATTTTATTTTTGGAACACGTGTGAGGGGTCAATAGAAGCTTAACCTCAAGGTGGGGTCGCCAACCTTGTCCCCCGGCCGCCATCTTGAAAAAAGGGGTGAAAACACTTTTTTCGCAATATCTTGGAAACTATGCGTCTTACAAAAAATGTGTGAAGTCATAAATTGTAGTAAATTGTTTCGCCTACAAATATTTTTCATTGAACTTTTACCCTAAATGAAAAATTAAAGAAGTTATGAACAAAAAATTGAGAATTATTTATGATAATTTTCTTCTTTGCTCTATAACTTTTTTTAAATATACATTGTACAAAAAAAAAACACTTCAGACCAATTTTGTAGATGATCTTTTGAGGATTTTTTTTTAATTCATTCATTTGGAACGCTGTTACAACGCTTCGAAGTTGACCGGGTTTATCAATGCTTATGAGAATCCGGTCAAAACGAAATTTTTAAATTATTTTTTTTCAGCCCGCAGGCTTATTACGTATGTTACAATAGGCAAGCGATAGCGATAATCTCGCGGAAATCGCGCGATAATCGCTGTTTGTTGACTGTTTCGTATTACGTATCAACGATCGTTTTGCCATAGTCAACTAGCGACAGTGCTGCCTCTGTAGGACAATCAGTAAATTAAAAAGTGCATTTGTGCTATACCGCGGCAGCGATCTGGCGATAGTTTCGTATTACGTATCGTTTTTGACAACCTCCAGGCAGCGATTTCGATATTTTATTAGTGTATGTGTGTACTGAGAGACCACTTTCATTTTTTGCTGATTTTTGCAGTTTAACTAACAATAGTGCTGCGAGCACGTATTCGGATGCGCTTTCTAACCGATCACTAAGCTTTACAAATATTTTCGCAACTTTTACTATGCACTATTGTTAGTTAAACTGCAAATATCCGAAAAAATAAAAGTGGTCTCTCAGCACACACATACACTAATGAAATGCCCAACAGATGTGACAGTTCCCAGTTTTCAGTGATCGCCACGTAATTGTTTATGGCGCTAGTTTCGTAGAGATAAGTGCGACGTAGCGATTAGCGAACGATTCGCTATAGAATTTAACGTAATACCATTTTTTCCGCGACCAGCGATAAATCGCGCGATGATTGCGCAATGATTGCGCGATTATCGCTGATCGCTGTTTTATACGTAATCAGCCTGCCGATCTGTTCAATCGTTAGAGCGTGATTGAATAACAAAAATCCAAACATATTCACAAACTTTCTCATTTATAATATTAGTAGGAAGTAGGATTAAATTTTTGTTAAATTCGTACAACTTTATTCACAAATCTGTTCAAAATAACGATCCAGCCAAAGTATGGAAATTTCTTAGAACAATAGGGGTTGGAAAGTCGCGATTCGATGCACTGCCTAAGAATTTAAATATTGATATATTAAATCAACATTTTAACGCCTCGTCTAATATCAACAAGACAACTAAGACCCAAACTATTAATAATCTCTCATCCCTGTCAGCCCCCAAATACTCACCATCCGTCTTTGATCAGATCACTGCCTGTGGTGTTAGGAGGAGCATTATGTCAATCTCGTCCAATGCCGTTGGAAATGATGGTGTGAGCCGTTATATGATCCTACCCATCCTTGATGAGATCCTTCCAGTCATTTGTCATATCCTGAATTCCTCACTATCCTCTGGTGTCTTCCCTTCTCTCTGGAAATCAGCTGAAATAATTCCTCTACCTAAAAATAAAAATCCGTCCTGTTTTTCCGATTATCGGCCCATTTCAATACTACCATTCCTCTCCAAAGTAATTGAACGACTTGTGCATGATCAGCTTAGTGCATTTCTGATCAGAAACAAGTTAATCAATCCTTTCCAATCAGGCTTCCGACCTGGTCACAGCACCGTATCTGCCTTGGTTAACATTACGGACGACATCCGACATGGCATGGAGTGTGGAAATGTTACTGTCCTAGCTCTGTTAGATTTTTCCAACGCTTTTAACACAGTCGATTTCGACATATTAATTGACATAATGCGGTCACTTGGCATATCTCCAGTGGTGATTGATTGGTTTCGCAGTTACCTGTGTGGACGCCGACAATGTGTAACTATTGAAAACACTCTCTCGTCATGGTGCAATACATCTGTTGGAGTACCCCAGGGTGGCCTTTACTCTTCGCATTATTTATTAATTCCATCTCAGATCAACTTCGTTCTTCCTATCACCTTTATGCAGATGATCTACAGCCAAGCTCCCTTGGCATCTATTACGGACGCTGTAGACGCCATTAACAATGATCTGGATAGTATAAGTGCTTGGAGTGAATCATATGGCCTCGCAGTGAACCCCTTGAAGACTCAAGTCGCAATTGTTGGTAGTTCTTGGACAATCTCAAGGATTGACTGGTCAGAACTTCCACCCATAATCTTCAATGGTACCAATATACCATATAGTGATCGAGTCAGAGATCTGAGAATATATATTGACTCAAAATTGTCTTGGGATCCTCAAATTCAAGAAACCAGTCGTAGAATGTATGCAGCGACAGGATCAATGAAACATTTGCGAGCTTTCCTACCAACTGACACCAAGATTGCACTTGCAAACTCTCTCCTACTTCCAATCCTCGACTATGCAGATGTCAGCTATCCAGATCTCACCGAGAGCCAATTAGATAAACTTCAGAATTTATGCATCAGATTTATATTTGGACTACGCAAATATGATCACATCTCCGTTTTTCGGAAAAGGCTCGAGTGGCTACCTATTTGTCTTCGCCGGAATGCTCATATTCTTTTCTTGTTATACAGTATACTGTTCAACCCTTCTACGCCTACCTATCTCAAAGGAAGATTTGAATTCCTTCATGATACTCACTCAAAGTGCCTGAGATCATCGGAGAATTTGAGACTAAAAATGCCATCACATTCCACAAAATTTTTTGACAATTCATTTACTGTATTGGCGATTCGATTGTGGAATGTGCTGCCATTAGATATTAGACGTGCAAAGTCGCTAGCCATATTCAAAGACAAGGTTAAAAACCACTTTCTGTCCCTATAAGTGTAACTTATTTCTGTTTTCTCTTATTTTAATTACTGTAAGTATATTTATTGTGTACAATATAGTTATTAATTGTGTTATTGTTATTACTATATATACAGGATGAATTTTTCAAAAGGGATTGGATGGCCAAATCCGAAACTATAAGGAATAGCGAAAAATGCTTAAAGGAGTCACGAGCCCGATTTTGATGAAACTGAAAACCTCATCATTAGATTTTTGAAAAACCAATAATCCTAGCTGGGAATCGAACCCATTGATTATGAAAAAAAAAACACACCCTATATTATTTCACCATACGATAGTATTGCTATTAAGGATCTTATTCTGGGAAGTAAAGATATACGGCAAACTAAAGGAAAGTGCTCATCTTTAACAAAATACAGTTTATTTTGCTTAAGTTGACAGATTAATTGTTCAAAATGTAGACCATTGTTTTCAATACATAGCTAGATTCGAGACCTCAAAGATAGTACTGCATTCAATATTATTGATTACGTTTAGAATGTTCTCCAAATAATCATTCTGAGCATGATTTCAAACACGAAATAGTTACGATCTATTCTGGGATTTTGAACGAAACAAACTATGATACAAAATTTAGGTACATAAAATATGAATTCTATTAAAATTCCAAACTTTCCTTAAATTTGCCGTATATCATTACTTTGAAGAATTTAATCCTTATCAGCGACACTATCGTATGGTCTAATAATAAAGGATGTGTTTTTTTTTTCAAAATGAATGGGTTCGATTCCCAGCTAGGATTACTGGTTTTTCAAAAATGTAATGATGAGGTTTTAAGTTTTATCAAAATCGGGCTCGTGACTCCTTTGAGCATTTTTAGCTATTCCTTATAGTTTCGGAGTTGGTCATCCAAACCCTTTTCAAAAATTCACCCTGTATATTGTTATTTATTAAGTAATGTGCGCCATTCAACTATCTTTTCTGTCTTCATCTTCTTTTCCATACCAAGGTTGTCTGGAAGAGATCGCTCTACCGCCCTTTGTACTCTCATTGTTAGCTAATTATGTTTTAATTAAGAATACTGTATGCAATGGTGTACAATAAAGAATTATCTATCTATCTATCTATCTTTACTTATTCATTCCTAATTCTTTTCTTTACCATAGAACTTACTAAATTTAAAAAAAAATCAAATATAAGTTTAACATTTCGTGAGCATTGACGAACCCGGTCAACTTTGGAGCGCTGTAACAGCGTTTTAAACAAAAGAAATAAAAAAAAATGTAGGTAAAAATTTTTCTCGAAAGATCATCTACAAAATTGGTTTGAAGTAATTTTTTTGAACAATGTATAAAAAAAAGCTACAGAGCAAAGAAGAAATTTTTTATAAAAAAAATCTAAATTTATTGTTCATAACTTCTTTAATTTTTAATTTAGGGCAAAAGTTATTTATACATAATTTGTAGGCAAAACAATTTGCTACAATTTAAGACTTTTAAATTTTTTTGTAAGACGCATAGTTTCCGAAATATTGCGAAGATATTACCCCTTTTTTCAAGATGGCGGCCGGGGGACAAGGGTGGCGACCCCACAAACTTGAGGTTAAGCTTCTATTGACCCCCACACATGTCTAAAAAATAAAATTGCGTCCTTTAACAAATGCAATATTCGGTCCTTAAATTGTAACATTTTAATGGACTACTTGTAATACGCACGCACCGACTCCACCACACGTTTATACAAAGTATCCGTCTTTGTATAAACGTGTGGTGGAGTCGGTGCGTGCGTTAATAGTAGTTTTCGATACAAGTGTGGGATTTCTGTTATTACAACGAGTTACGACAGGTGTTGACCCGAGCCGAAGGCGAGGGTAGACAGTCGGAACGAGTTTAAATAACAATCCCACACGTTGTATTGAACAACTATTTTTAATACAGTTGCGAAAAAATTAAGCAATTTGACAAAATAATAAAAACACAATAAACCTGAATATCCAAAATGGCGCCAACCGTATAAGAATATATACCTTCCTAAACAGAGACTATGGCAATGCACTTCATACAGCCAACTTTTTTTATATTTATAAATTTAATTTGGCCGATACTTATATTAATTTATGCTTAAATTTTAATTAAAATTACTTTTAATTTGATATTGAAACAAGTTAGTATCTTTTTTTTAGAAATATTTGCATGAATCACAGACATTGTTTTGACAAATGGGGAAAGAAAACGCACGAGTGCGGGAATGGTAAAGAAAAAGCACGGGTGCGTAATAGCCCACATCCCGAACGCTAAACGTCCCTGTAATACGCCACTTTTTGAGCAACTGTATTAAAAAGAATATTTTGTACAGTGTACAATTACTAAGAGTATATTAGAGAACATTTTTTATGATGAAATACAATTTCCGTGTTAAAATTATCGTTATGTGGCTCATAGGACCAGAATGTTGGAGTGCGACCTGCGTAGTGTACCTGAAGGGATGGGGTTTTCTACGTTACACAGTTAAAACACTTTAATAACTATGAAGGGTTTATTGCTAAGGCTAAACTATCGCTAAAATATGACAAAGATGGGAATGAATGCACCCGTTCGCTTTCAGACATGCACTGAACGCGCGGTGCACTTAGTGCGGCCACATCGATCGTACTGCTAGATCAGCAAAACGTGTTCGTTTGCATCGAACAGCACAGCACTAACCTGGTCTTTCTGCGCAAAGTCACAATTGAGTGTCGCTTCGTCAGAGCCGTCCTGGCAGTGCACGCGCCCGTCGCACAGCAGCCGCTGCGCCAGGCACAGCTGCTCGTCGCATCTATCACACGAATTTAACCATTATTTTAAACAGCTGGCTGTGACGAAAATCTAAAAGGCAATCAGCATTAGTTCTATCGATGAATAAATAAAATAATGTGTTGTAAGTGTGCGGTGTACTGACCGGAAGGCCTCGGGCAGCGGCGCCAGCTTGCAGTAGGCGCCGGCGCTGCACGCGCCCAGCGAGGACGCGCACTCGCCGTCCGCGCAGCGCAGCCCGGGCGCGCACGCGCCGCACTCCGCCTCGTCCGCGCCGTTCTCGCAGTCTTTCTGCCCGTCGCACCTGGGGAGCACGGCGACACACGTTTATTTGATCACTCTATGTGCATGGACGATGTAGTGGTGTGTGTGGGGGCGGACGGGCGGATGGGCGGCACTCACTTCCAGTGGTGCGGCACGCAGGCGGGCTGCGGCGCGGCGGCGTCGCACAGGAAGTGGTGCGGCGGGCAGGCGCGCGGCGCGGCCGAGCCGCAGCGCAGCGCGCAGCCGCACGCGCCGCCCGCGCCGCACGCGCCCGGCTCGCCGCCGCACGCGCCGCCCTCCCAGCACGGGTGCTCGCGGTTCACCTGCAACACCGCGCGCTCACATCAGCCTGTGCCACTCCACTGCTGGTCGTAGGGCGATATACGTTTAGATCTTTGTCCAGGTCGTCGGTCATCTCACACTCGACACGGTTCATTCCGTTATATCACTTTATAAGACTTGTGCACTTTGTCGAGCATTTTATGTTTAGGAGTTCACAATTTTTTACACATTAATACTCGAAAACAGAAGTTTTGAAAAATATACAGCGTAATGACCTCAAATTTTCTCTCCAAATTTGACGCCCAACTCCTTAAACAAGATTATTTTATTACCTAGGAGGATGTAACTAGTGCAAGTGTAGGTGATAGATGTAGATGTTGTGGGTGTGAGTGCCGGGTGTAGATAGTGTGGTGTGTGGGTACCTTGTGCACCTGGCGCGCGGCCACGAGTCGCGCGAGGTGCGGCACGGGCACGGCGGGCGCGTCGCGTCTCTGCAGCGGCACGCGCATGAGCGAGTGTGAGTGCCGGGTGTAGATAGTGTGGTGTGTGGGTACCTTGTGCACCTGGCGCGCGGCCACGAGTCGCGCGAGGTGCGGCACGGGCACGGCGGGCGCGTCGCGTCTCCGCAGCGGCACGCGCATGAGCGAGTGTGAGTGCCGGGTGTAGATAGTGTGGTGTGTGGGTACCTTGTGCACCTGGCGCGCGGCCACGAGTCGCGCGAGGTGCGGCACGGTCACGGCGGGCGCGTCGCGTCGCGTCTCTGCAGCGGCACGCGCATGAGCGAGTGTGAGTGCCGGGTGTAGATAGTGTGGTGTGTGGGTACCTTGTGCACCTGGCGCGCGGCCACGAGTCGCGCGAGGTGCGGCACGGGCACGGCGGGCGCGTCGCGTCTCCGCAGCGGCACGCGCATGAGCGAGTGTGAGTGCCGGGTGTAGATAGTGTGGTGTGTGGGTACCTTGTGCACCTGGCGCGCGGCCACGAGTCGCGCGAGGTGCGGCACGGGCACGGCGGGCGCGTCGCGTCTCTGCAGCGGCACGCGCATGAGCGAGTGTGAGTGCCGGGTGTAGATAGTGTGGTGTGTGGGTACCTTGTGCACCTGGCGCGCGGCCACGAGTCGCGCGAGGTGCGGCACGGGCACGGCGGGCGCGTCGCGTCTCTGCAGCGGCACGCGCATGAGCGAGTGTGAGTGCCGGGTGTAGATAGTGTGGTGTGTGGGTACCTTGTGCACCTGGCGCGCGGCCACGAGTCGCGCGAGGTGCGGCACGGGCACGGCGGGCGCGTCGCGTCTCCGCAGCGGCACGCGCATGAGCGAGTGTGAGTGCCGGGTGTAGATAGTGTGGTGTGTGGGTACCTTGTGCACCTGGCGCGCGGCCACGAGTCGCGCGAGGTGCGGCACGGGCACGGCGGGCGCGTCGCGTCTCTGCAGCGGCACGCGCATGAGCGAGTGTGAGTGCCGGGTGTAGATAGTGTGGTGTGTGGGTACCTTGTGCACCTGGCGCGCGGCCACGAGTCGCGCGAGGTGCGGCACGGGCACGGCGGGCGCGTCGCGTCTCTGCAGCGGCACGCGCATGAGCGAGTGTGAGTGCCGGGTGTAGATAGTGTGGTGTGTGGGTACCTTGTGCACCTGGCGCGCGGCCACGAGTCGCGCGAGGTGCGGCACGGGCACGGCGGGCGCGTCGCGTCTCCGCAGCGGCACGCGCATGAGCGAGTGTGAGTGCCGGGTGTAGATAGTGTGGTGTGTGGGTACCTTGTGCACCTGGCGCGCGGCCACGAGTCGCGCGAGGTGCGGCACGGGCACGGCGGGCGCGTCGCGTCTCTGCAGCGGCACGCGCATGAGCGAGTGTGAGTGCCGGGTGTAGATAGTGTGGTGTGTGGGTACCTTGTGCACCTGGCGCGCGGCCACGAGTCGCGCGAGGTGCGGCACGGGCACGGCGGGCGCGTCGCGTCTCTGCAGCGGCACGCGCATGAGCGAGTGTGAGTGCCGGGTGTAGATAGTGTGGTGTGTGGGTACCTTGTGCACCTGGCGCGCGGCCACGAGTCGCGCGAGGTGCGGCACGGGCACGGCGGGCGCGTCGCGTCTCCGCAGCGGCACGCGCATGAGCGAGTGTGAGTGCCGGGTGTAGATAGTGTGGTGTGTGGGTACCTTGTGCACCTGGCGCGCGGCCACGAGTCGCGCGAGGTGCGGCACGGTCACGGCGGGCGCGTCGCGTCGCGTCTCTGCAGCGGCACGCGCATGAGCGAGTGTGAGTGCCGGGTGTAGATAGTGTGGTGTGTGGGTACCTTGTGCACCTGGCGCGCGGCCACGAGTCGCGCGAGGTGCGGCACGGGCACGGCGGGCGCGTCGCGTCTCCGCAGCGGCACGCGCATGAGCGAGTGTGAGTGCCGGGTGTAGATAGTGTGGTGTGTGGGTACCTTGTGCACCTGGCGCGCGGCCACGAGTCGCGCGAGGTGCGGCACGGGCACGGCGGGCGCGTCGCGTCTCTGCAGCGGCACGCGCATGAGCGAGTGTGAGTGCCGGGTGTAGATAGTGTGGTGTGTGGGTACCTTGTGCACCTGGCGCGCGGCCACGAGTCGCGCGAGGTGCGGCACGGGCACGGCGGGCGCGTCGCGTCTCTGCAGCGGCACGCGCATGAGCGAGTGTGAGTGCCGGGTGTAGATAGTGTGGTGTGTGGGTACCTTGTGCACCTGGCGCGCGGCCACGAGTCGCGCGAGGTGCGGCACGGGCACGGCGGGCGCGTCGCGTCTCTGCAGCGGCACGCGCATGAGCGAGTGTGAGTGCCGGGTGTAGATAGTGTGGTGTGTGGGTACCTTGTGCACCTGGCGCGCGGCCACGAGTCGCGCGAGGTGCGGCACGGGCACGGCGGGCGCGTCGCGTCTCTGCAGCGGCACGCGCATGAGCGAGTGTGAGTGCCGGGTGTAGATAGTGTGGTGTGTGGGTACCTTGTGCACCTGGCGCGCGGCCACGAGTCGCGCGAGGTGCGGCACGGGCACGGCGGGCGCGTCGCGTCTCCGCAGCGGCACGCGCATGAGCGAGTGTGAGTGCCGGGTGTAGATAGTGTGGTGTGTGGGTACCTTGTGCACCTGGCGCGCGGCCACGAGTCGCGCGAGGTGCGGCACGGGCACGGCGGGCGCGTCGCGTCTCTGCAGCGGCACGCGCATGAGCGAGTGTGAGTGCCGGGTGTAGATAGTGTGGTGTGTGGGTACCTTGTGCACCTGGCGCGCGGCCACGAGTCGCGCGAGGTGCGGCACGGGCACGGCGGGCGCGTCGCGTCTCTGCAGCGGCACGCGCATGAGCGAGTGTGAGTGCCGGGTGTAGATAGTGTGGTGTGTGGGTACCTTGTGCACCTGGCGCGCGGCCACGAGTCGCGCGAGGTGCGGCACGGGCACGGCGGGCGCGTCGCGTCTCTGCAGCGGCACGCGCATGAGCGAGTGTGAGTGCCGGGTGTAGATAGTGTGGTGTGTGGGTACCTTGTGCACCTGGCGCGCGGCCACGAGTCGCGCGAGGTGCGGCACGGGCACGGCGGGCGCGTCGCGTCTCTGCAGCGGCACGCGCATGAGCGAGTGTGAGTGCCGGGTGTAGATAGTGTGGTGTGTGGGTACCTTGTGCACCTGGCGCGCGGCCACGAGTCGCGCGAGGTGCGGCACGGGCACGGCGGGCGCGTCGCGTCTCCGCAGCGGCACGCGCATGAGCGAGTGTGAGTGCCGGGTGTAGATAGTGTGGTGTGTGGGTACCTTGTGCACCTGGCGCGCGGCCACGAGTCGCGCGAGGTGCGGCACGGGCACGGCGGGCGCGTCGCGTCTCTGCAGCGGCACGCGCATGAGCGAGTGTGAGTGCCGGGTGTAGATAGTGTGGTGTGTGGGTACCTTGTGCACCTGGCGCGCGGCCACGAGTCGCGCGAGGTGCGGCACGGGCACGGCGGGCGCGTCGCGTCTCTGCAGCGGCACGCGCATGAGCGAGTGTGAGTGCCGGGTGTAGATAGTGTGGTGTGTGGGTACCTTGTGCACCTGGCGCGCGGCCACGAGTCGCGCGAGGTGCGGCACGGGCACGGCGGGCGCGTCGCGTCTCTGCAGCGGCACGCGCATGAGCGCGCGCTCGCCGCCGCCCAGGTACACCCAGCCGCCGTACGTGGCCAGCGTGCCCGTGCAGCCGCCCTGCCATACCATGCGCCTGTCCAACATAACACACTTTGTATTATCTACTCCTTCCCTGCACTGACTATTTATACGTATAAACAGTAAATGTTATAGGATTTTCAGAAATTGTTTCGCGTACCGTTTGCACCGCATCTACAAATGATGGTCAAGTGAATTTGGGATGATTACGATGCATGGAGCAAATATAAGAGGTGGGTCAGGGTACTATAGAATTGGAGAGGCATAATTTTATTGCATAAATATTGAGCATGGAAATTGTACAGAAAGGTGGCGCTACAATGGCACCATGGTCTTCTCGTTCAAGTAATAGCGTTTGGGAAGACATTATCGAATCGCCAAAGTAATGAAGGATCGCCTGTTGAAGGTGTGTCAAACATTACGGAATAGTCTTCAACCCTGTTGGCTTCCCGGACACAGGACATATTCGACATACTAATAGAACAAGTTTATTTAAAAACGCCACAAATTACACTCGTGCCAAGTCAAAGGTACTCGTAACCTTGCCTGTATGAACGAAAAATCTCATGCAAGTCAGTATGAAAATATCCAAAAGCGAAGAAATAGTCACATTGAATTTAAATCGATAAAACATAAGTATTCTGAGAGAGATATATAGATAGAGTTGACTCACTTATTAGAAGCATCCAAGTCGACAGCATGTATTTGTCTGTTCACGGCCCAGTACACCGTGCCGGTGATCTGGTCGACAGTGAGCGCGGTGGTGTTGCTGGCTCGAGCCAGTTCTATGCGCGACGTCCCGTCTACGTTCGCTCGCATTATCACACCGAGACCCACATCGTTCCATATTAGAAACCTACAATGAAATTAATATGAAATATATTTGAGTAACCGCTTAAAAAATATCTTAATCTAATATTTTTGCATGCAGGCTACATCTTCCAAACGTCACTTATATAAATCGAAGATAGGACTTAAGACTGCTTGGCAATGAACGTAGAAAATTTAGCAAAAATAAGCGATAATTTTGGTGGTGTGATCCAACCTTTTGAAGATGGTTATTTATCAATTTCAACTCTGACTATTGTTTCAAGTGTATCAGTCATAAACAAGTCACTAACCTTTTAGTCTGATGGAAAGCCAAATGTCGTGGCTTCATATTATCACCTCTAAGTATCACTCCGGTTGACGAATTGTTATCGATAGAAGTCGCGTTAATAGAATCTGTGTCAGCGCACGTCCAGTACAAAGCTCGTCCGAGAACGTCCAATACCATTTGGAACGGTCTGGTCAGTCCTGAGATCACGGTGGTGGAATCGGCTGTTGCAAACGTAGGCGAATATGATATTGGCACTCGGTGTATTGAATGTGTATCTTCGTTCATCCAGTATAGAAGCCTAGAATTTACAAACAGAAAGTGCAGTTAATTATACCTGTATTGATGAGGTGTATGCTGTTGTGATAAATTTCATTAAAAAAGAAAATCCTAAAAAGTACTTACTTTTTGACAGGATCGTAATCAATAGCTTTGACATTCTTTAGCCCGGTTAGAGGAATGTAAGCGTCGTTACATTCTCCGTTAGCTACGACTATTCTGCCAATCGCGTTCTTTTGGGCGAACAGTAGAAACTCTTCAGGCTCTGAAAAAAAAATGTGGAGAGTGAGAATAGTAAACAAATGAGAGAGAGATAGATAGATACAGAGAGAGAGAAAGAGAGAGAGAGGAGTGAGGGTGAGCGAGAGAGAGATGGTGAGTGTGACAGAGAGATTATGTGTAAGAGTTTAACGAAATAAAATATTTTCATTTTAAAAATATTTTTTCTTCATGTTTTGCAAATAAATATGCGGAGAGTGGTGAGATGGTAAATGAGTGTGAGAGAGACGGTGTAAGGGTGTGCGCGAGAGAGAGGGGGGACAGAGAGTGATGGTCTGATTTATGGGAAGGGAGTGTGAGAGAAGAGTTAATGAAATAAAATAATATTTTAAAAAATAATAAAAACTAATAAAAAATTTAAAAAGTCAAAATATTACTTCGACTTTTCAAATTATTTTTCGTTAAGTAGGTACTGATAATAAATTTGCGGAGAGTGAATGAAAGAGAGGAAGGTCTGAGAGTGAGCAATAGAGAGATGGACAGAGAGCGAGAGTATGAGAGATAGGAAGGAAGAGTGAGAGTAAAGAGAGAGAGAAGGCAGGTAGGGTGGAAAGCGGAGTAGAGTGACGTACCTGCGCACGTGAGGTTGTCGTGCCGCAGGCGGTAGTGCGCCGGGCAAGCGCAGCGGTACTCGGCCGGCGCGGCGAGGCACAGGTGAGCACACCCGCCGTTGTCGGCGCCGCACTGGTTCACGCCCTGCCGCTCCCGACTCCACACCTTCAACTCCGATATGTACTCCACACCGGTGTGCACCACCTTGCGAGCACCGCCGTCCGATTTAGACGCTGATTCAATTATACCTGTGGAGGAGACTACCTTTGGTGATATTGTAACTTAATGCGGTAAACATAACAGCAGCAAAGATGGTTCAGAAAAATACACTCATTTCGATTCTTAGAGGAATAAAACTGTATCCCATTTTAAAGTAATATTTTTTTATGTCTTCAGGGCTAAATGCCGCGAGTTGAATGGTGCCACACAGGATTCCAAATACACAGTTACGTAGAAAAGACGGCTCTATAAACCACACAATAGTCCTGTTCTTTAATCAAGCAGACAGAATTTGATTGTGGCAAAGATGTTATGCTACGATTTGATTAATATTGTTTGGGAATCATTCCCTCAGCGTATTGGTGGTTTTAAGGCGATTCGTAGGTTCACATATTTGACTGTCTTTAAAAAAAAGTAACAATAACGCTAAAACCACACTACAAGTAAGCTCGCTTATTGCTAAGAGCTAAGCGACTCAGTGACTGATCCTAACAATCAGACGCATTACGTTCTATCGCGATATATGCGACTCGCTTGTCTAATTCAGGCACATAGCTACGCACTAAACCACATGCGACGCCTTTAGCTTAAACAAAAAGCGAGTTTCCTTGTGTAGCTTGAGTCTTAAGTAGATCAGTTGTGTATTGAATTTAGATACTACGAAATAAATCAAGAGCAACACACGCCATAATATGTCATTTAACTCATTTCCACCAGTTTTTAACAAGTATATTTCATTGAACTATGGGACGTCTATGAAGCTATGGAAGTTCTAAAAGACTTCACAACAATTATAACAGTAATAAATACTAAAGAAAAAAAATTACGACGAATAAACAGTAGCTCTTACCTGTATTCCAATCACCCCAATATATCCGATCGTTGTGCAATGCCAAAGTGTAAGGCATAGAAACATTATTGATTAGAATCTTCCTTCCAGTTCCGTTTAAATATGCAAACTCTATGGTGGGTGGGTCCAAGGCTGCCCAGTACAAAGCACGAGCTTCATAGTCTATTGCAAGGGAGTGGACTTTGCCAACTTGTTCTATTAGAATAGTGGGAGAAGAGCCATCCATGCCAGCGCGTTTGATTGTCTTAGAGCCCAGTTCTGACCAATACATAAAACTGAAAGCAGACAAATAACATTGAATTTTCGTGGTAAAAAAATAAAAGTTTGTTTGGTGATCTCAGACACGCGCTAAGTACAGAAAATACTGTGTCAAATTGAAACAAGAAGCCGTGAGACGTTCTCACCCGACTGCCCCTCTAACGTTTATTGTGAAAGTGAAAGTTCAATCCGATTGACGTTGTTGTAGTTTACGATAGGAATCAGGCTTGGCAGGCAGGCAATTATAAATATCCATTAATTGGACAGACTTCCATACGTCTTAGGCATCGTGTGTTTTTAATCGGTAGCAAGGGTACGATTTCGAAATACGTGTCGGACATAGCTAGTGTAGTGTATAAGCAAAGATAATATAAAAGTATTACATACAGATCGGCAACTCCCTGCTTCCCCTAGCTTCCCCATCCTCCTACCAAAGTTGATGTGTCTATTGCCGTGTCAGTACTTGAGAGAGTGTCACTGTGTTGCATTACGTATTACTACCTACGTACTTTGTGCTATTGCTTTGGTTTAATTTGTGCTTAGCCGAGGGTAGATTTGAAAAAAAAAAGTACCTACATACATGAGATTGCGTTCTGTTCCTTATTATTTTGCTTCCATAGCTAGTGTCCCTAGTATACACACACACACATTGAAGCTTGATTCAAGCATTCACATTACGTGTATATTAGTGTGGGTGAAAACGAACATTTTTGTATGGAGTTTCCGCCCTGTGGTATAAGGACAATAATAAATATATTTGTATTAACAAGATAACATAATCTTACCCTTTCTTTGGATCCAGCACAATACTCTTAGGTTTTTTGAGTCCTTGCCATATCAGCGCCCTTCGGCTAGAACCGTCTAGCCGGGCCACTTCTATGCGCTGTGTGGCCGTGTCGGTCCAGTAAATGTTTTGACCTGACCAATCTATTGCCAGACCTGGAGGTACATAAAATATTCGGAATGAGACTTTACGTATTTATGTAGTGCATTAAATGGAAAACTAGCTGTAGACTTTCAGTTACCCTATGGCCAATCACAAGTGCACTTCTTCTAATAGACCTGAACAATGTGCTGTATTAAGACATGGTTGTTTGTGTGTTACAAGCGTACACGGTATTCAAAACGGTAAAGAATGGGGGCCATTCAACAAAAGAAATAAAGTTATGTGCTTAAACTACAACGGGTAAGTCAGGTAGAAATAAGTATTGAGTTATACCTTCCACTAGGCCCATCCACTCTATGATCTTCTCCATATTAGAACCGTTTATAGAGCACCTGTTTATAGTTTTGGTCTTGCTGTCCGACCAGTACAGTTTAGATCCAGATACATGTACTGCTAATGCGCTGAAAGTAAAATTTTTAGTTCAGAAATTATACATTGTATTCATCAATTGATCAAAATCTCAAAACTTTATGGTCGCCATAAACGTTCAAGTATACTTGCGCAAGTCAAGCGGCCGTCCATACGAGCGAGAATATACATAGGTTTCACGGGTTTATATACACCCTCTGTGAACGTCTACACACGGGAGATATTATCGCGACGAGAGGATGTAAATACGACAAAATCGTGATTTTCTCGCTCGCGCGTACGGCTCCTAGACTTGCGCAAGTATGCTTGAATGTGTGTGGCGACCATTAGATTTTCAGAACAAACGCAGAGCTGGCGACACAGTGCAGAAACAGCAAAGATAATAAATATAAGATATCCTTAAATCTATATTAGTATTTAAAAAAAGTAGTTAACACGCTAATTTTAAAAAGTAGGTACATACGCATTCGGTTTATAGAATTCTTTTTTAATTAGATAACGCTTTACTATATAAGGAAGCGTATAGGCTCCATATTGTCACGCTGCTACATAAGAGTGAGGAACAGCAATCATAAAAGGCAATAATTCGGAAACATTTGCAGACATAATAGTAAAATATTTAAATAGAAAAGAAACGCAATCGGTGTTATGCCACAAACGAAACCGTGGGGTACAGCTATAAAATCCAAATACTAAAGGCGACTTCAGACTATGCTACACTAATTGTGCTGTATAAGCTAACGTATGTTAAAGTACAATATAAAGATGAATTTTTCAAAAGGGATTGGATGGCCAAATCCGAAACTATAAGGAATAGCGAAAAATGGTCAAAGGAGTTACGAGCCCGATTTTGATGAAACTGAAAACCTCATCATAAGATTTTTGAAAAATCAATAATCCCAGCTGGAAATCTACCCATTGATTATGAAAAAAAAAACACACCCTATATTATTACACCACACGATAGTGTTGCTATTAAGGATCTTATTCTGGGAAGTAATGACATACGGCAAACTAAAGGAAAGTGCTCATCTTTTTAAACACATACATATTATACACAGAAACACTCAGACTCTGGAGACAAACATTTATGGGTCACAAAAATATTTGTCTCCGGTGGGAATCGAACCCACGACCTCCAGCACCGCAGGCGGTATCACTACCGTCTGCGCCACAGTGGCAGTCAAGTGGCACATAGCTGGATTCGAGACCTCAAGGATAGTACAGTAAAGGGCCAAAAAGAATGCACATCGAGCTTTAGAAAGAGGCAATCGGCTAATTTCGACTTCGTATAGCGATATCTGTGTCGCACACACCATGACGTTTGTTTTGTCAGTCATGGTTCAAATGCGAGAGAGTGCAGTCGCTTATCTAAGGCAATATATATATCTGCTAAAACCCCTACAAAATTAAATTAGTACCTACTATGGCATCTATAGGGAAAAAAGGTAAGCCGTTAGTCTACCAGTCACGCGAAATTATCCATAATGTTTATAAATATTACCAATTTAAAAAAACATGAGGATGTTAATGTAAGTAATTATTTTAAGAAGGTTCAACAGAGAGTTGCAGATGCCACTGGAATTTCAAAAAGAACTTTGAACAATATATTAAACGAAGTCGGCACTGGCACTGATAATACACATTCCAGTGGAACAAAATCCAGCTCTCGAAAAAATGATGATTTGATGATGATTTTGATTATGATGTTGTTAGAAGAATGGTGTACGATTTTCATCTGCGTTACAAACAACTGCCTACAACAAAAACATTAAAAGCTAAATTATCTGAGTCTATTAATTATAATGGGTCTGAAAAGACGTTGAGAAAAATTCTTTATGAAATGGGATTTGCGTTCACAAAAATAAAAGACAATAGAAAAGTTCTAATGGAAAAGCACGATGTAGCTCTCAAACGAATTGAATATCTGGACAAAATACGCGAATTTCGCGAAGCAGGAAAAAACATTATCTATATGGATGAGTCCTACATACATACAACCCACACTAAAGGAAAAACTTGGAGTGATGATAAGCAAATAGGGGTAAAAAAACCGATTTCAAAAGGTCAACGTTTGAAAATTGTTTACGCAGGTAACGAAAAAGGCTTTGTACCAGGAGCCTTTTTAACGTATAAATCCACGGACGCTAAAGGTGATTATCACAACGAAATGAATAACGAAAACTACGAGAAGTGGCTGTTTAATCAATTAATTCCAAATATACCTAATGATTCTGTTCTGGTTATCGACAACGCACCCTATCACAATAAATATGTTAAAAGACCCCCCAACTCAAACACCAATAAACCGGAAATGATCAATTAGTTACAAAGACACGAAATTTCAGTTGATCATAAATTAACAAAACCTCAGATATATAATATTATATGTCAGCACAAGGACAGATTTACAGAGTTTTCCGTGAACAAGATACTAGCCGAACATGGGCACACTGTGTTGCGATTGCCACCGTACCATCCGGATTTTATTCCAATTGAAAATATATGGTCTCAACTAAAAGGCTATGTAGCCGCGAGAAACGTGGATATGAATTTAAGTTCAATAAAGACATTATTAACTGAAAAATTAAACATGATCGAGGCTGATGAGTGGAAAAAGGTTTGCGATCATGCGATAAAATGCGAGAATGAATATCGAGGAGTTCAACACGCTATGGACGACAAAATAGATAGATTGGATAGGCTAGTAATAAATACAGCTGATAGTGGCAGTGACACAGACCTCAATGAGAGCACAGATAGTGAAATGGAAGGAATTGAATATACATGATTTTGTTTTTATTATACTAATTCCGTATTTTTACCCGTGCGGTGTTCTCTTAGAATAAGAAAAATAATATGTCGCATAAGTCGACTAAGGGTACAGGGTTAAACCGTGTTGTGGCCGATGGCCTAGCAATTTGTCACCACAATATTACACTTTTTGTCGATCTTATATAAAATATATATTTATGAAGATTATTTGAAGATAATTTTTTCCTAACGAGAATATAGCAATAATTAAAAATAGTTACATCGTGTTTTACAGCTCTATATATTTCACGTGAAATCTAAACAAAACAACAATAAAGTACTTAGTGCTAAATTCAAATTCTGATAAACGACTAATCTAATAATTGATGTACATGGAAATGAGCATTCGTTTGCATTCGGAAATGCGATGATTGCCGATGTGCATTCTTTATGGCCCCGTACTGTACTGCATTCCGTTTAGAATATTCACCAAATAATCATTCTGAGCATGATTTAAAACACTGAATAGTTACGATCTATTCTGGGATTTCGAACGAAACAAACTATGATACAAAATTTAGGTACATGAAATGTGAATTCTATTAAAATTCCAAACTTTGCCGTATATCATTACTTCGCAGAATTTGATCCTTAACAGCGATACTATTGTATGGTGTAATAATAAAGGGTTTGTTTTTTTTCGAAATCAATGGGTTCGATTCCCAGCTAGTTTTTCAAAAATCTAATGATGAGGTTTTAAGTTTTATCAAAATCGGGCTCGTGACTCCTTTGAGCATTTTTAGCTATTCCTTATAGTTTCGGAGTTGGCCATCCAAGCCCTTTTCAAAAATTCATCCTGTATAGTATAGTTGAATATGAATGTGTCCATAGTTAATGTATACGTGCTGTGCTACTTAATATTACATTAGAGCGTAGTATGAAGACACCTTAACGCATACTAACGACCATCGTGTGAAGTTCGTCTTTCACATTGTATTATTAACGGTTCAGTTTTTCGGTTTGTTATTCTCAGTCTCCTCACTGCGCTATTACCATGTACTCGTACTGTTTGGCTCAAAGAACTTAGTTTTTAGATATAAAGCGAGAAGTGATTACTTTAACAAACATACCTGACTTCCTTCAAATCTTTGAGTGGCAGTACTGCATTACTGTTTGCGTTTTCAATACTTATATGGCCAATAACGTTCTTGCGACTATACACCAGAAACGCTTCAGGCTCCATGCATGTCTTACCGTCATTGCTTAGTTCAAGACCTAAAATATTATTTAAGTTTTAATAAGTAACTGATGGAATCAGGCGTTATCATGGCTTGAATCCATTGTAGTATGATAATAAAGGGTGGGAGGGATTAGGGGAACCAACCACACGGTAAGTATCAACACAAATAGAGATAGTCGAGATGGAAACCTACATACTAAATTCGCTGAGGCTACGCACAGACTGATTTGTGCGCGAGTGTGTTTAGCAGAGGGTAGGTGTGAAAAAAAAAAGTACATACATGAGTTTTCCATCTGTACTATCTCTAATTTGTGGTATCAACGCGTGAATTGTTGCGCAATATAGTCTAAGAGCCATCACAAAAATCATAACAGGGGAATGGCAAATCGAACCCCTCAAGGAAAGAGATATAGGAGATATAGGTCGTAGATAACTTACACTCCAGATTGTTTGTGACATGAAATCTATATGTGTATCGCCTTCACATGAGGCAGTCTCAAGATGGTCAAGTAGGCCTGAGACTGTATAAAGTGCTAATTTATCGTCGTAAAGCAGAATATTGCAGGACAGTGAGGCACCTACTACCTGTCCAACATATCTGTCCTTGGAGAGAGAATTCATAATTGTTTCATCACCAATGTGCCCACAGTCTAATGGATCGAGAGTGTGTGATGGATCCGTCCTCCTCTCCACGGTAATTTAAAGCTGATACTCGTGATAGATGTGAGAGAAACGTGTAGCATGGTTTAGAAAAGTACAGCAACACGGAAAAAGGGTATAAAACAATCCTTTAAAAAATACTTAAGGTTACGTATCAATTCATACCTAAAGGACAACTGCACACGTAGTGTTTCGGCGTGTTGAAGCACAAATGAGAGCATCCACCATTGTTCTCCACGCACTGGTTCCACCCGTAAGGCTCGCCAAGTTTAAACGCTTTCACGCCCATCATGTTTGCCATTTGTTCGACTACAGGCTGTCGCTCTAAACCTGTACACCAATAAAATTTTTCTTAAAAAAATCTCCAGTAAGATAATAAAAAAATATCAAGTCAGTTTATCCCAGTCTGGACCTAAGCCTCTCCCAATGGCAAGAAGGGCTGGCACAAAATTTTGTTTCAAGTTTTCCCTTTTCATTGAGAGTTCCTTGTCTGTTAGTCAAGCAGGTGCATCACTTGCGAATAAGACAAAGGCTTGCGCCCAGAAGATCTAGCCTTTATGAAGAGATAAATGTTAAAGTGTTGGCTCTTGATATGCTCATTGCCGGGCTACCAATATTCTATAGACAAATACTCGTATTGTTGTATCCGGTTATACAGTCGCTCGATTTCAGCTCATTTTGTGTGGTCGAAAAATCAGCGAAATTTGAGACTGTAAAAGGATGTAAAAAGATAACATAAAAAAAGTCGGTTGTCTGTAAAGTCGGTATACTGACGATGGTTGAACGTGACAACGTCATAAGAAAATAAAAATAAACATAAAATTAACATTACAAAACAAAAATAAATATAAAAACACATCAATTGATTATAGTGCCATCTGTTGAAAACATTACTAAAATAAATGGGACGCCTCAGAGCGAGGTAACGACGTATTGCGTCATCATTTCTCGTTCGTGCAGCCGGCTCCATCGAATTATAAGACGTTGTCACGTCAAAAACTAATTTTTGATGAAGATGGTTAAATCACAGAGCCAGAGCAAAGAGAATATTCACAAACGCGTAAAAATTGTGTTATTTATTATATTGACATTCCTTCGGAAAGTCGTTCGGGAATTCACATTAAGAATAACACATACATACTGATTTTAACTTTTTATATGCTAAAAATGTATATCCATCGCCGCTGAGCGAATTAAACGGAAACATACACACCCACGTGGTTTGCTGGACACAGTCCCCCCAACAAAATAATATACATAGCAGACTATACCTGTGTTTTTGTTGATACGATCTAAGGTTCGTTTTTGTATATCCGTCCAGTACAAGTGTTCTCCAAGTAGCGTGAGTCCAAATATATGCAGTATTTCACTATTGTGCAGCTCTCGCCTATCAGATCCATCCATATTTGACATCTGTATAAAAATATCACAAGTTGAATGCGGTAGAAAAGTCGTTTATTTAGTGCAATCAACGGTCATGTGGTGTCGGAGGATATACAGAAAAGAACGGTGTAGGTGACCAGAACAGGTCCAGCTGTTCAGGCGTGAAAGACACGCATAGTTCCGTTGTAGTAGAGTTAAGCACAAATTTACAATGTACTGAGATATTACTAGCAACACGGAAAAAATCTAGAAGTAGGTAAAATAAATCTTGCCAAAGATTAAATTATCTGAAAACTGTCGCCAATTTTTCATTTCTTATATAGCATAAGGTAAGGTATATTTTGCCGGGAGCCCTGGGACAACTCATCGAGGGCTTACCCGGAAATCCTAGTCGTAGACAGTTGTATGGCATCGAATGGTTTTAGTCGGTAGGAGTTCGGCATAGCACCCATGTAGGATTTCCACACGTAAAAAAAGCATAAGTTATACCTCAATTTTGTGAGTTCTCGCATCACCCCAATACAGCTTGTTCTTCACAGTGTCAAGCGCAATACCATTGGGCCAGGTCAGCTTCTCTGATATCAATAGTATTCTTCCACTGCCATCTAAATTGGCTCGCTCTATTTTGGGTTTCTTTTCATTCCAGTCTGACCAAAACATCCAACCGGCAGTTGGATGTAATGCAATGGCGCGCGGGTCGTATAGCTCGTTGTGGATTATCACCTAATAAAAATAAAGCAAAATTAAATAAACATGAATAGCAGTCACATCGTTAGCGAGACTAGTGTTTCGCTACTTATCGCGCTTAACCTCGAAAATACACGAAATTCGTTAAGAATTCTGTACTCATGAAAGCGAGTCAGATATTTACATTACTACTACATACAAAACTATGCGAAAACTAATCAAATGCGTTTCTTGCGCTTTGAGTATCAGTTTGAAAAATAAGCAAATTGCCCAGTGGTCATGGGCATTATGTATAATGTCCGTGCAATGTAATAATAAATTAAGTTTAGAGAAGAATTAATCACTTTGTCGGATTTAGCCGGTCATTATGCATTCATAGACCGCATTGCCTATTAATATAATAATATATGATTTAGTTCCATCGGAGTGTGATGTGATGTCACATCATATTCAGCGCGCTCTAGAGGAGTTTTCCTTATAAAACAATAGATATTTATAATTTTACAATGTTTGGTTAAGAAAGAAATTTGTTTCTAATTGTAAGAATGTAATTTTTTGAAGCGCTCGTGGCCCCGCGGACTCCGTGTTCTGTAAACGATCGCTGCAGTAAGCAACATTTACTATGGCCGGATATGGATGGGTGACCACCACGTGGACCACTTTGTGACATTCATTTACGAGCGTTTCCGTGCTTCGGGAGGCACGATAAGCCGTTGGTCCCGGTTGTCAGTAAAAAATGACAGTCGTTAAGCTAAGTTGAAGGCCTTACGGGCGGCTTGAAAAATTTCAACTGTGGGTCGTCAGAACCTGCGCCCGGGTCGGCAGCGCGTGTGTAGCGCCTCTGGTGTTGCAAACGTCTATAGGCTACGGTTACTAACCTTCTGGTGGGCCGTAAGCTTGTCTGCCACCTAAGTAGTATAAAAAAAAAAACCTACCTTCTTGGATGTACCGTCAAGTCTCGCCACATTGATGGTATCTGTTACAGGGTCAGTCCAGTAGATGTTCCTGGCCAGAGGGTCTATTGCAATGCTGTCAGGCACTCCGCTGCTATGTATGACGACTGACTGTTCACTGCCGTCCAGGCGGGCTCTTGATATCGTTTTTGCCTGGATTGACAAAAACAAATGAAGTATTGGCACTACATAATGGATTTGCGGAATAGTGTTAATGGTTACTTTACAGAGGAGTTGCTGTATAGTCACTGTACAACAGTGCCGATATATGATAGCTAAATATAATAATAACACAATGGCAAAGGACCATGGGCAAAAATGTATGAAGCCTGGGCTCTCCCACCAACAGAGATGAGATCACTTTGAATATACTTGTAAAGCACTAAATATAAAGATTTAAACTCATTTTTGCGAATAATCCATGGGGTTACTTTGCTATAAACATTTTTCTCCGACCATAAATAAACTAAAAAGTAGTGCTGTTATGGCATTGTAGGTTTTGTTGATTGACATCTTTAACAAGTTTTAATTCCAGGTTTAATGTATACATAAAAAATAAAACGGCTCCTAACAGTTAAAATCATTTTTATTAACATTTCAATCAATATCAATAATAATATCGTCTAAATGTACTGCCGGTGGATGAAATTGTATGTGCCAGCCTAACCCTAGATACCATATTATTGAAATGGTATGAGCACAACTTCCTACTGTGCGTCTACCTGTTAGCTCGGTCATAGACGTTTCGTTTGCGACCCCTGAGATCGCCCGCCGTGTCCAGGGATGGCGCGTGGAGGAGGAGGAGGAGACGTCGTCAGATCACCGATATATTCCGTTCGACGTCTCCCCTCCACCTAACCTGCGGCCAGCAATCGCGAATCCCCCGGAACCGCGTTGGGCACTCCATCGCCTTGATCGGGAGGCTCTCCTGGAGGCGGCCATCGTGCAGTCCTGGATTCCGACAGCGGACAGGCCTGCCGATGTTGATACCGAGGTGTAGTGGTTCGGGAGAGCTATGTCATGCATGCAGCATGCACATCTGCGATGCGGCGATGCCCAGGGCTAGGCCCAGACCGGCGAGGAAGCAGGTGTACTGGTGGACGCCGGAAATCGCGCAGTTGCGCGCGGATTGCGTTACCGCGCGCCGCCGTTACACCAGGTTTCGCCGGAGGCGTCGCCGCCCAGACGATGCGGCAGCCCGAGAGACGGAGCTCTACGATGGGTACAAGGAGGCCAGGAGGGCCCTCCAGACCGCCATCAAGCGGTCCAAAAAATTGGGCCGCGAAGAGCTGATGGAGACTCTGGAGCGGAACCCGTGGGGGCGCCCGTACCTCATATATAGTATATAGTTACAATAAGTCCTCGTATATAGTTACAATAAGTTTTATGACTCTAATAAATAGCTTTTTAAGCAAAACCTATTTAGGTGCATATCTTTTTTCTGCAATGGAATTGAAGGTGGTGCTGGTAGTAACAATTTTAGTACAAACCAAACCAATTACAACGGCATATGATATAACTCTGTTGGACACTGAGCCCAATTTGTCTCATGGTCCTTTGCCGTAACCTCGAATACTGTGTCTTTGTTTATAGATTGACTTGTTCGATAGAGTGCCTCTATTTTAGGGGTGACAAAACTGGTTCAGATCACGAAAGGTACTTAAAAATAGGTGTTATATGTTACGGTCATGATATACTTACCAAACTATCGGCCCAATAAATATACTCGTACTTAGGGTCAAAATCGACAGTGAGTGCCCTCTTCAGATCCTTTAGTGGTAGCGTGTACGGCGTGAAGTCCGGCGAGTCTAAAGATATCCTAGATATACCCGAACGTTGTGCCACTATGAGCAGAGACTGGGGTCTGTCGTAGCAGCTTGTGTTGCTATTGTCTTTTAGCTTAGAGCCCGTTGGGCAGGCACATTCATATCCTGAAATCATTCATTGAAATTACGCAATGTGTCTTCAAATGTTATTGGTTATTTGGTTTGGTATGACATAATCAAAGAACTTAAATCAATTGAAAAGATTGCCCCGGTGGCGCAGTGGTAGTGCAGGCGACTGCCTTTCCTGCGGTTCAGGGTTGGAATAGTAGATTGTTCACCGAGGGTGGAAAGAATCAATTCCCGAGGTATTTAGACGCCCGAGCGCAGCGAGGGCGGCTATAGTCCGAGTCGGAATTGATTCTTTTACCCGAGTTAAGCACTCTACTTTTCATTTCAAATACGAGGAAAATAAAACTAATAATAAGATTCAAACCTTACCATAAAAGATTATTACCAATTGTTTAGAATTCTGTTACAGATAAATAACAACTACATTATGTCGACTTTTTAAATTTTAAATATGAAACTCACCATGTAATTGTTGCAGAGATTATACCCGGCCCCATACACGTACAATATTATTGACTCAATAATATTGTATCAATATTTATTTCCGTCCGAATATAGTCCCTTCAAACCTCAATATTACCCATACACGGTCAATTTATTGCTATATTGATCAATATTATTGTACGTGTATGGGGCCGGTAAAGAAATTTTCGCTAAGTTCACACTGGCTGTTTGGAAAGTCGCATGGCCGCAGCATTTTTTTTTTTTTTTTTTTTTTTACACAAATCTCTTCACTATCACAGCTGACCTGTCGGCAGTTCTATTTTTAAAGTTCATTCCGGCCCTTGGGTGGGAAGTAATTTGTATGAGTTTTTCCCTCCCTAGGGAGGGAAACAGCATTTTCCACCCAATAGTCAGATCAGGAAAACACTATTTTCCGAGTATGAGAAATGAAATAAATATTTGCGTGGATTAACACCAATATTAGTTTTGGATTAGGGTGTTCTCTGTGTAAGTATTTAGAAATTTATAACTATGGTTATGAGTAGTCTAGCTCTCTACCCCGGTGCAGGTCTGGACGTGGACACTCTCTCGCTGGAGACCATGGTACGAGCCATGATCTCCAGCGGGAGTAAGTGGGACTGCGCCGCCTCGTTCTGCGAGCAGGTCATGCTCGTAAAGGAGGCAGGAGGGTGGGAGCGGGAAAGAACTCTCCCACCCGAGTTTCGCAGTCGGCGGCTGGGGCGTCGCCGACGTGTCTTGGCCCAAAACTATCGGCCTCCATGACCGGAGGCCTGAGGACGGTGAGGGGGCTGCTCACCGTCCTTACAGAAGCAGGCCCCAGATGGCAGCGTGACGTGAGGGACTCACGCACGCCCCCGCCGCCCCCTAGTAAGCGGGATGACACCCGAAAATCCCCCAAAGACGCGGTACAGCACCCGAACCACCCCTAGACGAGGCCGCAGTGGTAGCCGTAAGTCTGTTGGGAGTCCTGGGACATTCTTCCGAGGGCTTACCAGGGGCTACCGACCGTAGGCTGTTGGGCGGCACGTGAGGTTTTTTAGTCGGTAGGAGTACGGCTTAACATCAATGAAGAATTTTTCCTCACGTAAAAAAAAATCTAGCTCTCTTAGCTTTAGCTTAATGCAGCTAAATGGTATGTGTGAGAAAATATCTCTCAATTTTTTTATAGCACTGGTGGACGACTACTACTACTACTAGGACGACATACGGGCCATTAGATCGCAAATGGTCACTATAACCTATAGACAGACAACAACAAGCTACTACACTCTCGCATACTACCCTGATAATTATTTATTGGTTTTATTACTACAAAACGGCACATACACCCCACCAGTAACATTCTTAATCTAGCAAGTTAAACAAAAAGATAACATTAATATACAGGCGAGTTCCTCATTAGTTGTTAAGAGATAACCTATAGCCCTGTCTACTGATTTATAGCTTATAAAACAATAAAGTATTTACGCAAATTAGTACAAAATAAATGATTTGAACAGAAATAGCACTAAGGTTTTTTCAGTTTATCTTTATTATCTTAATAACAGTTCACGTGTTACAAGGAGAAAAAATAAATAAAGATAGGAGAAAAGAGTACAATGGCAGTAAGTAAGTACCTAAGTTACGTCCAAAATCTACCTGAATATGGAACCTGGGGTCAGTTTATATTGGCTGTACAAAATAGTTTGTGATTGTTTCTCTATTGCTGGAAGCAACTGCTATTTGAATCGCCAGACCCATAAGGGCGCCTGTGCCTGAGCCACATGCATTGGTTAGCAGGTGCACCACTTGCAGATGAGGTTGGCTTAGGGCCTGAACGATTGGTGGATTTCTAGCATAGCGACCACACATGTTTATAACAAGGCTTCCACCTCAGTTATCGACTTGCGCGTCCGTCCACAGAGGTGCTATTGCAAACCAATGTAAAGAGCCGGTAAAGAACGAAGGCTTGTATACAACAGTGTGGCCTGTCTTTTAATTAAATGAGGTATTGTAAACTATGTACCCTTTTCTTTTGTTTTACCTGAGGGAAAATTCTCATGTACTCATCCAGGTCCCATGGAGGGGAGTCTATGTACCCTAATTTCATTTTCTTGCTTTGTAACTCTTGTACTAACTAGACTCCACTAGATTTTTAACATAACCGGGATATGAGATAGTAGTGAAATATCAGTTTCATCTCTAGTACATATTAAATGACAATCTTAATATATATAAATCTCCTGTCACGATGTTTGTCCGCGATGGACTCCTAAACTACTTAACCGATTTTAACCAACTTTGCACACCGTGCGCAGTTTGATCCAACTTGAGTTTTTTTTTGTGAAAAGCCTACATGGCTATGGCCGGGGGTACCGGGTTAGAAAAAGCTTAGCCACAGGAACGCGTGGCCTGGCCCTTTAGTATGTAATAAAATTATATTCATAGTTGTATTAATGACTTGACTGACCTGGCGGTTTTGGGGAAAGTAGGCATAAATGTGAACAACCTCCGTTATTGACCTTGCATGGAAAGTCACCAGAGGGCATTGTTTGTCTGTTACCGTCATACACTTTTACATCCACAGGGACCGGGTCAGATTTTATAAGCTCTTTCAGAGGACCATTGGTTGACATATCCCAGGTGTGGATTGACCTGGAAAAAAAGTTGCAGCATATTAGTGTTTTTTAGAGGTCGTCATTGCTTTTGATCGGGCGATAGGCATCGTTTAAGACGATCGAAATAAAACCGGCAAGGTTCGAGTCGGAAAAGCGCCCTTACGTTTTTTCTTCTGATATTATTATTCCTTGCTATAGCGGCAACAGAGATACATCATCTGTGACAAGTTCAGCTTTCTAGCTATCATGGTTCCTGAGATACATATGCGACGGAGCCTCATGAATAGGGTCCATTAATTACCCTTTGGGGTAGAGAACCCTAAAACAGATGTTTAACTTACCATGTTTTCCAGTCTGTCCAATATAGTTTATAGTTGAAAAATGTCAGGGCATACGGATACACCAGACCTTCAGTGACTACACTTCTTCTTTCCTCACCATTGAAGTCCATAACATCAACAAAATGCAGTTTGGCATCCACCCAATATATTAGGTTGTTGTCATAATCAATAGTAATGCCATTAGGCCAGAAAATCTTTTCTTTGACTATAATTTTGCGTGTAGCGGGATTTCCATTCATTCCAGCTCGCTCTATCTTGGGTATTTCACCCCAGTCTGTCCAAAACATCAAACTGAAACAAAAATAGTTACTTTATTCATTATTGCAACACCAACGACCCAATTTGAAAATATAAAAGCAATCTTTTACAGGCACACAGTGTAGAGCAGTATTACAGCTCTCTTTTATTGTTAAGCTCACGACGAAAGTCTATGACCTAAGTCCAGATGTCAATATTCATCTTCGAACAAAATTGTCAGTCTGAAGACAGGGTAGAGGTAGGAAAGGGGATTTTTTTCATGTAAAGGGCCAGTGTTTTGCGGGTCAATTCGAGAGCAGTTTCTAAACCGCTCAGGTTTCAATATAAACCGCTCAGATATTCTGAACACCACTGGGAAATGCGGATTAGGTACTGGTCGTGATTTGCCACAAGTTGCCGTCTCATTTTCTTAACGTCGATCCGCCCGCCATGCCGTGATTGACCGGATTAACGGCCGCGATCGCAATCAACCAGTTGGCTACCCCTGGTATAGACTTTATAGTAGGTAATATAGAACTAAACACAAATAATAATTTTTATTTTGAATTATTTATCATAGGCTGATACACTAACACAACAGTTTTATATAAATTTATGAGATAGTTATAATTATTACAATCATATTAAAAAGAGAACAAGTAAATTTCTCTTTTTGTACTCTTGATTGTTGGCATGTGATGGAACTTGCTGTAATAGGTTTCACCTTGCTGCATTATCAAGGGTACATGAAACCTCTCTCTTTTCTTATCATTTAATGAAAATTTTCAGTGTAAAATCGGAAGGTCAGCAAGCAGAAAAAAATATGTTAACATAACACACTGCTTGTAGTTGAGAGTCTCAAAATCAGAAGGAATAATAAAAACAATAAAAACTTTTCAATCAATCATAAGAGGCTTGAAAGGGGCCAAGATTTTGTGATAGTACAAAGTTCGCTGAGGCAACTAGTTATAAACTTACCCTTCTTTAGGAACAACAGCAATAGCCCTAGCTAAATCAACTTCTGACCAGAATAGAACTTTTCTATGCTTGTTATCTATACTAATTACTTCTATTTTATTAGTTTCTCCATCTGTCCAATACATTTTGTTTGTATACCAGTCTATTGCAATGCCAGTAGGCGTAATCAATCCTTCTGAAACTATTCTAATCTGTAAAAAAGTAAAGCATAAATTTTTTCAAAGTTAAGGAATGGGTACCTATATGATGCAGTCCCTGCTATGCAGGTAGAAGCTTGCTATAGGTGAAAAAATTGTATTGTTGTTACTACAATGTTAAACCGACACAAACAATGTTAGGCGGTTTGCTCAGCTTTCCATGGATTCACAGTGCAGGCCCTGGTGTCATAGTATGGCACAGACAGAAACACTGTGTGGGTGGCTGGGACTGACTACCCATTTAAGTAGGTTTAGGGTGGACAGCATACTGTACAGTAGATGGCTAATAACATGTATGCAGCATTCATTATTTTATTTATAAAATCTTTATTTCATACAATATGGAGATCAGTATGAATATTATTATTATATTTACAAAATAAATTGCCAAAGTTAGTCATGCAAAAGATTGAAATACCTATTTTTTTTTTAAATTTTTTATCAATACTGGAGTATTAAGCACAAAATTAGAATATAGAACTGTGAATAGACCCACCTTATCTCCTACATGTGTTTCATTATAATTCATGCATTGTATTAACTCTGCCGTCTGGTCAGACCAGCATATGAGATCTTTACTGTGAAGAAAATCCACCGCAGACCCTTGTTCCAGGTCTTTCACTATAGTCTGTACTTTACCAAGTTGTGATGTGTTCACGACTCGGATATCTGATGCCGTTGAGTATAACAATATAGGATTGCTTGTCAATGAGTAATAACCTGTTGACATGTTTATATTTATTAGGTACTGGTGGTCGAAATCATAGGTTGTGTATAAATAAACATGTTCAAATTTAATCATCGGCAGATAAAAAATGCTGAAAGCTCACCTTTTAACTGTAGGAACATTAATAAACAAAACACATTCATGACATTTTGTATTATTTTGTCGGCGTGAAGAATTCTTCGGCGTTTCGTCATAATGAAAACAAATGCGCGTTAGTCACAAAATCCTTCATGTGTTTCCTCTATTATATAGCATATCGATTGTTACAGTAATTATAAGACTAAATAAGGCACATGAGACAATTAAAACATTTCTGTATGCTTTAAGTTAAGTTTAGATAGATTCTCGGAACAGAAGACAATGGATGGATATTCAGTCAAACACTCAAAGATCAACAAACGGAGAAAAAAAAAGTTTAATGTTGTGTTGAGTTGTTGAGCTTCGGTACTCGCTCGAGTTCGGATTCCAATTTCCGATTCCGAGTACAAAAATCGAGTATCAATAAACCGAAATACTACATCGATTCATAAACTGCTAGTTGCCAAAAAAGATTCTTCAGGGACCATTGAATAGGTTCCATAGTATCGTCTAGACTTGACTGTTAAGCAGGTGCAAAAGGAGTTCTTTCAACTTTCGAATAATTAGAGATCCACTCATATTCGATTTGGTTTCTAAATTGTATCGATATGCCTTGCCTTTGCCTGAGTTGCCGGTTTAAAAAATAAAAGATGGAAAAACAAAGTTGTTTTTTTGGTGTGATCCAGACTCTCGTGGAGGTGACAGGATGGCATGGGTGCCTCGCCTCGCATCACCTCCGCTCGCATCGCCTCCTGTGCGCTCCACTCAGTGTCGGTTTTTGAGACGGAGTCAAAGGACCGGAGCTGCGGAGGCGGGCGAGGCGAGGCCGCCATCAAAACTCTCGACCTCTCGTGTGCTCTCGCTCTCGCTCATTTCTTTGTTGACCTTTTCTGTTTTCAATTTCTTATTTTAGTTAAATGATATAATGCAAGTTATTATAATTGACGGAGAGAGCGTAGCGAACGAAAGTCTCAGTATACTCAGTATCGACCATAGATTTAGAATTTTTCGCTACTCGTATCGACATGCGACAGTATGGACGATTTTGCTTTTGGGCGTTAGGTCTGGTTGTCAGTTTCGGTTTAGAGGACGCATTTCTTAAGCCGGCATCGAGCGAAAAATGGCAAAACGATAGTTACCATTTCGTTGATTCAAACAATTATATTTGCACAATTTGCATAAAAAAATAATAATATATGTATGTCAGCAAGAACCAATGCATCATTACTGATACTCACAATCAGGATATAATTAATAGGTATTTAGAAAAATACGTTTAAAAATCACCAATATCTAAAAAATCTTATGCTACTGTTTAAGGGATTTAACAAAATTGGATGTAGTTTACTATGTATATCTTTACTTTCAATAAACTACATTTCATAAACTACAATTAGTAATGCTAATATTTTACCTACGTTAAAATTTTAATTCATTAATACCTAAAAACAAAAAAGATGCCTAAGTTTCTCATACATTTCTGCGAGCACGCAGCTTGCCGACTGACAAACCTTGAAACCTTAGTGTCTCATAATATACAAATGTAGTTGTACTCTGTGCCTTAGTGATCCGCAAGAGCTCAGAGCGAGTACACGTCTCGTTGCGTCGCAAAAAATAAAAATATTTACGTAAAGCATAGCGTGTACGCACACTTGGACGTGCAAACAAAAAAGAGGTAAGTACATTTTACACATTTTCAAGTTTTTTTACTTATGTTCGCAATTGTAGTGGAAGATGAATAGAAATAGGTCCATAATATTTTTTTTATATTAATAGGTTAACGACTACAATAAATCGTATGTTCTACCTATGTCTGATTTCCTTGCAATTATTGTAACTCAATTTAAGATGTTCTTTATAAACTATCGCGGTTTTTAGACCGAATGTCTGAGTTATCTGAAAATGTGTTAACAAAAATTATTGTATTTCACAGAAAATGGGACGACGCAAGGAAAAGTATTATAAATAGAAAAGTGGGCGAGATTCCGCAAAAATAGGATATCTTACTACAAGTAGCCAGTGTTCTTTCGGTTTAGGTTAATAACAGAAATATATCTGTTATTAACCCAATCAAATATGTGTTAACCGTAACCAGAATACACCGAATAATAATGTAACAGAATTAATAGCTTAACAGAAACAACATGTTACCGTTTTGTATACAGTAACCGTAACCGAATTGATAAAGGTTATTTTGCTTGTTGCACTCTACTCGTAGGTAGGTAGGTACCTAGATGCCGGTCGGCGTCTCCTTTGTTCTTCGCTCGCCAAAGCGATTCCTTTCACGCACACATAGGTACAAATAGAAAGAATCAAATGTATTTTACGAATTTTAGTATGCACCACTGTTTATTTATATTTAACTGAGTCGCGTTTTCCAGTGTTACTGCCGTGTGACGTCGATCATGCCGAATCATGTCTTATTGTGTGCAGTGTCAGTTTATTTTACGCGCCACATGAAAACAACGGTGCAGCGACCGTTCTTTTCATGTTGGATATGGTATAAGGGGTTTTTTGGTATGCTGAGTACGAATTTTGGGTTAATTTTGCAATACAATATGGCCGCCGCGCCACTGTAGTAAAATTTAAAGTTGGATATCGAGTAAGGGGTTTTTGGGTGTGCTGAGTACGTATTTCAGGTTAATTTTGCAATCCAATATGGCCGCCACGCCACCGTTGTAAAATTTTATGTTGGATATCGTATAAGGGGTTTTTGGGTATGCTGAGTACGAATTTCGGGTTAAATTTGCAACCCAATATGGCCGCCACGCCACCGTTGTAAAATTTCATGTTGGATATCGTATAAGGGGTTTTTGGGTATGCTGAGTACGAATTTCGGATTAATTTTGCAATCCAATGTGGTCGCCGCACCACTGTTCTAAAATTTAAGGTTGGATATCGTATAAGGGGTTTTTTTGGTATGCTGAGTACGAATTTTCGGTTAATTTTGTAATCCAATATGGTTGCCGCGCCGCCATTGTAAAATTTAATGTTGGATATCATATAAGGGGTTTTTGGGTATGCTGAGTACGAATTTTCGGTTAATTTTGTAATCCAATATGGCTGCCGCGCCGCCATTGTAAAATTTCATGTTGGATATCGTATAAGGGGTTTTTGGGTATGCTGAGTACGAATTTCGGGTTAATTTTGCACTCCAACATGGCCGCCGCGCAACTGTAGTAAAATTTCATGTTGGATATCGTATAAGGGGTTTTTGGGTATGGTGAGTACGAATTTCGGGTTAATTTTGCAATCCAATATGGCCGCCACGCCACCGTTGTAAAATTTTATGTTGGATATCGTAAAAGGGGTTTTTGGGTATGCTGAATACGAATTTCGGGTTAAATTTGCAACCCAATATGGCCGCCACGCCACCGTTGTAAAATTTCATGTTGGATATCGTATAAGGGGTTTTTGGGTATGCTGAGTACGAATTTCGGATTAATTTTGCAATCCAATGTGGTCGCCGCACCACTGTTCTAAAATTTAAGGTTGGATATCGTATAAGGGGTTTTTTTTGGTATGCTGAGTACGAATTTTCGATTAATTTTGCAATCCAATATGGCTGCCGCGCCGCCGTTGTAAAATTTAAGTTGGATATCGTATAAGGGGTTTTTGGGTATGTTGAGTACGAATTTCAGGTTAATTTTGCAATCCAATATGGCCGCCGCACCACTGTAGTAAAATTTCATGTTGGAAATCGTATAAGGGGTTTTTGGGTATGGTGAGTACGAATTTTGGGTTTACTCTTGCAATCCAATATGGCCGCCATGCCACCGTTGTAAAATTTTATGTTGCCATGCCACGCCGTCGGATATCGTTTTAAGGGTTTTTGGTATGCTGAGTAGAGAAAGAGTAGAGTAGAGACTCGTGGAGGTGCGGCTGCCATACCTATTGGATTGCAAAATAAATCCGAAATTCGTACTCAGCATACCAAAAAACCCCTTATGCTATATCCAACATGAAATTTTACTACGGTGGTGTGGCGGCAATATTGGATTGCAAAATTAACCCGAAATTAAATAAATAAATAAATGTTTATTGCAAAAGTACAGGACAGTTTTTTTCTTCTATACATTTCAACCACAAAATGCATTCAACCGACTTACTACATACCTACATAGGCAGAAAATTATAACATGCCCATACAGGCCAGTATTACAGTAAGTATAAACGAATAAAAATAAATAAATACGCAAGCACAACTCAAGTACAGCCACAACCGCCACTATCGACAAAGTCAGCGAAAACATTATGAAAACTGGTAGCAGCGGACCCATCTTTAAAATTGCTGCAACTATCCTATCATTTTTTGGTCTCTAGACACGGTCAACAAGATTGAGTCAACTCTGTTTAAATATTAAATGAAAGTAGATAACAGTGTTTAGTTGTATACATTTATTTTCGTCAAGATATTGTTGGTTATTTGACCGTGTCCGGAGACCACACATATTATTTTATATAGTACGCATATTTTACTTTATGGCGCGGTATCACGCACTTAACACTTGACGTGGCGCTATGTGTGGTCAAAAGCACGTTGGGGTTATAATGTACACTAAATTTATGAATAAAAATTCTGTACACTGAGCTTGCAATAGGCCGACATTCAGCAAAACTATGATAGCGATGTCATTGCAAATCACAGAAACTGATTTTCAATGTCTGCCTAAATTCGTACTCAGCATACCAAAAAATCTCTTATACGATGTCCAACATGAAATTTTACATCGGTGGTGCGGTGGCCATATTGGATTGCAAAATTGACTTGAAATTCGTACTCAGCATACCCAAATACTTGTTATACTATTTCTGACATGAAATTTTACAACAGTGGCGCGGCGGCCATTATGGATTGTAAAATTAGCCTGATATTTGTACTCAGCATACCAAAAAACCCCTTATACTATTCCGACATGAAATTTTACAACGGTGGCGCGGCGGCCATATTGGATTGCAAAATTAGCCCGAAATTTGTACTCAGCATACCAAAATACCCCTTATACGATATCCAACATGAAATTTTATATCAGTGGCGCGGCGGCCATCTTGGATTGCAAAATTAACCCGAAATTCGTACTCAGCATACCCAAAAACCCCTTATACGATATCCAACATGTAATTTCACAGCGGTGGCGCGGCGGCCATATTGGATTGCAAAATTAACCCTAAATTCGTACTCAGCATACCAAAAAACCCCTCATACGATATCCAACATGAAATTTTATAACAGTGGCGCGGCGGCCATATTGGATTGCAAAATTAACCCTAAATTCGTACTCAGCATATCAAAAAACCCCTTATACGATATCCAACATGAAATTTTATAACAGTGGCGCGGCGGCCATATTGGAATGCAAAATTAACCGAAAATTCGAACTCAGCATACCCAAAAACCCCTTATACGATATCCAACATGAAATTTTACATCGGTTCCGCGGCGGCCATATTGGATTGCAAAATGAACCCAAAATTCGTACTCAGCACACCAAAAAACCCCTTATACGATATCCAACATGAAATTTTACAACGGCGCGGCGCGGCAGCCATATTGGATTGCAAAATTAACCTGAAATTCGTTCCAACATATCAAAAAGCTTTAGAAAAATATCCAACAAGACATTAGGTATATAACTGCGAAACGGGGGCCATTTTGTAATCGCTTTATAATAAAAAAATGTGTGCGTGTACTTACGTAAGAAGTGAAACTTCTTCATGACCTTATTGAAATCACTTTTAGTCCAAAAGTCTAAAAGTCCAAAAGTCCTGAAGGCCAAAAGTCCAAAAGTCCAAAGTTCAAAAGTCCAAAAGTCCAAAAGTCCAAAAGTACTAAAGTCCAAAAGTCCAAAAGTTCAAAAGTAAAAAATCCAAAAGTCCAAAGGTCCAAAGGTCGGCTGTGTCATTAACCTGTATCGTAACTAAAAACCCAGGTTAACATTGTATGTGATATCAGTTTCAATAGATTATTAACCGTTTCAAAGGGTTATTTAAACACATCATTCAACTTTTAAACCTTATTGATAAATTAACCGATATAAAGTGTTAACCGTATCGATATGTAACCCTTATAAAAGGTTACCGATTCAATCTGTAACCGTTTATTTCGGTTAATCTTTTAAATGTAGCACGATAAGTTATTTGTATTTTTTGGTGTTCCGTTCTCAAAGGGAAAAAATGGGACCCTATAACTGTGACTCAGTCTATCATCTGATTGGATCTCATAAACCATGATAGCTAAAAAATATAAATTGTCATTTGTTTGTATGTATTATGATGGAATTGTGGCTGAAGGCCACATTTTATTCTTTAAAATATTCGAATAATAGATACAAATTCACAAATAGGTTAAGGGTGTTTTGCAATGTAAATATTATCAAAATACACATTTGAGTCTATGAATATGATCTTTAATTGCCTCGCTGATCCATAGTATATAAGTAATAAGGTCGTCTATAATGATGTCAACAATACAATCCTGAAAGTAGTACATTGCGTAACACTAATATTCTTAGCCTGAATGGTAACAAAACTAAATGTAGACTAAACAAAGTCAGCAATTATTTCCTGGGTAACTGTATACGTTTTTACATGACATAAAAAGTATGCACTTAATTAAGTTCAAAAGTGTATAAAAAGTACTAAAATTACATTGCAAGGGTTACTATACAATTGACGATTATTTGCTTGACAAGGAAGCCTGGAAATGATCTGCTCGCTCTACTGCATTCTCAAACAACATTTCGTGATTTTTTTTTTATATTCGGCTCGCCAAATTGACGTCGCCACCAGCCTGATGGTAAGCCGTAGCGCATCTAGCGATTGGGGGCCACTTTTGACAGTGGTTCTCAAGTTGACGGCCCTGTGATGTGCCTCTTCACGCTCCTTTTAAAGAACCCGGGTTGTAGATGAGGGAAACACGTGTGCGGGCAGGTTTTCTTCACTGTGTATGAGTGGCAACTAGTGTTGCCGCTCGATAGTTGACTATTGATATTATATCGATAGGCTATCGATAGTCGACTATTGTTAGCCTATCGATAGTTCTATCGATAGTATCGATACTATCGATTGTATCGATAGCACCATTAGTATAAATACTATCGACACACTGTAATACTATCGATAGAATCGATAGAATCGTTTTTCAATACTCAATGTACTATCGATAATATCGATAGTATCAATACTATTGATGCTGAACATTGCAATGACAATCGATAGTGTCGATAGTATCGATAATATCGATAGTTTTGTTTTATCGATAGTGACCTTTCCTTCAATAGTATTGGTTGGAGTCTGTAGTCTAAAACAAGGGCTTCCTAAACTTTTAAGGTTACGGAACACCAAGCAAATATGGTGTATTCTACGGAACCCCATAAAAGGTTATAGCAAACTAGCAAGTTAGACAATGTCCGCGGTTCCACCTGCGTGAATTCCTGTTACCATTCCCGCTTCCCATGGAAACGTTTTCCCGGGATAAAAATGCTTTTGCTTCCATCAGTCAATTTGATGAGCTTAATAAAGCTCATCAAATTGACTGATGGAAGCCATAGCGACATTTAACGATTGCGGGCCATTCTCACAGTCTGTAAGACTTCTGACAGTGGTCCTCAAGTTGGCGACCCTGTGATGTTCCTTTTGACGCTCCGCTTGAAGAACCCGGGATTGTAAGAGGAGAGAAGTACGTGCGCGAGCAGGTCGTTTCAAACTTTTATAGATCGACAGAGAAACGATCTTTTGAATCGCTCAGTTCTGGCGAAGTACTCTCCGCTGTAAGAGCGTTACCTACATTTGGCTGGCATGCATAATTTCAGGATCGAAAATGGGAGGGCAGGATTAGGTTGAAGAGCTCTATTGAGAGCTAGGCTAAGCTAATAAATATCTCTTTTTTTCTGTTTTTTGGAATGTACGCTTTTGTTACTGCAGCTGGCAGAAATAAATTGTTTTTCTTTCTTTCTATCTAAATAGCCTATGTCTTACTCCAGACCAGAACCCGTCAGGGATCAGGGGATAAGCGTTACTTCTTCACGGAGCTAACGCAACACCCTTTGGGCACAATAAATTTGGCTTTTTCAATTAGCTCCCTTAAATCAAATATCTTTGGAATTAACTAAAAGGCCACATTAGAAGGGAGGGCATAACGGTAATCCCTTCTTTGAGCAGCCCGCCTGGCGCAGTACCTCCGCTCTGCAGAAGACAGCGGTAATAGTAACCGGGCTTCGTGTTGGGTTGTGTTCTCCGTCGGTGAGCAGGGTTCCAGAGCTCATTGGGGTGGTTATATGCGGGTGATGGTGAGACCAGAGGCTTGTCTGCTTTCAGGGAAACCCGGTGAAACGGTTGACCACAGGGCCCCCGCAAGCTGCACGGGACCCAAACCTGAGAATTAATTTATCTCCGACCCAGGGGGCTGAAACAGCAGCCTGTGTTAAGTCCCTGGTGCTGTGGTCGTGCCGGAGGAGGATAACCGGAGTGGACGCGGCCACTGCATTAGAGGGGACTGGAGGCCCTTTCGTACGCCATGCCAATCTACCGCATCACACGTGCCGGCTTTTGGGAGTGCAGTAACCTCGCTTTGTATCTTGCGCCACCGGTACACACCCTTCTTAAATTCCCGTTTTCTCAACACCATGGCCAGGAAAGAGAAAAATATGAAACGTTTTACAGAGGCATTGTCGTCCACACTTCAAATGGACTTTTGTCACATCAGAGACATACACAAGAACATCAACGTAGTCCACCACCACCTGGAATCTGCGCAGCCGATCCTATTTATTTTGACGGAGACGCAAATCTCCTGCCCGTACTTAATGTTCCTTGGCTACAAGCTGGAGTACAGCTTTAGGTGAAAAGCTGGGGTGTGTTTGTATAATATGTACCTTGAAGACAGGGATCGGATCGGATCGGATCTACTAGTACGCGTGTTTGAACTGGTATCACAGAGATTATACGGACTGGTGGACTGCCTTTCTGGGAGTCGTGAATTGTGGTCGCTTGCCAAAACTGCCTAGAGAAACAATTGTCGGTCGGGTTTGCCACCCCTAATTAAACCGGATGGTAGACTGGCTCAGAGTGCCAAGGAGAAAGCCGACCTTTTGGGTTCTCTCTCTACCTCCAACTCGAATATGAACGACGTTGGTTCTTCGCCGACTGGCATACCCTGGTGTTGCACTTCCATTCCAGAAATTAAATTTAGTCAGCGGGACGTAAGGCGGGAGCTTCAATCCGTGATCCCGTTCATAAGTCGAGTGGGCCAGATGGCATACCTGCGGTGGTAGTTTGGTCCTGAGTTGTGTCCGGCGCTTACATACTCGTCTTTTCATACTTTCATATTCTATGAAAAAGTCTCAGCTTCGTGGAAGATCGCGCACGTGCATCCTTTACCCAAGAAGGGTGATAGAACCGACCCGGCCAATTACAGGCCTATAGCTGTTACCTCCCTTTTATCTTAGGTTGTTCCTTTTATCTGAGGTACCTTGAAAAACACGACCTGCTCAGTGACTGGCAATACGGTTTCTGTCACGGTCGCTCGACTGGCGGTCTTGTATGGCCGCACTTGCGACTTATAAAGAAGCAGTGTTTGCGCCGCAGTAAAGTACCGCCGCGCCCTGTACAGTACATTGTTTTTCACTGTTTTTATTATTTTTTATAAAAGGTTACTTGGTTGTTTGGTCTATGTGCGCTGTGATTTAAAATAAAAATTATTTTCTTTCTTTCTTTCTTCTTATTTCCCTGCTGAGCACTCCGAGCTTCCTGGACGCCAGCTTAGCCTTGCCCTCCAAGTGACTGCGGAACTGCACGTCACTGGAGATGTCAACACCAAGTATCCCAATACTTTCAGAGATGGTGAGAGATGTGCCCTGAAATGGCGGCGCCACAGTGAATGGGTTTTTTTTGCGGTGAACACACAAACTTGTGTCTTGGTAGGGTTGAATTGGACAAGATTTTGTCCACACCAATCGGACACTGTAGTGAGAGTAGCCTTGATTTCAGACATAAGTTGTTCACGGCTTTCTTCCACTGCAACCCGAGAGATACCGGGACCGCCCGCGTAATAAGTGTCACCCGTACTGTTGTCCGCATAACAATGAATGCCGTCAATTAGACAACATGTCATTGATATGCAGCAGAAACAAAGTAGGGGACAACACTGAGCCTTGTGGTACTCCAGCGTTTATGGCCATGCAGTCAGAACAGCTGCCGTCAACGACGGCCCTAATGGTTCTGCCGGCCAAAAAGCTGGACACCCATCCGCATAAACTCTCGGGCAGTCCATAGGAGGGCAATTTCGTAAGAAGACCACGGTGCAAAAAAATAAATACATACGTACGGTGCATAAAAATAATACTATTGAATCACAGGCTGCTATAGATTGCGCAAAAATATAGATAGTATCGATACTACCGATAGTATTAAAAATTGTTATATAATACTATCGATAGTATTAATAATATCGATAGTAAATTTGATATTGAACTTCGATACTATCGGTACTATCGAAAATATCGATACTATCGATAGACCAATCGATATTATAGATTATTTTCGAGGTCAACTATCGATAGTCAAACTATCGATATTGCGGCAACACTAGTGGCAACTCTCTCAGCCAAGGACGCTATGGTTCTTCACTGCGCTAACGGTTCGAGGCCTCCCGTCACCTCAGGTCAACCAATTATTAGGAAAGCACGTCTCTGCATAGCGTCACGCGCGTCTAGTAAGTACCTCGTGGAGTCATCCCAAAGGTGAGAACAGTACTCGACGCAGGTACCGTTTCACCTTATTTAGGACTCCGAGTTTCCGCGAGGCAAGCCCAATACAACTCTCTATGTAGTTTTTGTGATTGAGCTCACGCCGGACGTCTATACCGAGGATCTCCAGGTTGTCCTTTAGTGGAACCGTAATGCTCTGAAGAGAGGGTAGGGAAAGGAATGGGGACTTCTTAGCTGTAAACGGACACGCCTGTGTTTTTCTGGCATTGAACTCGACCACGTTGTCTGAATCCCATTTCGCAATGCAACCCAGGTCCCGGTCGAGATCTGCCACGAGTTGTCATCTCTTCTCCTCCACGTCGCAAAGCCCCTCCGCTGAACGGCCAGAATAGCTCCCATGCAGAGTACTATCATCCGAATAACAATGAATGCACCCAGGACGAAACGTTATCCCCAACTCTCTTTCTTCTGCATATCAGGGACAGCATGTCATTGATATGCAGAAGAAAGAGAGTTGGGGATAATGTTTCGCAAGTACAAGTCACACACGTCACACGTGTGCCAAATACCTAAATGTTTTTTTTAGTAAAATGAAACTAAGTAATAATTTGTGAATAGCTATATTATTGTTTTTTTAGTTTGAGTTTGCCCACGGGAAAAAATATCTGTGGAGTCTAAATATTTGTTCACAAACAAAAAATACGTTTGTTGAATGAGAGCCTGCCTTAAAATTTATTATTTTTCTGTAATTTGGATTTGTTGTTAAAACAGAAATTTAGAATCTGTGAAATTTTAACTCCTGTTGACGGACAGCCGTGTCTCAGCAATGGGGTCCTGTTTTTTACCCTTTGGGTATGGAACTCTAAAGACTAGGTGAAATGTGTATGTGCCTCCGCCGATCCTTTCAGCGTTAAGGCGTGTCTATATATATGTATGGTACATACATACATAAGTACCTATTAATATCTGCTGCCAAGCACTAGTACTGCACTTTGGGATCAGATGGCGCTTTGTAAAAGAATAACAAATGTCCGTGTCATATTAATACGGTCCACTGTATTTAAACTTATCTAAACGTACTTTATAATATAAAAAGTAGTCATGATCTTTTAGAGCCATTCGTCTTAATAAAAATACTAATATTTTTTGAAATTTTTAAGTTGCCTAATGTTGCGTTGCGACCAAACAGAGCGACTGTCGCTGAGAGAATTGTCTATGTGTGAGTGCCGCACGCACACTGCTGAACCGCCGATTCAAAACACCGAAATACAGTGCCGAAAGTGCCGCTGCCTCGTGCGCTCGGACGGGCCTCAACCGATTTTCACCAAACTTGGCACACGTGTTCTTTGATTCAAAATACAACTTTTGTCGAGAACTTTTTTTGATAAGGGGGAGAAAAAGGGGGAAGATTGGTGTCGCGTTATTAATGAACGGATCTTATTGATTTTTGGCTAAAATATAAAGAATATAATTCCTCACAAATTGTTGTAAAAAAATACAAACCGGCCAAGTGCGAGTCAGCCTTGCGCAACAAAAAACGGTAAAGAATCACGTTTGTTGTATGGGAGCCCCCCTTAAATATCATTATTATTATTTTAGTATTTGATGTTATAGGTAGCGGAAATAGAAATACATTAGATATCTGTGAAAATTTCAGCTCTCTAACTATCACGGTTCCTGAGATACAGACTCGCGATGGACAGACAGACTGACGGATAGCGAAGTCTTATGAATATTATACCCTAATAAAAAATACTTTAAGGTATTAAAGTGGACATGATATGTCCACAAAGATCCACGATGGATCTTTTTAATGGATTTTAGTGGACAAAGGGAAAATAAAGGGAGGGAAGTGCGAGTCGGACTCATAAGCGCTGGGTTCCGTACCCAAGAACGGAAAAATGACGTGTGTTGTTTGAGAGCCTCCTGTAACCCCCCCCCCCCCCCCCAAGCAGCAAAAACTAGTACTATAAAAAACCATAGAACGTTTTGTAAAGAACTGTCCTTGGTCCTATAAACCCCCCCCCCCCCCACGGAGTATTCCCGTTCGTGAATTCAATATTTTATTTTCCCGATGGTCCCCTTAATTTTTTTGGGGGGGACGAATGGGAATAATTTTTTCATTCTTTTTTTGTTCTATTGCTGTAATGTAACAGGTGTGTGGTAAAAAATCAAATTTGAAATTCTATTTTTATTTACAAATGAAGATCAACAAAACAAATGAAGATTAACAAAACAAATGAAGATCGCCAAAACAAATGAAGATCGAAAAAACAAATGAAGATCGGTATAACAAATGAAGATCGGTTTAACAAATGAAGATCGGTATAACAAATGAAGATCAGTGAAACAAATGAAGATCGGTAAAACAAATAAAGATCAGTAAAACAAATGAAGATTGACAAAACAAATGAAGATCGACAAAACAAATGAAGATCGCAAAAACAAATGAAGATCGAAAAAACATATTCAGATCTATAAAACAAAGGAGTATAAGCAAATTGATAAGTTCAAAAATTACTTGCAGCCATATTTTGTAATCTAGATGTGATTGCTGTTGAAAGTTGCAAGCAATTTTTGACCTTAATGACACTTATCTAATAAAAAATTTAATTTAAAATTTAAAAAACCCCCGACTCACAAAAAAAGGAACAATAAAAAAACCTGTAAAAAGTAAAAAATAACTATTATATTATGACCTATCTACCCTAAGTATTGAACCTTTATTATTATTATAGGTATATTATTTACCTATTCATATTTTTAACTAACAGTTTGTCTCGGGGGGGGGGGGGGGGGACCGCTCTAAACCTAAACAGAGACAGACGTACGATTAGGTTATGATTAGTTGAGCGGTCCCCGACGAGACAAACTGTTAGTTAAAAATATGAAAACGTAAATAATATGAGTCAACTGGTGACCCAAGGGCTGGCAGTTTTCTCGCTCAACGAATAGGCATTGCTATTCAAAGGGGGAATGCTGCTAGTCTTTTGGGCACAATGCCACGGGGGCCTTATTTAGGTTTACTTTAGATCACAGAACAGTTAAAGGAGGTTAGAAGGGCCTTGTGGGCGGGGCAGACGCGCCGCGACATATGAGCAATGCTCATATTCCACCGAAATTCACTTCACGGCCGACACAGTCGCGCTCTTATTGTAACAACGTAAGAAGCTCCGCGAAAAAAAAAGAATTATGCCGTCTTGCGCTATAGTAACGTGTCGAAAAAGAAGCCAAGTGTGCAGTGTAGCCCGAGAAGGGATTTCTTTTCATCGGGAAGTCCAAAAACCTTACAATACAAGTAATATTTGTAATTATTACAAAAGTATTATGTAGCTTGTAGACAAAAACGATATAATCGCAAACTGATACAAAATTATACATTGCTTGCAATACATGAGTGCCATCTTGTACTATGTGAGCTATCGCGCAGTGTATTGCGAGAATCGCGAGTGCCGGCGATATCCATGCGTATCGTTAGTGTTGGACAAAATGATCCGTTATAAACACTTTCGATATTAAGTACGTACGTTATTATCAGTAATATTGAAATCAAAATACATTTGTTTATTACCATCATTGTTTATTGGAAAATTTTGTTTGAGGTCATATTAAAAACAAATTTAATAATTAAATTTTAGGTTTCTAACAAATCCAGATATGAAAAAAATGTGGATTGAGGCAACTGGTAGAATTGAATGGATACCTACTAAATATATACTATACTCGCGGCCCATTTTGTTTTTTTTATGTGAGGGAAAGTCCATCATGGATGCTATGCCGGACTCCAACCGCCAAATAAACCTCACGTAACGACCAACCCAACAGCCTACGGTTGGGAGCCCCGGGTAAGCCCTCGGAAGGATGTCCCAGGACTCCCAACAGACATGGTCACTACTGCGGCCTTGCCCAGGGGGCCGGTCGCGTTCACTACCACCACGCCACAGAGGCTGTCTGTGTTAGTAATTAGTGTCTGTGTTATTAATTATGTATTTACATTTAGCCCGACTACGGCTACTTTTCACCTAGTTTGTCAATTTTTTTTAAGTCTAAGTATCTCAAAATACCGGAATTATGATGAATTTTTGATGTTACTATTAACGCAGAATGAGCTTACTCAATAAAGTACTCGACTTGTGTAAACTTCAGACAGTATCAAAATTACGGAAATTTTATCGATATCGAAAATCGACCTTTGTCCGCCGTAACATGTATGAGAAATTTTTATTGCTTTTGTGCGTGTGTGAGTATACGTCAAGTGCAGTATTTCTATTAGTGTGACAACCAACAGCAAACTCGCTAATTAAAAGTGTGCTGATTTATTTGTGTGCGTAAACTGCGTCGTATTGGTCTCTTTTTTATAGTGGAGTTAAAGAGTGGGAGACAAGCGGCGACACGCGTCCTAATACAAATTAGGAACTATTTCCTTTCTAACCTCCTTTAACTGTTCTGTGGTTTAGATAGTAATAATGTAAATATAGATATGTAATAATTATGATTCTCTGTAATTTTTAACAATAAATGTATTAAATAATATAGCTACCTATAATAATAATAAAGGTTCAATACTTAGGGTAGATAGGTCATAATATAATAGTTATTTTTTATTTTTTACAGGTTTTTTTATTGTTCTTTTTTTGTGAGTCGGGGGTTTTTTAAATTTTAAATTTAATATTTTATTTCATGCTTTTTATAGGGTTTTTTTTTATACCAACATACGTATAGTAACTTCCAGTAGGGATAAGACGAGCGCAGACGATAGTCAATTTTAGAAAAATGGTGAAGGATCACTACCTTTCTTTGTAGTATTTAGAATATGTGTACATATTTATGTATTTATATATTATATATATGTAGGTATGTATATTCGTATGTATGATGTGTTTATATATATACTTATTATGCTGTATTTATTTTAAATATGTATGTGTTATAATATGTAGAAACTTTAGTTTATATAATTAAAAAGCTTTATTCGATCTTAGAGTACGCCTAAGAACTACCACTCGTTACCTTCAATCAACTTTCTCCATCCAAAGGTTGCCTGGTAGAAATTGCTTTATAGCGATAAGGCCGCCCATTGTACATCTTCTTGCACTGTATTTATGTACCATAATTTTATTTACTTGGCGTACAATAAAGTGTAAAATAAATAAATAAATAAATAAATAAATATAGTCTATGAACAATTATTCAGAGCTAATGCGAATTGCGCGGAGTGTGGTTACAGAATTAGAAATACATTCCACTCCTCATATCTTTCGAATGGCTAAACCGATTTTCATAAAACTTGAGGTATCATGATGTTTAAGTTATGACCTTTCATTTGATATCCAACACGGGTATATTTGAACACATTAAATTTTTCATCACTACTTTCACCCCTCATATCTTTGAAGTGGCTTAACCGATTTTTATAAAACATAGCTAAGGACACTCTCCCCTAACCCATCTTTCAAACAAAAAAACAGAATCAAAATCGGTTCATCCGTTTGGGAGCTACGATGCCACAGACAGACTTACAAACACACACACACACACACGTCAAACTTATAACACCCCGTTCGGGTTTCCATCGGGGGTTAAAAATATGTTTTTAGGCATATATAGACATCACTGATCACGAATATATAAAAAATAAATAGATATTATGCATGTACATGGTCGAGAATTGCTTGCACCTATTTTTTTGAGTGGTTAACGCATCTAGATTACAAAAATGAGTCCAAGCAAATTCCGGCCTTATGAGCATGCGTAATATCTATTTATTTTTTATATATTCGTGATCAGTGATGTTTATATATGCCTAAAAACATATTTTTGGATCAGTGTCATTAAGGTTGAGAATTGCTTGCACCTATTTTTTTCAATGGCAATCGCATCTAGATTTTAAAAAATGGGTCCAAGCGAATTTCGACCTTATGAGCATGCATAATATCTATTTATTTTTTATATATTCGTGATCAGTGATGTCTCTAAATACCTAAAAGCACATTTTTAGGTAAGTGTCATTAAGGTCGAGATTTGCTTGCAATTATCTTTTTGAATGGCAATCGCATCTAGATAACAAAATATGGCTTTATGGTTTTACTGATCAGCATGTTTTTTCGATCGTCATTTGTTTATTTATACGAACGTCAGTTGTTATGCCGATCGTCATTTGTTTTATCGATTTTCATTCGCTTTTTCGATCGTCATTTGTTTATCCGATCGTCACTTGTTTTTTCGATCGTCATTTGTTTATCCGAAGGTCATTTGTTTTTTTTTTTCATTTGTTTATCGTCATTTGTTTTTTTTTTCATTTGTTTTTGATCGAGGGGGACGAATGGCGCTGAATCGAAGGACATATTCCCATTCGTCCCTTCTTGAATTAGGAGGGGGACGATCGGGAACTGATTAAATATTATTTTAGTGATTTCCCGTTCGTCCCCCTCGGGGGGACGAAGTCAAGGGGACGAACGGGAATACTCCCAATGAACGTATCTTTTATTCGGAAGTGGCGCATTTAGGTACATCTCTGTTCAGTGACAAAATAATTTTATTGCAGTGTCCCTAATGACGAATCAGTCCTATATCTTTATAATTAAAAATCAATGCCACTTTTCGTTGTAATTTTATAACTCAAGAACGGGCTCACCTATCCAACCCAAATGATAGGCTTTGTTCGGACTATTTAGTAGATGGTTTATGTGAAGTTTGCAAAAAATCGGTCGAGCGGTTCTTCATTTATCACGCATACGAAGTTGCGCGGGTCAGCTATCTATGTAATAGTGATGCACGTCTCAAAATAATGATGTAGTGGCTAGTGTGGAACCTTATAGGGTACTTTTTCGTACTATACAAGAGTTTGGTTTCCTTTACCTCACCTTTTTCATTCACCATTCATTATCTTACATTCGTGATAGTTCAAAGTGCTAAAAATAAATAAAATAATTTTACAAAAGGATACAAGCAATCTGAGGTGGGTAAGATTTTATTTAGTTATTAAAATATTAGTCTATTATGGTGGAAATGATGTGCGACTGTAGGCTTACTGATAAACCAGGGGTAGCTTTACGATGAATTTAAAGTGCCCCCCTTGAATTGTTGAGTTTTTACTAAAATATTTATAATATAAAGTGATTTCGATATTATAAGAGCCATTATAGTATAGTAAGTTCAACTCATCTGTGCGCGCGGCCCTATGTGTGGGTAAACCTCGTATAAACACAGTGACTTCGTGTGCGTGACAAGAGGTACAGTGAAGTACAAAATACAAAAACACCCGTTTAACTAAAATAAAAAACTTAAGGGGTGAAATGTATGTTAAACATATTAATATGTTTTGCTGCTAAAAGAATAAAATTGAGGAAATTTAGGATTCGCTGCTTTCTACAAGGTTAATTATAAATTCAGATTCCATATCAAAATGTCCATAGTATTCTTCTTCTTTGTATTACGCCACATCTCTTCATCAATTTGACCTTAACGTTCGTTTATTAATTTCATTATTCCCATCACATTTTGTTCGATGCTATGCGAAGCATTATATATTTTTTTTATTCCCCCTACATTTTCGATTGGGTTTAGTTCAGGATGATACGGTGCCGCGGTGGTAGCCGAAGAACTTTTAAGCCATGTGGCTAAAGAATGTCATCAATCTTATAACAAACTAGCTGACCCTTGCAACTTCGTTTGCGTCACATAAGGGGTCGTCCATTAATCACGTGAGGCTCGAAAGGGGGGGGGAGGGGGTCTGACAAAAATCACGAAACATCACCAGGGGGGGTGGGGGGTGTAGTGAGATATCACGTGTATTTATTTCGAACAGCAACTTTACAACCCTGAATGTGAGATCACTGTAATTTCTGAACAACAAAACTTGTATGGAATAATTCATAAAGCACTTAATTCCTTTCTTACATCAGAAATTAATTGAAATCGGAATACCTATGCGTTGATCGTACAACACAAAAATAATTTTGTTTTTTATTGTGTCTCCCAAAGGAACCGCGCAGAATATCGACATCAATCCGATCAATAATAATCTCAAATTATGTCAGTATTATTTAAAATGGTACTTTCCATAGTTTCGGCGTGATACTAAAAGACATACAAAAAAAAACTATTTTAGCTTCAGTATCGGAAGTTACATAGATAGAATGTCTAGTAAAAAAATATCTTGGAAAATAATTACCAAATATATTCGACGTACAGATTTTAAACTCTCTATAGCTTTATTATAAGTTATATATATTAGACTAGCCGATGCACGCAGCTATGACCCCGTCCCCCAAATGATCATTTTGGGGGAAGGCACCTCTCCTTGTTCCGGAGATGCCTTCAGAGCCCACCCGCTCACCGCTCTCTACCCTCTCTGCCTCCAGAGAAGCGCTCGAGAGCGGTGCCGGGCCGGGCCGACGTGAATAATCTTTGGATATCAATGCCGTCTGTAGGATGGGGAGCGACACCGCGGGGTTTAGTGGGTAGGACGGTCCCTTTCCGGGACCGGGAGCCCCACACACCGTCCCGGCTGAACCCGCAGCTAGGATGATGGTGCCAAACCGCATTCCCCCGTAACAAAAAAACGCAGCTCAGTCCACGTGGAAATCGATAGTCATTACCAAAAGCATAATGATCGCATGGAAATTCAACCTTGATTATTGTACTTCTATTCAAAACTTCGCTTCTATTTAGCCAACTGCGATCAAACCAACGTAAGATTTTAAGCTTGATAAACTGACACCTTCTTTATGAGCTCCAAAATAATGAATATTTTATAGAAACACGACAGGAGTAAATGCAACGGAAATTATATTAAAATATTAATACCATATGTCTCTATTATGTGACGCAAACGAGGTAGCGCGGATTAGCTAGAAGAATGGATAGATTATAGAGACTTACATGTATAAAATTAAATAAAAAAACTTTGTAATTACTAAAAATACACGTGATTTGGTCCAGGGGGGGAGGGGTAATCTGAAACCTCACCAAATATCACCAAGGGGGAGGGGGGGGGGGTCTAAAAATGCCCAAAAAATCCTCACGCGATTAATGGACGACCCCTAAGGTGTACGAAAGGAGAGGTATTTCTTCATCAGACTCATCATGCAGCGTGTAAACTGCCCTGCCCTCTCCCAAAGGAACCGTGCAAAATATCGGGATTAAAAGTATCCCAGAACCTTCTTCGGATCATAAGCTCAGATTGTACCAAGTTTCATTTAAATCAATTCAGTAGTTTCAGCGTGATACTTATTCGGGATACAGATATACAGACAGACGGACATGAAATTTTTCAATTACATTTTCGGCTTCAGTATATACATACTGAAGCTAAAATTTTAAAATTATCTTCCAATTGTACAGACTCTCGACCCTCCACAGTTTTTTTTAGATGTATGTGAGTATGGTCTTTTTACTTTTTAAATCAAGTCATACAGTAAAATTATTGTCATATTTACTGTATAAGCAATGTTTTTTCTGTCGACCATCATCTCTGCATTTCTTATACATTAGGATTTGGAGCTCTATCATTTTTCGACTATTCTGTAGGCCTTTATAAGTTACACAATTCTACCATACATTATTTTGTTATGATCCAAAAATTCTACCATACATTATTTTGTTATGATCCAAACGTTGCCTAAACCCGAAGGGTTTAGGCAACGTTTTCGTTAGAAGCTCCTGTACCTGATTTTTTTCCGACATCTCCAACTAATATCGTTATATTTTAGTCAATGTCAAACAAACTCACCAAATTATATACGCAAACCGTTCTCAAGAATCATTGGTGATCTCAGCATGAAAATCAATGCAGTAGTTTTTAAGTTTGTCGTGACCCATCAAAAATATTTATCTGACTTCTTAAACATTTTCTCCGTGAAGAACTAGACATTTTCTTTAACGACTGTACCCATGGTATTATCACTTAGAACACTGTGTAATGGATTATAATGTAACCAACTTGCACAGGATGTCAACATTGCAGTTACATTGAGAATTGTCATGATATTTAATTTTGTTTCATTATAACGTAAGAGTTGCCTTCAAAACGTGGTAGATGACGCTGTATGCTTTTTGTTTATTATAATTTTTATTTCGCGGCCTCGCAGAGAGTTTCCTGCAAAGACTGCTTGGCACCGCTGGTGTCGTCAATAAGTCGAGTAACGTCTCTATCTCATAATAAACAAATGTACTCTGTGAAGACGGCTGCGTCACTGGCACACAAATGAAAGCTGTATAATTACTAGCGCACGCACACATAGCGCCGCGCGCACTGATGAGTTGAACTTACTTATATTTGCTGTGATAATGTTTTTACTGTCAGTCGTGGATTCAACCTAAAATTGGGGTTCCGTGTGAGCATGACTGAATACTTATATAATATGTACACAGTGTTTTTTTTTACTATTTTTCTGAAGACCATAAGTACCTAATGAAAAAAAAAAACGGAATTATAAACTGTTTACTGACGAATAGTGTAAAATTAATCATGTAATCAGTTTTTATTCATACCATCTATATCAGATGGTTTATTATGGGCCGAATCTAAGCGCACGGCAGTGCGCAGGCCAAGTTCCAGCAACAGGCCGAGCGCATGCCGTACTCTATTTACACGAACCGCTTCGACCCACTTTTGACCCCCCTGTAGCTCAGTGCCTTTTGCAAGTACAGAAATAAAATTGTACGTACGTAATCATATACTAGTACTAAGGCAGTGTACCAAATTTCATAGATGTAGCTTTAGTAGATCCTGAAATATGACCCTGTGAATATAGCTAATTTTGGCACTGACTGACTCACTCACTGACCGGTCATCAAAACCTCTAGGCCACTTCCAATTGTCCTAGCGTTATGAAATTTGGCACACAGATCGGATGTTATAGGTAGGTTATCGAAAAATTGAGAAATTTAAGAAATCGGTCAAGCGTGAGTTGGAAAAGGGTCACAAAGTTTGTATGGGACCACAGGATTCCTTGGTCGGATCTTCTTCAAATTTTGCATAAATTATCTCGAACATAATTGATAGATGATGTGTTTCGTATTTTATTGAAATTCATTCCAGAACATGGCTAAAATGGGGTAACAATTGTTTTCTTCGGGGGGTTTTGATTTAAATTTGTATCAATACTTCTTAGTGATGAGAGGACTCTTTTGATTTAATTTACTTTTTATTTTCACACATGCACATGTCATGTTTAAAAACTCAATCAGATTTGAGAAAGATGTTGTCAATGTTTTGATTAATGTCAATCAAATGCTCTATACATACAAATTATGGAAAAGTCAATACTGCACATTGAATATTGTTATTCATATTTGTGAAATATTTGGATCAAATCCGTCCAGTAGTTTAGAGATCAGCAAGCATTCTAAAGGATGACTCACGCTAGACCGTGCTAGGTCCGAGCCGAGTGTCGGCCGTAGCACGGTCACCGAGCCGATTGCATTCACGACTGCTCGGGCGAAGCTCGGCGGCCCTGTATTCATGCAACGGGCCGTGGCCGAGCCGAGGCGGGACCGAGTTGTTTCCGAGCGCTTTCCGTAGTTCGGCTGTCACTCAGTTGCCGCTCGGTTTAACGCGATAGATTTAGCGCAAAAAATTCTAAATCTATGGTTTAACGCATAGATTTAGAATGTACAAGATGAACAGTGTCAAACTGAAGACGAGACCAAAAATGAAAGATCTATGTGTGGGTTAAATAGTGTTGTTGAATGGTCACACCTATGTTATCGATAAAAGTATCTGTATAAATGGATGGAATGGAAATAACTTCTAAGCACACAAAGTGCTTAGAAGTTTCATCTCCAACTTCTTGTTTTGGGGAATAAATTTTTAATTTGAATGTAATCGACTATGAAAAAGTAAAAATGGGATTATATGGGGTAACTCGTAATATTAGAAATTCTGTAGTGATTTTACGAATTTTGATTCAGTGTGTGAATGTGAAAATACACTTTTAACATGTAATATATGGCATCGTACATTGCATTGTTGCCGTACATATATATTTTGCCAATTAAATTTGAAATTTTACTAAAAATCCAACTCTTATCGTAATATTAAACCTAGAAACTCATTTATTATTGAACCCTAGTAACAATAAAAGATATTACTCGTAGATTTTTTTAAATATATTAACCTCGCCAAATTGACGTCGCCACTGATGGAAACTAATGGAAAGCCGTGGCGCATCTAGCGAATGGGGGCCATGCTTACAGCACACCAGACTTCTGACAGTAGTCCTCAAGTTGGCGGCCCTATGATGTGCCTCTTCACGCTCCGCTTGTAGAACCCGGGATTGCAAAATGAGGGAAACACATGTGCGGGCAGGTCGTTCCAGGATTTTGTAGTTCGACAGAGGAACGATCTTTTGAAACGCTCAGTTCTGGCGAAGATTCTCTCCGCTATATTTGAGTGGCACCTCTGCCCGATGTGTTGTTCGAAATCGGAAAGGAGATGGTGGGATCAGGTTGAAGAGCTCTTCAGAACATTCGCCGTGATACATTCAGTAGAAGGCAGCCAAGGACGCTATGGTTCTTTGCTGCGCTAACGGCTCGAGGCTTACCGTCATCTTAGGACAACCTATAATTGAAATCGGATAACACGTCTCTGCATAGCGCCAAGCGCGTCCAGTAAGTACCTCGTACAGTCATCCCAAAGGTGAGAACAGTATTCGACGCAGAGGCTAATCTGCGCCTTGCACAGCAAACATCCCGGTGTGGCGTGGAGTACCTTAAGTGAAGTAAAATTATAAAAATTCAACTCAAAATGGATCACAAATTTTGGAAATATTATATTAAAATAGGCACAAAACCCTAAAAAAAAGGTTAAATAACACAGTTCGAGTAAAAAACAATCATATTTATAGTAAATTAAATCCAGATAAGTTTGTTTGCAGCAATGCCACTATAATGAACTATCGACATCCTTATCGATACCTACCCATGACTATTTTACTGTAAACAGCCCTTTCTATTTCTGCCTTATTATATTCTCCAAAAATGCATTTACACATTAAATATTGTGTTATGTATGAAGGAAAATGCATAATCTACGTTATGAGTTGGACTTTCAGTGAAATTTTACATCCAATTTGGCAAAATATGTACGTCAAAAATGGAATGAACGAAGTCACAAATGACCTGTTAAACGAGTCTTTCTTCGTATAATTGCGTTTTGTAATATCCTATTCACACACTAAACACGACAATATTGTTGAAAATATAAAATTTTCTATTTTAATCGTAAGATCACTACAGATTACTGGATATTATGAATAACATAGAGCCGCCATAGGATCCCAGCGGGCTCAGCGATTCAAAATACTGACATATGAGTACACAATTTGCTTTCTCTTTTCCTCTCGAGCTAAGTGCTATGGATAATGAGGTCTCGCTCGCACGCTTTGTATATCTATTGAGAGTAGCGAAAAATTCTAAATCTATGGTTTAACGTGAGTTTGTTCACACAAAATATAATATATAATATTGACCTTGCTGCGGCCGGCACTCGGCTCGGACCCGGCACGGCGTAGCGTGAGTCATCCTTTTTAGGGTTCCGTACCCAAAGGGTAAAGAACGGGACCCTATTCATGAGACTTCGCTGTCCGTTTGTCTGGCTGTCTGTCTGTCTGTCTGTCTGTCTGTCTGTCTGTCCGTCAGGAGGCTGTATCTCATGAACGGTGATAGCTAGAGAGTTGAAATTTTTACAGATTATGTGTTTTTGTTGCCGCTATAACAACAAATACTGAAAACAAAAACATAATAATATTTAAGGGGGGCTTCCATACAACAAACGTGTTTTTAGCGACTTTGTCTTATATATTCGATAATAAGGTATCCTTCACAATTTAAATAAGTTAGTTAATTTGAACATTTCATCAAGATCATTCATTCCCTTTACACCATGCAAATTAAATGAATACTTTAGGAGGTATAGCACAATCAAATATTGCTCAATGAAATTAATTTCGTGTCGCCATGATTGAACATTATACGGGTCACATACGAACTTATTTTTCGACTTTCATCGTAAATATTTGTTCTTTAAAAAGTGAACAACGCTTTCAGCAGATTACTTTAGGTAGGTGTAATATTTCAAAGATAGCTATTTCATAGGAAATAGTAAACAAATAGTCCATATTTTAGATTTTTCTCCAGTATAAACAATTTACGTACAAACACACAATTTAAGTTGTAGACGTAGATATCGTGTTTATAATGTCATCATTCAAATGTCATCAATATTCTGAAAAAGAAATTAAACATAGAGTTCACAAACTCTTTTTGAAATATATACTGTACCTACCGTAGAGGATCTATACAAGGATAGTTAACACTATAGAGCAACGCGACCTGTCTAAAGACGCGCGTTGTATAACACTATAGAGCAACGCGAATTGTCTAAAGACGCGCGTTGCATAACACTATAGAGCAACGCGAACTGTCTAAAGACGCGCGTTGTATAACACTATAGAGCAACGCGAACTGTCTAAGGCGCGCGTTGCTATGTGTTAAAAGGTAATGAGGGCAACCAGTAGACGCTCGAAATACTCACAGAATATCGAGCATTGTATTTTCAAAAAAATAAAAATTGAACCAAAATGGACCATTACTGGGATATCCTTTCGAGAGCTTGTCTTGTTGAGAGAGAGGAGTCCGGCATATCATCCATTAAGGATTTTCCATCTCGTTAAATAAAAAGAAAAAAGGGGGGCTCCCATGCAACAAATAGGTACGACTTTTTGTTGTTTATTGATACGGAACCCTCCGTGCGGGAGTCCGACTCGCACTTGGCCGGTTATATTCTAAACATAAGCTATATTTTAATGTAATGACATTAATATACATTTATATATAATCACACTAAATAACCTTGGGGGTAAGCAGAAGGCTAATAAACTATGTAAATTGGGGATTAACGTATTGGATTGATTAAACTGAAAATTTTGCACGAATATTGTTAAGAAGTATGTAAGCTTTAAACGTGGACTTCATATTATGAGTCTTCATAATAAGAGACGCTTGAGTTGGCATCGAAAATCGATTTTTTTATAAAAATATTTATGACTCAGTGATAAAATGAGAATACAATGAGGAGGGGGGGGGGGAGAGGGGGAGGGGGAGGGGGTATAAAATAATGTCATGTATACATAATGCACACTTTAAAGCTTATTAAAGAAAAAATAGGTTCGGTTTCTTGAAAAAAAGTATTGAAATCCCACCAAAAACATCCCTGTTGAAAAGGAGGCCAAGTTCCTATGAGCTAATTGTTCGCCTAAAAAGGGTTGAAATCCAATCCAATGCCAAGTTTAGATGTTCTTTAAAATCGATCGTAATCATCTTCATCAACAGCCTAATCCACTGGTAAACATTTGTCATTCCCGAGACTCGCCACCACACTCAGACCTCCACGTTTCGAATCCAGCCATTACCCACCACCGCATTCACGTCAACGATCCATATGACCGAAATTCACTTTACCATACACCCAACTTAAAATATGGTGTAGTTGTGAAAATACGTCGGTACCTACTTGGTTAAAAATATCTAAAATAGTGTTACTTCTAAATTTGAACTTGGCAGGTTAATTTAATTTTTTTTTTATTTTTTTTTTTTTATTTTCAAATCTTTGGAAAACTTACAGCTAAACATAGATGGTGAATAGAAATATAACATAAAGACGGCCAATTAAGAGTTTTCACGAATAGATAAATATCTAAATAACATTTTTTTTTTAAGTTATACAGAAATAAAGTCGAAGACTCAATCCAAACAAACAATGATGTAAGCACATACTTAACGTTTATCAACAAATCTACAACAAATGACAGTTTTAAAAATTACAAAGTACCTAAAAATCTCATTCAGCAAAATAATGCTCACACAAAGCTTTCCTTGCATTTATGATACTTGTGCAAAATAAATCTATGTCAACATCCCGACACGACGCATTGTATGCACGGCAGGCTCGCAAAAGGTACGAATTGTGTCTGTAGTTGGTTCTTGCCATAGGATGGTGTAACAGGTTTGGCTTACGAAGTAGCAATGGTGGTGCGTATAAGCCCACCCTGTTTAGCAGCTCTGGTAGATCAGCTGACCCATTAAATACAGACATTAAAAATGTTAAATCAGCGATTTTTCGACGCTCAGATAAAGGTAATATGTGAAATTTTCTACAGCGAGCGCGGTAATCAGGCAGATAACAGTTTGCTCGAAATTGAATGTACCTTAAGAACTTTCGTTGTATACCTTCAATACGGTCAATGTAGGTGTTATAGAATGGATTCCACACTTGTGAGGCATATTCGAGGAGACTACGAACGAAAGAGCAATATAAAATTTTAACTGTTTTGATACTTTTGAAGTCGGCTGAAATTCTCATTATGAAACCTAGTGCCTTCGTGGCTGTACTAACAATGTTATCAATGTGTAGGTCAAAGAGAAGTTTGCTGTCAAACGTAACTCTGAGATCTCTGACAGAAGTAACCCTGGCTAATGGAGTTTCTCGAAGTGTGTAGATGAAATTAATAGGCTCTGGTTTACGCGTAAACGTACAGGTACAACACTTGGACACATTAATGTCAAGCTTATTAATCACGCAATATGACTGGAAACGGTCCAGATCCTCCTGTAGAGACTGGGCGTCTGCTAAGTTGTTAATCTGCTTCATGATTTTCATGTCGTCTGCGTAAAGTAATATTTTGGACCATTGGAAGCAACAAGAGATGTCATTGATAAAAACGTTGAATAAAAGAGGTCCTAAAAGCGAACCCTGAGGCACGCCCGATGGGATGCGCATTGCTCTCGATGCATAGCCGTTCAGTACTACAGTCTGGCACCTGTTCTCCACGTATGACGTAAACCATCTAAAGAGATTGCCCCGAATACCCATAGATGACACTTTGTACAAAAGTAGGTTATGATCTATTTTGTCAAAACATTTGCTGTAGTCCGTGTATATTACATCTACTTGTGATCTCTGTGACATTGAATCGGATAGGAAATCGCTACACAAAATGAGGTTTGAGGTGGTAGATCTACCTTTTAAGAAACCGTGCTGGTGTTCGCTGAAGTTTAATTTTAGGGCCGAATACACCTGTTTATAGACAATTTTTTCCAATATTTTGGCGAACACACACAGCTTAGAAATTGGCCTGTAATTTTCTACGACACTTTTTGATCCTTTCTTAAAAATAGGTGTTACATACGCGGACTTCCAAACAGTTGGTACCACTCCAGTTGTTAATGAGTATTGGAACAGAATTAAAATAGGTACGGTGAGACTTTCTGCGCAGTTTACAATAAAAGCAGGAGGGATATTGTCTGGCCCCGAGGACTTGTTCAGGTCCACCTGCTTCAACAACCTACCCACCTCATCTCTGTTCACCTCAATGGACCCGATTTCCGAGCTCACGCAACCAGCATCCACGTAATCGCCGTATGTGCTTAGAAGCAATGAGCTGTTAGTGCTAGGTTTTAAAAAATTAGAGGTAAAGTATTCACTGAACATATTGCAAATAACATCACCGTCGTCTGAGGAACGCTGGCCATACCGTAGAACAGAGGGATAACAATTTGAGTGCTTTTTGGATTTTACGTACGCCCAAAAAGCTCGAGGATTACAATGTATGTTGGATTCGATATTAAAAACATAATTTTGAAATAAGTCCTTCTCCAAATCTTTTACTCGCTGACGCAGGATAGAGAATGAGTTACGATCTGAAAGGTTTCCATATTTTTTGAATTTTGTATGGCACTTTGCTTTTTCCTTGATCATCTTAATCAGCGAGGTATTATACCAGGCAGGATACTTTGAGTTTACTGTTACAGTTTGGATGGTATGTAGTTTTTACGCAAGCAGTAGATCACATCGTAAAAATACTCAACGGCATCTTCGAGAGTTCTGCTGTTAAGTTCATGTTCCCAGTTTATGGAATCCAGGTGGTCTTTTATGGAGTTATAATCAGCCTTGTTATAAAAATATTGAACACGAGGACGAGTCGGCAGGCTGTGTATCTTTGCGAACTTCACTGAAACGCAGAGTGATCTGTGGTGAGGATCTTCCTTCACTAGAGGTTCATTACACCGAGTTACGGAAACATCCTTATTGCATAGTACAAGATCCAATATCCTACAGTTATCATTTTGGAAGCTATTATATTGCGATAAATTACAAATATTCAAATTGTCAATAAAATTAATCTGCACATTACCCTCCAGGTTGCCTGGAGTGAGAGAAGAATCATCACTTGAAGGACACCATTTTATATTACGTTGGTTAAAATCACCCAGTACTAAATATGTGTCACTTGGTTGTTTAAGGACAATATCAACTAAGCTATTCGAAAAATTTGTTAATTGGGTAGCTAAACTATTTCCGAGATTCTCCCTACAAATATATACAACACAAATGTGCATTTTATTGGAAATCTTACGTTTTCCGTGACTTACGGTTAGTGTAATCCACAAGTCCTCTGCCGAGGAGCACCAGTCCCGTCGAACATCCGAAACTAATTCCCTTTTAACAGCTATTAAAACACCTCCTCCCTTTTCCTGATCAGTTACAGCATAGTTACGATCCCCTCTCCACACAGTACAGTAGAACCTCGTTAAGTCGAACCTCGATAAGTCAAAAACCTCCAAATCTCGAAAAAATGTTTTGTTCCCTTCCCTTCAAACACCAAAACCTCCATTACTTGAAATCTTGACCCTCTGTTAGTCGAAATAATCACCGAGTCCCTCCAAGCCATTTTGGTACATATTTTCACTCTATAACTCGAAAAATTAAATTTGACCTCTGTATCTCGAACATGGCAATGTTTTATTTCACAACCTTTACAACTTGATCATTTGGAATTTATTACCTCTATTGTTCCAACAAAAATAAGTTACCGACTTTAAGAACTTGCCGACAATGTGGGTACACTATTGTTTCTTAGAAAACATTTTAGGAGTATACGATAATAAATTTATGACTCACGTAATCTCACGAAATTATCGATTAAGTAGCTCAGAAAACCGATACTAATGATTTAGATGACATAGAAGACGTGAATAGTACATGCGCTCCATGGGTTTCCATCAAAGAGCCGCGAACCGCATTGAATACCTTACGTAATTTTATAGAGCAGACCAGTAACTCTGAAGAAGAAGAATTTTCTGCTCTTTATAGATAAGACAATGCTATAGATAGAGAACAACCAAATTATCTAAAGCAAAAAAAAATACTGGCTTTTTTTAATGCCATATTTTTTATTTTAAAATGATTTGAAATAATGTTGATTTACAATAAATAAAAATATGTTAGTCACCTCTGCAAGTTGAATTTTTATTTATTTTACCTCTCTAACTCAAAATTTATAAGAATAAACCTCAAACTCTTTATGTCGAATCAAAATCCGCCTAAGTCGAAATCCTCCATAAGTTGAAAACTCTATAACTCGAAATTTTTGGCGTCTCCCTTGATTTTCGACTTATAGAGGTTCGACTGTATATCGGTCGTCAAACAGTTCAGAATCAGAGATACCCTCAGGCAGCCACGATTCCGTAATACAAATAATATCAAAGCCATATGTATGCACACATTTCTGTAGAAAGTACTCGTTTTCGTTCGTAGGCCTCGAACATTTTGATAAAAAATGCTAAGCGGCGCCATCACAATCGTTATAAAAGCAAATAACATAAAAATACCAAGCTTGTAAGGTACATTCAATGCAAGGTGAAAAAATATATTGCATGATTAATGTCAAGAGTACCCTTAAGGCAAGGTCAAGAGTACCCTTAACCGGCGAGCGTGTATGAAAACAGTTATGAAAGTAGAAGAAGCGAAAGTTGTATGTCAGGATCGTAGCAAGTGGAAAGCCATAGTCTCTGCTTACCCCGATGGGAGACAAGCGTGATTATATGTATGTATGTATGTATGATTAATGTTAAGCCATTATGAGCATTAGCACTGTAGAAAATAAATACACAATTTCGAAGGCAGAGATGTTGAGTAAAATAAAATACAAGTTTTATACAACAAAAGTATGTCAGCCTGATTGAGCAAAAAGCGCTTCTATGCTGAGGTGCGCATTGTCGAATATGGCAGTAATAAACTACGGCATTGTTACTTGCACCGAGCGATAAGAGAACAAAAGGCCGGCCGCACCGGAATGAATAGAAATAAAATGTACCTGTGGTTCTCAAACTTGTTGCGTCCGTGCACCACCAACGCGACACATCGAAATGTTGATTAATAAAAACTTTTTTAAGTCCCTTTCTGTATTTATGAGATGCTTCGGCGAAGAAACGTTTTTTCTGATAAAAATTTTGCACCCTTTGACCCAGATGTATTCGTATCCTCGTTCTTTTGCTCGGGCTTTGGCTTTGTTTAATAGAGCCTTGTTCTCTAAAGTCAAATGGTCATTCACATAGATCTTGTTATCGCCCCGTAGTCCTAAATCTGTTGCTTTAAGGGCCTTGATTTTTTTCGCGGCTGCTACAAAATTATTTTTTAGGAAACTACTGCGTACTGAGCATATTATATTCTTGTTTTGCTTATCATTACGTGTGGGCACTCTGGCTATGTAGTTCACCTGTTCCTTGTCGATTTTACAGTTTATTATACCACCAATCTTATCTAATATATCAAACAAGTTTTCGGAGTTTGACACAGGCACGCCGTTGATCTCAATATTATTGATGCGCGATCTTTGTTCACTGTCGTGTTGCATTTCCTCTAGCTTGCTAACTCGCTCTTGTAGGCTCAAAACATCTTCTTTAGTCCTCTTCATTACTTCAATGTCTTGTTCCAAAGTTGATACCTTGTTAGTCAAAGCCTCAACCGCTCCATGAACAAAGTCAATTGATGCCTTCACGTCAGAGAACTCATCTCTCATAGCTTTAAGGTCTAACAATTCAGCTTGTATTGCCCTCACAGTCTCAACCAAGGCAGGTATATCCTCCATTTGCGACGATAAGCGTTTCAGCTCGGCAAGGATGGAATCCGAAACTGTTGACGGGCTGATTCTCGGACTAGAAACACCCAGCGACTTGCAACCAGAGCATTTCCAGGTTAATTTCCGCTCTCCCAGCTTCCTCCATCCACCTTCCGTTATTCCTGCACAAGGGAAGTCAAACTGACCTGCACAGGAAGAACATGTGGCACCATCCCTAGCTTCAACTTCGCAACGTTTGCACGCGAACATTTTAGATAAAACTTTGAGAAGCACTTGGAAATACTGCGTAAACGAGAAGCGACAAGTATGTTGCACAGGTGTGGTCGGCAACGAGTCTAGCGACGTACTGATATATACATAATAAATTTAATTATACAATTAATCAAGTGTTCCGTACTGCACGAAACCCTGCCAAGTTCTAATTTAGAAGTATCATTATTTTAGATATTTTTAACCAAGTAGGTACCGACGTATTTTCACAACTACACCATATTTTAAGTTGGGTGTATGGTAAAGTGAATTTCGGTCATATGGATCGTTGACGTGAATGCGGTGGTGGGTAATGGCTGGATTCGAAACGTGGAGGTCTGAGTGTGGTGGCGAGTCTCGGGAATGACAAATGTTTACCAGTGGATTAGGCTGTTGATGAAGATGATTACGATCGATTTTAAAGAACATCTAAACTTGGCATTGGATTGGATTTCAACCCTTTTTTAGGCGAACAATTAGCTCATAGGAACTTGGCCTCCTTTTCAACAGGGATGTTTTTGGTGGGATAAATTCCTACTACCAAGGGTCTCAATTCTGGTATTTCATAAACGTTGCATAAAATTGGCCATAATTGAAGTTTTGAACTTTAAAAGGGCATGTATTTAAATCGATATCTGTTTATTCCCTTTTTCCGAACAAAATATTTCAAAGTTAAACCAAAAATACTGACTTGCACACTAATTATGAAACACTAAATATATCAAATTCATTATACTGTTTAATGGTATTTGCAGAACTGTTTTACTGAACCAATAACTATTATCAGAATAGTATATCTAAAAATTCCATTGTTCAACAAAAAAATTTAAACTTTTTTAAGGAAATCTATTGCCTAATTTACTTTTAGGAACATCGTTTATTCTAAGTAAAACCTCAATTTAATCAGGCACCTCTACAAAATTAAATTTTATTGATCAAAAAAAATAAAAGTTTAACCTAACCTAACCTATTCCGTTATAAGATAGTACTATTTAGAGTGCAAGTTAGTATTTTTGATATGCAATTCGTATTTTTGTTTCACAAATCATATATTCGATGTACGAACCACATTTTTGGTGTGAATTTGATTAAATGGTCATCTCGTTCTGAGTAATATTTAAGTTTTTTAAGTAGGACATGTTTAGTTTATCAATTGGTTTTTTTTGCACAGCATTTAATTTTCTGGTTTGCATTCAGTAAATTAGTGGAGTTACCTAGTGTGCAGAAAAATTAAACAGAGGTGCATTTAAAAATATCCCCTTTAAAAGCAGGCAGGCCGTCTATGTTTATGTTCAGTGAAATGACGGCTAGATTGCGATCGATTTGTATCATTTGTGGGTAGTGTTTCAGGGTTTTTGTCAAACCGTTGTGCCAGTACTGTCCAGTACCCACGGGATAAGTTGTAACAGTGTTCTCTGTTTTAAGAAGCGTTCGGGGATCGTATTTGGTATTCTATTGTTAATTAATCGTACGAAACTTTTTTTGCTTCATGCAAAATATTATAATTAAAGGCCCAATTTTTCACGCCGCGCCGTCACGAAATTGTTGGTCTTTTTCAAATGTTGAATCATTGCTTTAAGATTCTGAAAAATTGCTGGAGTAAGGACTCTCTTCAGAAATAATATATATTTGTAAGACACATTTTGTACGGAACCGTTTCCCATAATTGTGAATCCAACTTGATTTTGGCTACTATCACTGCTTTGATTGTTTGATGATGACGAAGTTGCTTTTTCAACACGTCTGTACTTCTCTTCTATATGTTCCACTGCGCTTATATCTCTTCCAATTCTTTAAATCCACATATTTTGTTTTTAGGGCTGAATGCATGTCGCAATAATTCCGTATCAAAATGTCTGAATATTGTTGTAAAAGCAAGCCAAGAATCTTTTTTGGGACTTAGCTCTTACGTAGTATTGTATTCTCTTTGGACTTAGCTGTCATTTAATAGAAACATTTATCTACACGTAGGTATGTGCCACTTTTGCGTCATTATAGAGATAGAAACCCATTTATAATACCAACAAGCGCATTGCTAGGCACCAAAAAGTTGTTATTCAATAATTCTGCTCTATTATAGTGTCTGTGTGATATGCTTATCGATAAAATTATAATATGCATTTAAAACTATTATAATACAGTTACGTCCTATTAACCTGCCCTGAAATTAGACTACATCACAAAAACATAATATTGTAAAGTCTTTGTGGCCACTAACGCACACGTACCATAGCAGCGATCTGAATATCCACAATATCACAATATCGCCCTGTAGTTGAGTGCTCATCACTGCTCTTAACGAAACTACTATTGCAGTTCGTTTGAAACCCTTATTACGTTAATTAGATAAAAATAAAGGCACCTGTTAACATTTTTATAGAGCAATATTATTATGTACTAGTTAAATTAATACTTGCTATAGTACTTGACTATAACGGTTGTATAAAATGGCGAAGTAAAGGTTTACATTAGGTATTTGTTTATAGGTAGTTTTAGCTCTTTAAGCATATAGAGCAATAATGTACTGTCAAACACTTTAATACAACACTGTGGCACCGCTAAAACCTTAATAAATCGTTTGTAGAGCTTTTTAGAGTTATGAGCTGAAATAATAGGACTGAATTGCTGGTTGGGCCTTCCTGAGACACAGCTCATGACGAACAGAAGTCTCATGAATAGGGTCTCCTTTTCACCCTTTGGGTACGGAACCCTAATAGGTAGTATTAGGGTTTATTTCAGTTACAAAACTATAACCAGGTACTAGTTAGCGCTAACGCGATTACAAATAGGATAGGTACCTACCTAATTAATAATTATGATTTTTTCTCAGTGTGACTATGTCTATTTTCATAGAACCACTATCTCGTCAAAGTTATTAGTAGATAATTGAATTGTTGTTGTCGTGATTGTCGTCAAGAATGAATGAAACCATGAGTTTCGAGGCGTAAAGAGGAAGTTTTATTCCATTTTCAGCAGGTTTTGTTGGGCCATATCAACAATGTTTCGATATAGCTACAATGGTAGTGAAGCAGTGATTCATGAATCATGGCACATCAAAAGACATTGATTTTAATAATTTTGATGTTGATCATGTGGTGCTGTGTGTAGATACCCGTACTCTTACTTACTATCGACTTTGTCTAGATAGAATAGAGCAATTAGGTCTGCGCCGTTCTATGATTGTTCCAGCTATGCTCTGACGATCTGGCTCCCCACGCTTTTTATGGAAAGTGAGGGTAGGCCAAAGCACAGTGGTAATTTAGGGGGGAATGCTCCAAATTTGATGGTTTCATTGCGAAATACTACGGAAAGGGTCTGTAGCATTTATTTTCTATAGATGCAGTATTTAGGATGTGAAAGCAGCCTTATCGAGTTATCTTTTTTTAATCGGTTGTCAGTGGTGACATTTCTGCTGTCAGAATGACAGGATGTCATAAGTTCGGTGACGAAGCGTTTCGCATTTAAAGGAACGGGTTTTGTTAAGATTTTTCGTGAAAGACAGGACTTTTGACCGAGACCTGCTTTGGGGTAGTTGGAGGTCCTTTGGCTTTTGCTCTGAGACTGTGCCGCGAATCAGTTTTTCGCTCAAGCGCGATTATTTGTTACCTCGCGTGGCCTAACGGGCTGTGATTGGGTTGCTGCATTGCATCTTGCTACATTTTACCCAGAAAACTGGTGAGTCACTTCTTCTTTTGCAAAGCGGGTCGATTGTCGTCTGTCGCGCAGCCAAGATCTTAATTTGTCGTTTCTTTCATGACAGGGTTTTTTACTACGGGGCTAGTTGCCGGATGAGATATTTGGTGCCGCACCTATAAGTTAGTGGGCTGCACGTGGTACGACAACGTGGAAGTGCGGACTACACGAGCTTCTCATGTGAGAGGTATCTGCCGTCATCACCTGGCAGTAACAACAGGCAGTCACTCTCACTCAGCTCACTCTGCAGGCCAGTAAATCCACTACTTATGTGTAGCTTAGTAGCATAAGTACCTAAGCACTGACTATACTTCTGTGTACCTGTGATATTTGTGTCTATCAGTGAATAAGCTCTCTGTGTGTCTCTGTGTATCTCTGTGTTATATAAATATATGTGTGTACACCCTACCTGACTGTTTTCGTCAGAGCCCTGGCCTACCCTTGCACGCACACTGGAATCTCTGTAGTAAGGCGCCCTGGGAAAGAGTTCTCTGCATAGCTACCTCGCGCTAGTTGGTGAGTAACACTGATCATCACTGTGTTATAGGTCAACTATGTGATAGGACTTTGGAGGCCATAGAAAAGGCTTTCAATCGTTGTGAGGTGGAGGGGCTACACATTCACTATTCAAGGAATGACCATGGATGTTTGAAAGCAGGCAGACTACTTATATCTTTTTTTTTCTGTTCGATTACCACAGCATCATTAGTGTGATCTGCCTGATAGCTTAGTCCTGTAAGTACCTGGTCCTTTACAGATATGCGACGCGACACATAATAATATATAATAGGTGACTCACTGAATTTTTTGGTTTGGTTTCTGGTAGTTCGCGAGGTCTACTCTTCGCAGAAGTAGGTACTAGTGTATTAGAATCGAATGAAATCCGGCAAAAGCGAACGCTGCAATCCTTCGAATTGCCTTAGGATTTGTCAAGGTCGATTATTGCAGCCTTAAGTTCAGCAGTATTTGCTTTACAAAAGATAAGGCACTTAACAATTGTAGATACAGCTAGGATGTGGCAAAAACACCGGGAAACCACGACCGAATGTCAGCACTGCGAGGACCGCAGCGATGACACGGCGCTCCACACGCTGGTGGAGTGTACGGCTTGGGCACAACAGCGCCAGGTCCTCGTAGTGGGTCTGGGCGTGGACACTCTCTCGCTCGAGGCCATGGTGCGAGCCATGCTCTCCAGCGGGAGTAAGTGGGACTGCGCCGCCTCTTTCTGCGAGCAGGTCATGCTCGCGAAGGAGGCGGCGGGCCGGGTGCGGGAGAGAACTCTCCCACCCGAGTTCCGCAGTCGGCGCCCTGGGCGCCGCCGACGTGTCTTCGCCGAGGACTATCGGCCTCCATGACGGGGGGGTCTGAGGACGGTGAGAGGGCCGCTCACCATCCTTACAGAAGCAGGCCCATGACGGCAGCGTGACGTGAGCAACTCGCGCACGCCCCCCCTTAGAAGCGGGGTCACACCCGAAACCCCCCATAGACGCGGGATTGCACCCGTACCACCCCTTGGGCGAGGCCGCATCGGCGGCCGTGGGTCTGTTGGGAGTCACGGGACATCCTTCCTGAGCGCTTACCCGGGGCTCTCAACCATAGGCTGTTGGGCGTTACGTGAGGTTTTTTAGTCGGTAAGAGTCCGGCATAGCATCCTTCGAGGATTTTCCCTCACGTTAAAAAAAAAAAAAAGTTACTTCCACAGTATACTTACCTACGGTATTCTGCTGTGGGTCAATGCCGCAGATATACTTAAATAAGTACAATCTTGGTTTTGTAAAAAACGGGCCATTAGAGCCATACCTATATATAGATTAGGTCTCTGCGCGAAAAATTCAAAAAGTAAAAGTTCTGACTGTAGGTATCACAATTCTTGTGTATCTAGGGGAGGTCAGCTCAAAGCGGCTACCTTAACTTTGAATAAAAAAAATAAATATTACTTAAAACTTTTGAACAAAATTCTATTGCAATAGTTAGAAAATTTATTTAAGAATCTAAGTTTATAATCGTTTCAAATATCCTGAAGTTTTTTTTTACGAAATACGAAAACTTGTTAAAAAACCGCTTTGCCCGAGTGGTCGCCTAAAGCGGCCATAGAGGTAAGGGCAATGTGGACACCCCTAAGTTTACAAGATGTATGGGTAAGGGCGATGTGGCCACCCCTAAGTTTACAAGAAGTATGGCATCGTATCTTCGCTCCATGATGCCTGGCCAGTCTTTCTTAGGGCGAGGCCGCACTTGCGGTTATCGCGGCGGTTTCTAACCTCAAAATGTCAAAACATTGACTTGATTTCATTGATTTTGACAGTTTGATGACATTTTGAGGTTAGAAACCGCCGCGGAAAAACGCAAATGCGGCCTCGCACTTATGTAGTTGTTAACCATCTAAACAAAAATAAATAAAGTATTATCCACAAAATTATAATATTTGGAACAAGGGCAAGGAGGCCGTTTTGCCCGGGCCGCTTTGCCTTTTTCCGACGTTAGGTATGTGTTAAAAGTGAACTACACGTAAGTTATTAGTTATACTAATATTATAAAGAGGAAAGATTTGTTTTTTTAACCGACTTCAAAAAAAGGAGGAGGTTCTCAATTCGTCTGTATGTATTTTTTTTTATGTATGTCAAGCGATATTTCCGTCAATTATAGACGGATTTCAAAATTTTTTTTTTTGTTGAATAGGGTTTACTTCTGAGGTGGTCCCATTTTCACCAGGTCAGGATCTGATGAAGGGATCCAGTAGAAATCGAGGGCAACCACGGAAAATTGTAGGGACAACTAGTGCGCATGTTAACTTTTTAATTAAGTGCTTTAATGTTCTACATTTTAATGAAGGTCTGGCGTCGATCTGATGATAGAGTCGAAGGAAAGTCGAGGGCATTCCTTAACAATTTACAGCAGTTATCTTGTGTTTGGACTTGATTGATTTGTATTGATTAGAACTTTACACCTAGATTGACAGATTAGACTTAAAAAAAGAAAGTTCTCAATGTTTTATGTATGTTCACCGATATTTCCGTCAATTATAGATGGATTTAATTTTTTTTTGTTTAATAGGGTTTACTTCTGAGGTGGTCCCATTTTAACCAGGTTATGATCTGATTATGGGATCTTGGATAAATCGAGGGCAACCATCGATAATTATAGGGACAACTAGTGCGTTTGTTAACTTTTTAATTCAGTGCTTTAATGTACTACAGTTAATGAAGGTCTGGAGTCAATCCGATGATGGAACCAAAAGACAGTCGAGGGAATTCCTTGACGATTTACAGAGCAGCTACCTTGTGTTGGGGCTTGATTGATTTGTATTAATGAGAACTTTCACCTAGATAAATATATTTTTCGGTTCACCCGTCACTTAAAATATTGAAAAAAAATTTTTCAATAAAAAATACAACCGACTTCGAACAAATCCTGAAAAATAAAAATTTACTTAGCACAAAGTAATATGTATTTTGATTTATCAGATTTTATTCAATATAATATTGAAGTTGGTGCCATGAATAATACCTACCTAAACCTATGAATTTACTTGGCGCCGACTTCAATATGATATTGAATAAAAAATCTGATAAACGAAAATACATATTACTTTGTGCTAAAGTAAATTTTATTTTTCAGGATTTGTTCGAAGTCGGTTGTATTTTTTATTGAAAAATTTTTGTTTGTTTGTTTGTTTGTAACGAATAGGCTCCGAAACTACTGGACCGATTTGAAAAATTCTTTCACTGTTGGAAAGCTACACTCTTTGCGTTGAGCATAGGCTATATTTTATTCCCGTATTCCCACGGGAACGGGAACTACGCGGGTGAAACCGCGTGACGTCCGCTAGTTAGTTATAATTCAGAAATAGTAAATCACAAGTAATATCTACCAAATACATAAGACAAAAATATACGTACCTACAACAAAGCTACTGAAATATTCGCCATTCGCTCACATCGCCACCGCGGTACGAATCTGAGCGGGGAGGGATGTCTGCTCTGCGGACAGATCGTCATTATTGCTGTATCGTTTTAGGTATTTATCCACATAATAAACCATGACCTCTTTGCCCTCTATGGCCGCTTTGAGCTGAGCTCCCCTATGTACATAATTATCTAGTTTCGTTAAGTTAAGCGATATACACAATAAAAACAACAAACATAAAAATAACATTGCTGGTTATCATCTATACTAATATTATAAAGAAAAAAAGATTAGTTTTTTGTTTGTTTGTTTGTAACAAATAGGCTCCGGAACTATTGGGCCGATTTGAAAAATTCTATCACTGTTGGGAAGGTACACTCTTTGCGGTGAACATAAGCTATATTTTATTTCTGAATTCCCACGGGAACGGGAACTACGCGGGTAAAACCGCGTGACGTCCGCTAGTTGTAGACGAAAGAACAGTAATTGTTTCCTGGGTAACTGTATATCTACGCATTTACGACAGGCTTCCAAATAAAATAAAAGTATGCCCCTAGTTAAGTTTAAAAAATGTACCTATAAAAAGTAAATTTTACTGCAAGGGCTACTATACAGTTGATTATTATTAACGACTAGCTGAGCCCGCAACTTTGTTTACGTCACATAAGGTGTATGAAAGGAAAGGTATTTCTTCATCAGAGTCATCAAGCAGCGTCTGAAACTGCCCTGTTTGCTTAATCATAAAAGAGCTTAATGATTAAGTCAATTTTAAAACAATTCAGTCCACGCCTTCGGCGCGGACTGAATTGTTTAAAAATAGTCTTAATCATTAAGCTCTTTTATGATTAAGCCAACACGCCAGTTTAGGTTCACTCACATTCAAAGAAACCCCTACAATTAAAATTTTCAAAATATCTGATTCTTAAAAGTGTTATAACTCTTTTGTTTCTAAACCGATTTACATAAAACAAACGCTAAATGTTAACTGGAGCAAACCTCAACACAATAAAAAAAACCGCATTGCAATCGGTTGAGCGGTTACTGAGATTAGCGTGCACAACCGTACAGACAAACAGATATACAGACATACAGACATACAGACATACAGACAAACAGACTACAGACAATACAGTTACCCAGGAAACAATTACTGTTCTTTCGTCTACAACTAGCGGACGTCACGCGGTTTTACCCGCGTAGTTCCCGTTCCCGTGGGAATTCAGAAATAAAATATAGCTTATGTTCACCGCAAAGAGTGTACCTTCCCAACAGTGATAGAATTTTTCAAATCGGCCCAATAGTTCCGGAGCCTATTTGTTACAAACAAACAAACAAAAAACTAATCTTTTTTTCTTTATAATATTAGTATAGATGATAACCAGCAATGTTATTTTTATGTTTGTTGTTTTTATTGTGTATATCGCTTAACTTAACGAAACTAGATAATTATGTACATAGGGGAGCTCAGCTCAAAGCGGCCATAGAGGGCAAAGAGGTCATGGTTTATTATGTGGATAAATACCTAAAACGATACAGCAATAATGACGATCTGTCCGCAGAGCAGACATCCCTCCCCGCTCAGATTCGTACCGCGGTGGCGATGTGAGCGAATGGCGAATATTTCAGTAGCTTTGTTGTAGGTACGTATATTTTTGTCTTATGTATTTGGTAGATATTACTTGTGATTTACTATTTCTGAATTATAACTAACTAGCGGACGTCACGCGGTTTCACCCGCGTAGTTCCCGTTCCCGTGGGAATACGGGAATAAAATATAGCCTATGCTCAACGCAAAGAGTGTAGCTTTCCAACAGTGAAAGAATTTTTCAAATCGGTCCAGTAGTTTCGGAGCCTATTCGTTACAAACAAACAAACAAACAAAAATTTTTCAATAAAAAATACAACCGACTTCGAACAAATCCTTTCAGGATTTGTTCGAAGTCGGTTGTATTTGTAGACGAAAGAACAGTAATTGTTTCCTGGGTAACTGTATATCTACGCATTTACGACAGGCTTCCAAATAAAATAAAAGTATGCCCCTAGTTAAGTTTAAAAAATGTACCTATAAAAAGTAAATTTTACTGCAAGGGCTACTATACAGTTGATTATTATTAACGACTAGCTGAGCCCGCAACTTTGTTTACGTCACATAAGGTGTATGAAAGGAAAGGTATTTCTTCATCAGAGTCATCAAGCAGCGTCTGAAACTGCCCTGTTTGCTTAATCATAAAAGAGCTTAATGATTAAGTCAATTTTAAAACAATTCAGTCCACGCCTTCGGCGCGGACTGAATTGTTTAAAAATAGTCTTAATCATTAAGCTCTTTTATGATTAAGCCAACACGCCAGTTTAGGTTCACTCACATTCAAAGAAACCCCTACAATTAAAATTTTCAAAATATCTGATTCTTAAAAGTGTTATAACTCTTTTGTTTCTAAACCGATTTACATAAAACAAACGCTAAATGTTAACTGGAGCAAACCTCAACACAATAAAAAAAACCGCATTGCAATCGGTTGAGCGGTTACTGAGATTAGCGTGCACAACCGTACAGACAAACAGATATACAGACATACAGACATACAGACATACAGACAAACAGACAAAAATTCTAAAAATCATTGTTTTGGGTTCTATTGCGTTCATAAAGCCCCCCTATAATATTTTTTCATATTTATCTTCCATGTACAGACAGCGACCTGTTACGATTTTATTATATGTATTGATATTGATATTGATTATTTGCTTGACAAGGAAGCCTGGAAATGATCTGCTTGCTCTACTGGATTCTCAAACAATATTTTATAATTTTTACTTTCTATTACTTAATGTAAGGCTATGGTCTCTTAAACGCCAGAGTCTGCGTGTGTTAGATATGCTTATGGGTACGTATCATAATGCATAAGTTTAAAATCTAGAAGTTAAAATTGTACCTATAAGTTCAAAAAAGCCAGAAGAAATAATCATCAATATGCATAAATTTACGTTGTTAATTTTTTTTTTTTAATTTAGCTCGCCAAATTGACGTCGCCACGAGCCTGATGGAAAGCCGTAGCGCATCTAGCGATTGGGGGCCACTTCTGACAGTGGTCCTCAAGTTGGCGGCCCTGTGATGTGCCTCTTCACGCTCCTCTTGAAGAACCCAGGATTCTAAGATGAGGGAAACACGTGTGCGGGCAGGTCGTTCCATGTATTTATAGTTCAACAGAGGAACGATCTCTTGAAACCTTAGACCATATAACACGGGACTAGCCTTTGCAAACCACCGCATACAAAAATATTCTGCCAGTTTTCATACAAGTGAAGTGGGAAACACAAAGACATATAAAATTTCATTGCATTTAAAAATGTAATAATCGACAAACGCGTAATGGCTGTTGTGTGTTAATTGTTATTGTACAGTCAACTACAATGTAATGTACTAGTTTAATCATATAAAATGATGTACTGATGTACAGGCTTTTCATAAAGCCAAAAGACCAAATGGTCATGTGCAATGGCAGAAAACAATGCTTAAGTAAGGCGCATCCTGTGGTTAGATGATCTAAGCTTGAAACGCTCCGTTCTGGCAAAAATTCTTTCCACTGTGTATGAGTGGCACCTCTGCCCGGCACGCGTTGTTCGGTGACGGAAAGGAGAGGGTGGGATCAGGTTGAAGAGCTCTTCAGAAAATTCACCGTGATACATTCGGTAGAACGCAGCCAAGGACGCTATGGTTCTTTTCTGCGCTAACGGTTCGAGGCCTGCCGTCACCTCAGGACAACCAATTATTCGGACAGCACGTCTCTGCATAGCGTCAAGTGCGTCTAGTAAGTACCTCGCGGAGTCATCCCAAAGGTGAGAACAGTATTCGACGCAGGGGCGAATCTGCGTCTTGTATAGTAAACATCTTTGATGTGGCGTAAAATACCGTCTCACCTTATTCAGGATTTCTAGTTTCCGCGAGGCCAGCCCAATACAGCTCTCTATGTAATTTTTGTGATTGAGCTCACGCCGGACGTCTATACCGAGGATCTCCAGGTTGTCCTTTAGTGGAACCGTAATGCTCTGAAGAGTAGGTAGGGGTAGGAATGGGGACTTCTTAGTGCGCCTTCACACTGGCGTAGGCGTTCGATGGACGTATGCGCGGCGTAGTCGCGACGTATACGCGGCGTATACGCCGCGCTAGCGTCACACAATTTTGTTGGCGTTTTGGTATCATCGTTAACAAAATAGATTTTGACCAGGAAACACTATTGATGGCTTTACTTTTAAAAAAGAAGATTAGTGCGAACTGCGAATAAAATTTTGTTCGTGGTACGGGATAAACTAGCCGGGCTGGCGCCTCGGGACCGTATGCTATTATTTTTTTTATATCGATTTCTTTCATTAATTACACAATAATTAAAAAGATGCATACAAAAATACATGTTAATTTGCAATCCAACATGGCCGCCGCCGCGCCGTATTTACAAAATTTCATGATGGGTATCGCTTAAGGGGTTTATTAGTATGCTGAGTACGAATTGCATGACAATTTTGAAATTCAATATGGCCGCCGCGCTGTAATTATAAAATTACATGATGGGTATCGTTTAAGGATTTCTTCGTATGCTGAGTACGAGTTACATGATAAATTTGCAATCCAATATGGCCGCCGCGCTGTAATTAAAAAATTGCATGATGGGTATCGTTTTATGGGTTTTAAGTATGCTGACTACGAATATCATGATAATTGTGCAATCCAACATGGCTACTTCACCGTTATTACAAAATTTTACCGTGGCCATATTGGATTGCCAAATTATTATGTAATTCGTACTCAGAATACTTACTCGAACCCCTTAAACGATACCCATCGTGAAATTTTGTAAATACGGCGCGGCGGTCATATTGTATTGCAAAATTATCTTTTAATTACCTGCCCGCACACGTGTTTCCCTCATCTTACAATCCCGGGTTCTACAAGAGGAGCGTGAAGAGGCACATCACAGGGCCGCCAACTTGAGGACCACTGTCGGAAGTGGCCCCCAATCGCTAGATGCACCACGGTTTTCCATCAGGCTGGTGGCGACGTCAATTTGGCGAGCTAGATATTTAAAAAAAAACATGTAATTCGTACTCAGCATACTCAAAAACCCCTTAAGCGATACCCATCATGTAATTTTGTATTTCCGGTGCGGCGGCCATATTAGATTGCAAAATTATCATGTAATTCCCACTCAGCATATAAAATAACCAGGATCCTGCCGTTTGGCAGAATTTGTTTCGTCAATTTTCACTCCCCAAAAAACTTATCGCATAGTTTCATTTCCTAAAAGAATCTTTAGCAAATTATATTTCGCATTTTAATTGCTTTGTCAAATAACATCTTGCTCAATTTTTATTAAGTCAAATATACTCTTAAGATAATTATTTTCTAGTAGCAATCATTTCAATGTCGAGGATAAGTCGCTTGTGAATAGGATTGTACACGATCCCCCAGTAACGCGGCGTATGCGTCGCGTATACGTCGCGTTGCCGTCGCGTATCCGCAGCGCATACGTCCATCGCACGCCTACGCTGGAAAATCGCTAGTGTGAAGGCGCACTTAGCTGTAAACGCACACGCCTGTGTTTTTCTGGCATTGAACTCGACCAGGTTGTCCGAACCCCATTGGGCAACGCGGCCCAGGTCCCGGTCGAGATCCGCCACGAGTTATCGTCTCTTCCCCTCCACGTCGCCTCGCCCCTCTGCTGGACGGTCAGAATAGCTCCCATGCAGAGTACTATCATCCGCATAACAATGAATGCACCCAAGGGACAGCATGTCATTGATATGCAGAAGAAAGAGAGTTGGGGACAATACCGATCCCTGACCATCACAGAGGACCCGCATACGTCGCCCGTGCAGGAAGCTGGCCAACCAGCGGCACAACTGAGACGATAGACCGTATGCCGGGAGCTTGGAAAGAAGCGACGCATGCCATACCCTACCAAAGGCTTTAGCGATGTCTAAGCCAATAGCCAGAGATTCGCCGTGCCTCTCCATAGCCTCACCCCAGGTGTGTGTTATGTACGCTAGGAGGTCACCCGTTGATCGCTTTGGTCTAAACCCATATTGACGATCGTTAATTAGCAAGTGATCCTCCAGGTAGCGCATGAGCTGTTTGTTTATTATTAGCTCGAACACCTTGCAGATGACGGTGGTTACGGCTATGGTACGATAGTTGGCCGGATCCGACCGATCCCCTTTCTTGGGGATCGGTTGGACGTTCGCCTCCTTCCAAGCCTCCGGCACTTCCCCCGACGAGTAGGAAAGGCGATACAGGCGTGTGAGCACCGGAGACAATTCAGCTGCATATTTTCTCATCACCACCGCCGGGATGCCATCAGGACCACTGGCTTTCCACGTGTCGAGTGACCGTAGCACCGCTCGCACATCGCACTGCCGGAATACAATATCCGGCATAGTGGTTCCACAGTCGGCGATAGTGGGAGGTTGCTTGCCACAGTCATCGACCCGGGAATTAGCCGCAAACAGGTTGGCAAGCATTTCAGCTTTCTCCTGGGTCTTGTGAGTCAGTGATCCTTCAGGATAGCGCAGCGGCGGCAGCGAAGGCTTGCAGAAGTTGGCCTGCACTGCTTTGGCCAGTTGCCAGTATCCACGGCTGCCCGTTGGATGTGTCGTGAGCTCCTGACCAAGCCGCGTGACGCGCTGGGCGTCCGCTCTCCTGAAGGCCCTCTTACTGGACCTAGTGGCTCTGTTGTACGCTGCCTTGAGGCGGGCCTCACCGGGGTCGCGCGCCGTCCGAGCCCTGATCCAGGCGCGGTACGTTGTCTGTTTTTGTTGAACAGCAACGGCGCACTCACGCCCGAACCAGGGGCGAGCTTTGCGGATACTAGCGACATCAGTGTATGGAATGTAGTATTCCATACCTAACGTAATCTCGCCAGCAACCGCAGTGGCGCTTTCCGATGAAGCCCTCCCCGCAAAGCAGCGCTGACTCCACGGGACGGTTGCATAGTATTCTCGAAGACCGTCCCAGTCTGCTGACGAGTAGTGCCACAATCGCCGCGCCACCTCTGCTGCCCTTGCAAGAGATGACACCTGCAGGCGGGCACGCACAACACAGTGGTCGGATCCACCCAGTGGGGCGCTAACCGACACACTGTACTGTGCTGGATTATTCGTCAGCAGTAAGTCCAGCAGGGCGGGTTCATGGTCTGACCTGACCGGTATGCGCGTAATCCCGCGTACCACTTGGGTCAGAACATGGGAGAGAGCGAACGCGTGGGCGGCCCGTACCGCAGGATCGGTCTTGAGGGACCCCAGCCGCTCAATGTGGTGACCATTGAAGTCCCCCAGAAAAACCAATTCAACGTTCGGGAACCGTACCTGCGCGTCATCTGCGCCCTCGCTAAGGTTCTGAAAAAGCCTCGCTGTCTCAGCTTCCCCTGTGTGGAAACGGTAGACACACACGTAGATCTGACTCATGGAGCCGTGATCCACGTGCAGCCAAAGGACGGAGAAGGAAGGGTTCTCAAGGCAGCGCAGCCGGCGACAGCAAACATCCGCTCTAACGAATGCGCACACCCCAGCTTTTTCTCGTAATAGTTCCTCGATGACATAGCCGGGGTAACAAAGGTACGACTGACCGGCAGGACGGCGTATTTGCGTGTCCGTTAGGAACATCACAGCGGGCCGTGCAGTCTCTAGACGGTGAAAGACTGCGCCGAGGTTGGCATGGAGTCCGCGGATGTTAGTGAACTCCACCTCGAACAGAACGTTTCCGGGACTGATCGCAGCGGCCGCTGTGATACATTTTTTTCTTTTGTGCGCTGCCATGATATTTGGGAATTGGAGGGGAGACGTGAAGACGGAGCGGTATTTACTACAGCGGTGAGTGACAAGGCGTAAAGGCTAGCATCATCTATGACTGTGTGGCGAGACGGAAGCCGACCCGCCGGACGGAAGGGAAGGGCCCCCGTACCCCCCCTTGAGTGTGGTCGCTGGGCCCCGGTCCGGTCACTATCCGGCACGACGAGCCACATCGGGATTATGCGCGGCCTGGTGGGGCAGCCTCCCAGGGTGGTTAGTCCCAGTTGGGCCCCTGTACTATGCCGCGGGCGGCCAGCGGCAAAACCGTTTCTAGGGGTCTCCCTGGCCGGCGAGTCGACCCCAATCAGCCACACTAGAATCCGCTTAACGCCTACTGGTCCCCCCTCGCTGCATCAAACACCGCCCCGGGCCCGGCTGCGCAGCTGCTGAGCCCCGAACGCAACCCAACCGAGGCTGGGTCACTTGGGGGGCTTTTCACATCTGCACGGTGGTACCCCCCCGGACCAACAGATTGTGCCACCTGGCACTCACATGGGAGCCTAGGCCACCATGTGGGTACCTAAAATACGCGGAGCCTCGTTAGTAGTAGCAGGTGCACCGCGTGCAGGTGAGGTCGCTTGGGCTCCTGAGTATTGGTGGTAGTGGGTCCCCTAGCACCTAAAAGTCATAATACATAAGTTTAAAATCTATAAGTTTATCTATACTAATATTATAAAGAAGTAAAGTTTGTGTGTTTGTATATTTGTTAAATTGTAAGGGGTAATCTTGGGATCTACTGAACCGATTTTAAAAATTCTTTCACCAATAGAAAGCTACGTTATTGTGGAGTGTCATAGACTATATAGCATCACGCTTAAACGAATAGGAGCGGAGCAGTAATAGTAAATGTTTCAAAAACGAGGGAAAAGTTATTCCTTTTGAGAGCTTAGTTGCGTGTGCTGCGTAAATATTTATAGTTATCTGTGTAAAAAAAATGTACTACAAAATTGTTTCTCTTAAAAAAGTTCTAAAAAAATTGCGCGATAACATGTCTATCTTTGGGTTGGTGCACAATAACCATTTTAATGGCAATCAATTTTTTTCTACAATAATGCCACGGGATACCTATTTCATAAACGAAATTGTTCTTAAAAATAATGCAACGGGAATACATGCGACGTGAAACCTTTCTCTCTCTCTCACGTAGTATTGAATATTAACGACGAGACGCTACGGGAGTAAACGCAACGCGACGGGAGTAAATGCGACGGGAACAGGTAATACTCTCTTATGTGGCGCAAACGAAGTTGCGCGGGTCAGCTAGTTACTAATATTATAAAGAAGTAAAGTTTGTGTATTTGTTAAATTGTAAGGGGTACTCTCGAGATTGACTGAACCGATTTTAAAAATTCTTTCACCAATAGAAAGCTACGTTATTGTGGAGTGTCATGGGCTATATAGTATCACGCTTAAACGAATAGGACCGGAGCAGTAATAGTAAATGTTTCAAAAACGGGGGAAAAGTTATTCCGTTTGAAAGCTTCGTTGCGTGTGCTGCGTAAATATTTATAATTATGTAAAAAATATGTACTACAAAATTGTTTCTGTTAAAAAAGTTCTAAAAAAATTGTACGATAGCATGTGTCTATCTTTGGGGTGGTGCACAATAACCATTTTAATGGCAATCAATTTTTTTCTACAATAATGCCACGGGATACCTCTTTCATAAACGAAATTGTGTTAAAAATAATGCGACGGGAATACACGCGACAAGAAACCTTTCTCTCTCTCTCTCTCTCTCTCTCTCTCTCACGTAGTATTGAATATTAACGACGAGACGCTACGGGAGTAAACGCAACGCGACGGGAGTAAATGCGACGAGAACAGGTAATACTCTCTCTTATGTGGCGCAAACGAAGTTGCGCGGGTCATCTAGTAATGTATAAGTTCAAAATATATAAAATCAAAAAGTATACTTCATAGTTTGAAGAAATAATCATTAATATGCATAATTTACGTTTTATACAAATGTCATAATTATACCAACATTTATTGTTATATTTACATTATTACTATCTAAACTAAACCTAAATAAGGCCCCCGTGGCATTGTGCCCAAAAGACTAGCAATATTTAATTTCAATTAAGGTCAAAATACCTAAAAATAATGCAATACGATTTGGATAGGTGAGGTTAGAAGATTTAATTTTTTTTTAATAAATTGAATTTATAGTTTATACTACAAAACTATTATTTTATTTTATACTTAAAAAAAACCACGCAGGCTAAGGCGGGAGCTCCGATTCGCTTCGCTCCCGCCTTCGTCTTCGAACCTAACCCATCCAAGTCGGATTATTTTAAAATTATATATTATAAAACGTAGCCTTAGGAACCAATATGCATTGTGTTTGTTATATATTTCGACCATTATGGCATTTAAACTTAGAAATTTAGAACTTATGTCAAATAACTTTATATATTTTGATGCATTATATATTTTGATTTTCTGTATTTTAAGTTTATAAATCCAACCATAGGTATGTATTTTGAAATTAGATACGTACCCATGCTTATAAATAAGTAAGTTACTGTACTGTACATATGACAACAACACGTCGTGGTGAAATAATAAACTCTTATGTCTCTTAATAATTTAATAAAAAAATATAATAACCAGGTCGGTGAGATGCTATAATACCGATGACGCTTTGTATACCTTACCACGTTTTAGTAAAGAACTTAAATACTAAAGTTCTTGGTAATCCAATGTACACATACATACATCACGCTATTATCCCTGAAGGGGTGGGCAGAGGCATATTATATTGTCCACATTTCACCTTTTACAAATCGTCCCAAGTATTTAAGTAAAGTAGGTAATTAGATTATGACTTGTTAAATAGTTACAAGTAGGTACAGGAATTAGCTGGAATTCCCCTTGCTCCTACTGCTTTGGCATAGAATTTCATAAGATGCAATAGTTACATATACTTTATCAAATTGCTTATTAAGAAAATAAGTAATGTAAAAGAAATGTAATGTAAGCTGATATAATATTAGTGTGAACGAATGTAAAATAATAATTAAGTATACAATGACTCAGATCGTGACTATGGTTAATGACTATTGTACCAAACGCAGTCACTGCCCTGATGCTAAATATGGAAAATGACATGCAGCAGGCAAAGACTTCTATATAAACTGAGGTAGACGCGCCGTACTCTAACAAACGAGATTTCAAAAGCAATCCTCAAACACACACATTGCTAAGACTACACTCACTTATAAATATTTTTTACGTAATTGTCACCACACACAATAGCAATATACGAATAGAACAAGAGTAAAAGAGAAAGCGTATGGACTCCGATTGCAAGCCAAGTAAGTACCTACTTTCGAAGTTTTGACTCACTACAGTGGCAGTGCGAGCAACGCTGCTATAACTCAGTTTATAGGTTTAAAAAATCCGTGCGTAGGGCATGTCTACCTCAGTTTATATAGAAGTCTTTGGCAGCAGGTGATACATATTGCATGATAAGGACAGTGACTACTAAAATTTATATACTTAATTATGCTATCATAGAAAAAGTTAAAGTTAGTTGATTAGCATCAAACTTGTTCTTATTGTTGAATTTATATAATTTAACTAAGTATCATGGTAAACTCGTTCACATATTGTATTGTTATTGGTTAATTCAGGGTTGTCTTTGCAGAACTCTACCTATATGTAGGTATAAGGTGTTATTTTTGTAGCGCTGTTGGTTTGATCAGTAAAAATACATATAAAATAAATAGGTATATTTGTATTTCGAGGGCGAAGTACATGTCAGTATGGCCGTGTTATAATAAGCTTATAAACATCGATCAATATGTAAGTACCTACTATGTACTAGATGCGGCGATCAGAACAAGCGTCGTGTTCCACTCAACTGTGGTAGAGTACTGTGGTAGATGTACTCATCTCTTGGTTAGTTCGGTTTGTGCTTGTGCCATAATACAAATGACACGCACGTGACGGAGCTATTTTAATTTATTGTGGTCGAATTATTAAACAAAGTATTTTAAAAGCAATGTACAGAGGAAAACATATTAAAGTTAATGCTAAGTAATATAATTATACAACGTTTAGACCGTAATAATTATACTAAAATATCTGATTTATAGCACCTGTCAATTTGGACGATACGATTTTTGGGCAAGTCCATTGCATCGCTCTCGCTCAAGCACGTATAAATTAATAGTCGTAGATAGTTACGTAGACGCAACAGCTATCTGGTACATATTCAATGTATGGACGTTCCTGTCTATTGGTAGAATATACCTATGTCAATGCTTATGTTACTGTATTGTTCATATGACAACACGTGCTGAACCACTAAAGTGAAAAGAGTGGCCGTGAGCCAGATTCCTTCTCAAGGCTCTACGTATCGGAATCTGGCATAAGAAGCGAATAAAGGATAAATTGATTTAATTTGTGTTTGAATGTCCACCCTCACATTTGTGTTTGACTACCTACCCCCGTAATGTGTGATCCACAAAATAATATTCGTTTCAGAGTTTGGCTCAATGTAGGTACTAAGTGTATTTACGTATTAAGCAAATATATACCTAAGTATATTTATTACTTGTCTAGCTAGACCCATATAGCACAATCAGCTTTATAACCCTGTTTAGTACTAGATGGCGTTGTTTGAGACGGTCACACGATATTTATAGTATTTGCTTAATATCGTGCCACTTTCTACTCAAATAAACTGATTAGTTTGTACAGCTAGTACACGTGCAACGTCACGCCATACGACGCGTCACTATGCTAACTATGGAAATATACTGTCGAGGTCTCCTTCATGCGCTGACGGCCGCGTGCGGATGACATAGCTGTCATTCGTACGCTATGCGCCGCGCGCTGCGTCTCTTATTATTTCGAACCACTGCAGCGGCAGCGTCAAGACAAAATGTCGAAAATCAATAAAGAAAAAGGTGATATATCACTACATATTATAAAACAACCACAACTCCAACCACACCTCTCTCTTTCTTTCTCTCTCGCTCACTTACGAGACGCAAACGAAGTTGCGCGGGTCAGCTTGTACAGTATAAACTTAAGTATTTAATTTTATACAAATGTAATTTTAAATTCTTTTTTCTTTGAATTGATAAATATAATTACATTTTAGAGAAATTTACTTAATTTAAGTACAAACATTATATCCTTAATTAATATTCTCATATTAACATATTTTGTTCTCTGTACATTCGATAGTACAGTCCTTGTGCCGCAATAAGATTGTTGTGGGTTCCTTGCTCCACAATTTTACCTAGAATAGAAACAATAAAATACATTAATAAAAACCAGTAGGATGATTTATAGATACAGGTAGGTACTAATTTAATATGACTATATTTTTACACACACCTTCTTGTAAAACAAAGATTAGGTCTGCGTTCTCCACGGTGGACAGTCTATGCGCTATCATGACGCAAGTGCGGCCCTTGGCTGCCTGATCTAGCGCTTCTGAAACCACCTGTGTAAAGAATGAAACATATACTTAGTAAAAAAACAATATTACATTTACATACATACCTACTGCATAATTATATATTATACAAATAATTTTATTCTATTCTGCTATATTCTTTGTACGTTGTTATTGGTTTACGTATAATGTGTTTACAATTATACCTATTGTAAACATGTTATTTGTTTTATATTTATCTCTAAAGGACTACTTTTGAACCAATCAATAGTCTCTATGGATGCGACTTCAATTGGGATTCAGCGGCTACAATTGGCATTCCGATTTTAGACATTAGATCACACAACTTAGTGATATTAATGGTAATGTTATTTATTTATTTTATTTTCAAATCTTTGGAAAACTTACAGCTAAACATAGATAGTCTTGAATAAAAATATAATATAAAGACGGCTAATTAAGAGTTTTCACGAATAAATAATATCTAAATAACAATGAAAAAAAAAAGAAAGTTAAACAGAAATAAAGTCGAACACTCGATACAAACAAAACAATGATGTAAGCACATACTTAACTCTTATCAACAAATCTACAACAAATGACTCATGAATCATACATAACATTACGCCTGTCTCCCAACGGGGTAGGCAGAGACTATGACTTTCCACTTGCTACGATCCTGGCAACAACTTTCGCTTCTTCAACTTTCATAAGTGTCTTCATACATGCTCTTCGGTTAAGGGTACTCTTGACCTGGCCTTTTCTTAGAAGATTGTCGATTTTATCGATAAGAGGATGCTGAGGTCGACCCCTACCAGTTTGCCCATTCACTCTCGCCTCATACATCTGTTTCGTCAGCCTATTTTCATCCATTCTCTCCACATGTCCAAACTATCTGAGCATCCCTTTCTCTATCTTAGTCACTACATCTTCTGTCATGCCGCAATGTTCCCATATCACATTATTCTTTACTTTATTCATCAATGTCTTTCCAGCTATACTTCGCAAACTTCTCATTTCCACTGCATTAATTTTACTTTCATGCTTCTCTTGCCACATCTGACTTTCACTACCATGCATAAGTGTAGGGACAAGTACTCCTCTATGTACAGCCATCCTTGCCTTTTTAGACACGTTCTGAATAAAGGTGTGAATGGCTCCATTCACTTGATTTCCTGCCAAAACTCTTCTTTTAAAATCATTGTCACACTTTCCATCTCTTGCAAATTTTGAACCCAAATATACAAACTCTTTCACCTGTTCCACGCTCTTTCCTTCGATCAATATCGAGCAATCAGTCATACATTTTTCTCTTTCAAAAACCATTACTTTTGTCTTGCTTACATTATTAAACGCCTACATTACTACTTGCTTACATTATGGATGCGCTCGTGGCCCCGCGGACTCAGTGTTCTGTAAACGATCACTGCAGTAAGCAACTTTCACTATGGCCGGTCCATGGATGGGTGACCATCCATGTGATCACTTTGTGACATTTATTTGAGCGTTTTCGTGCTTCGGAAGGCACGTTAAGCCGTTGGTCCCGGTTGCCAGTAAAATGGCAGTCGTTAAGTCAAGTTGAAGACTTTATTTCAACAGCAGGCAGTCACAACCTGCGCCTGTCCATTTAATTACGGCAATACGGCTGACCACCTATTACGTGGGACAAATTATTAAAAAAAGGTGAAATGTGGGCATATAATATGCCTCTGCCTACCCCTTCGGGGATAAAGGCGTGACCATATGTATGTATGTATGTATGCTTACATTAACATTCATTCCTCTACTTTTAAGCGCATCGTTCATTATATTAACCATCAACTGCAACTCCTCCGCCGATGATGCCAGTATTACCTGATCATCAGCATATAGGAGGCATTTGACGGTTAGCTCATTCATTTTTAGTACAAACGTGCGTATGAACTAAAAATGAATGAGCTAAAAAAAAACTCTTGTAGATCTTTCAAGCAACTGTTCATGTATAGGTTGAACACCTTTTCGATGTGAAAAAGGTCCGTGCAAGCTCTAATGATCCTAACACAAGCACTGGAGCCCTCATATAGATATTTCAATGCTCGTATCAAGTTGCTGTTCACTCCATACATGGACAGTATTGACCACAGTTTATTCCTCACCACTCTGTCATAGGCCTTTTCTAAGTCCACGAAGATGCAATAGACTTTTTGGCGTTTTGCCAAAAACTTTTGAGCTAGGCATCTTAGTGAAAAGACCCTGATCCGTGCATCCCCTTCCTTTCATAAATCCTGCTTGTACATCCCACATTTTTCCTTCCGTTTCATTCATCACTCTTTTAATCAAAACTTTTGCATACAATTTGCCTACGACACTGAGCAAGCTTATGCCGCGGCAGTTTTTGCACTCTTGCTGTGACCCTTTACCTTTGTACAGCGGCACTATGACAAATTTGCACCATTCTTCTGGTACTCTGCCATTTCGCCAGCAAAGATCGAAAAGGCGTACAGCTGGCAAGCTACCACGCCACGACCCGCTTTCAGCATTTCGAAAGAAATTCTATCAATCCCAGCAGCCTTTCCTAATTTCATACTATTCAACGCTTCCATAATTTCTTCCATACTAAAGTGGCTTTCATTATCAAGTTCATTCATTTCCGAGACATGAGTCTCCCTTTGCATATCCTCTTTTTCAAATAAACTTTCAAAATATTCCTTCCACCTTTTTAACACACATCCCTCTCCTATCACAAAACTCCCATCACGGTTTCTGATTTGTTTAAATTGTGAGGTTGTCTGTTCAGTCCTTATTGTTCTTATAGACTTCTAAAAGAATTTTATATTCCGTTTGAAGTCATCAGATAACCTGTTATGAAAGTCAACCTCGTCATTCTCTCTCTTACTTTTTATCACTTCTTTCGCAACACGCTTATACCTTTTATACTCATCCTTTGCCATTTTTACATCCTCTTCCGTTGCCTTCTGCATTCTTTGATTGGCCATTGTAGCAGCCAGTTCAACCATGCTTGCTTCATACCAGACAAAACTTTTAAAACTTCCGCACACATATCCTTTACCTAACATCTATGTCGCCTTTTGCTTATCCCACATATTTCCACTGCAACTTTTACGAGACTTTCCTCAATCAACTTCCATAATTCTTCAATCTCATAATATATTTCCTCTGAATTTTCAAATTTCTCGCTCAATTTACTTTCTCACGCTTATATCTTTCAAATTTTCGACTTTAATGCGCTCCAGTACACTAATGGGGTTATGCGCACGATGCCGTCACCGCTGAAACAGACTTCTTACTCGGCTAATTACCAAGAAGTGATCTGTGTCAATCCCGGCACCGCGGTATGCCCGGGTGTCCAGCACATTCTTTCTCATTCTTGCGTCTACTATCACAAAATCACCCATGCTTCTCTGGCTTTCTTGTTTCCTTGTGTACAAGTGGATATCTTTGTGGTTAAATATGGTGTTGGTTACCACAAGATTCCTCTCCAAACATACTTCTAGCAAACTTTCGCCATTTTCATTCACTCGCTCATCCCCGAACTTTCCTAATACACTTTCATATCCATCACGCTTCACTCCAACCCATCCATTAAAATCACCTAACATTACAATCCTTTCGTTTCGTTTGCATTTACCCAGAATATCATTCACACTCTCCCACCTGCCTCTCACTTTGGTCTTTTGAGGACCGGTACCACCGCGCATCCTGTGGAGCATACACTCCTAACACATAGATGCGGGTGAGTCCAACCTTTAGCCTCAACCAAACGAGTCTTGGGCTCACACATTCATAATCTGTCACACATTCATTCATTCTCGCGGAAAATACTACACCGACTCCCTGGCACGCCGCGCTGATTGTGGCTACGCCTGACCAGTAGGCCATATAGGCTCCATGTGTCGGACGTCGCATCCTTTCCGCTTTCTCTTATTCACACACAAAATATCCAATCGCCTCTCTCGCATCATCTTGCATACCTCCTCAATTTTATCATTCATACCTCCTCTTACATTCAAGGAAGCAAAGCGGCTATCCACAGCCCACTTTTCGCCCCGATGGGAGACGAGACGTGACGGGTTGCAAACTACATCGCCGTCATTCTGGGTTTTTAAATTTATCAACTCCATTGCGTTTCCACGAGTAGCAAGGGAAAAACATGTCCACCTGGACAGAGCCCCGCTTGTCCAAGTAAGGTTAACCTTATTCTAGGTTCGCCCGGTCCCAGGGTAATAGGCACGCTAATACTAGGCTCGCCCCTAGTCACGCAGCACCTAGGCACGGCAACCTTGGCTTGGCGGAGAGAGGATGGGATCGGGATGATGAAATTGGAAAGGGATTTTAGGATAGGAAAAGGCTGTGATAGGAGAGGGACTGGGATAAGGAAAACTTTTCATTACCTTCTGTCTTTCAAAACCAATAGCCAACAGTCAGGACAGTTGTTACTTTCACAATATTCTCTGTAGTCCGAGCATTGACAGAAATATTACCAAGTACCTAAAAATCTCATTCAGCAAAATAATGCTCACACAAAGCTTTCCTTGCATTTATGATACTTGTGCAAAATATATCTATGTCAATATCCCGACACGACGCATTGTATGTACGGCAAGCTCGCAATAGGTACAATTGTGTCTGTAGTTGGTTCTAGACATAGGATGGTGTACGGTTTACGTACATTTATTTTCCTTAGTTAGCAAAAACTTGGGCGACTCATTTACGTCGCTAATAATAACTCTAACTTCAGTGTGCACCGTGACTTACACGCGAAACGAAGGTGTGTGAGAATCACCACTTTTACCTCTACTTTGTATCAACTTAACGTAATAAACGGTTAATTACAAAATATCGTTTACATTAGTGCCACTCACATCTACTACTACCATTCAAGTATAAATGTGCGGCCACTAAACCGTACATTTTTTGGTCCTTCGAGCCGGATAAGGGTACAAATTTGACAATTTGCTTTTAGATGTTAAGAAATCTCCTTTAAGTAATGCATAATATTCTGTATAAAATTCACGTTGCTGTACACTCGATGTAATTTTATCCATTGCATTCTCAAGTTCATTTGTTGCTAAGTAGTTATGAAGAAATTGTCGATCAGCGTTAAATTTCTTCGTTGTTGTTTTGTTATTCGTCTTGAATCGCATAATCCATGCGATTACACGAATTACGAACGTTAATGTACTGTGTTTATTTAATAACGTTGATATAATGTCTTCTTTTTGACATAGGGTTAGCACAATTGGCTTTTCGCCCATTGTAGTTGTAGGAAAACAATTCAATTCCTCTGCAGATTTCACCGGAAATGTTTGAAGGGTTGTGGGGCCTTTCCACCATAAAGTATGGTTTATCAATTGTTTCGGAAATAAACCTCTAGTTGCGCAATCTGCAGGGTTGTTCTTTGATTCTATGTACAGCCAATGCGATGCAGGGATAACTTGTTTGATCTTTATAACACGATTATCTACATATCTTTCCCACTTCGATGACTCTCCTTGCAGCCATGCTAGCACAACTTTGGAGTCGCTCCAGGCTCGAACACTAATATTGTAGTTCTTTAAAGATTCCTTGACCTTGGTTACCAGCTGAGATAAAAGTAGTGCTCCGCTGAGTTCGAGTCGGGGTAGTGTCAATTTTTGTGCAATTGGGGCAACCCTAGTTTTAGCTGCCAGTAAGCTAAGTACGGGTGGCTTGCCTTTGCTCCATACACGTGTATAAATAACACACGAGTAAGCCTTTTCGCTTGCATCGCAAAAGGCGAGTAATTCAATGTCATTTTGAATGCTTCCTATTCATCGATCAATTTTAATATTATTTAATTCTGTAAGTTCGCCTTTGAGCCTTATCCATTCTTCTTGTATGTCTTCAAGTAGCTGTTCATCCCATCCTAATTTTTCTAACCAGACTCGTTGAAAAATTAGTTTGGCACGTATAGTGACAGCCGAAAACCAGCCTAGCAGATCATATAGTTGTGAGATTTCAGACAGTAGAGATCACTTAGTCAGCTTCTTTTCAAAATCTTGTTTCAGGTTCCAATTGAACGTGAAAGTATCTAGGCTGGGATTCCAACCGAGTCCCAGTGTTTTCATAGAGTCTTCTTGTTTAAAGTCAAAGTTTGTTTTGGATATTTGATCGTCAGATAATTGTTCCAGTAATTGGGCAGAGTTGCTTGACCATTTCCTCAATTCATGCCTCCACGCCGCAATAATTGTATCAAGTCATTTTGTAGTTTTTTAGCAGTTTCGAGACTATGGTGACCACTAATAAGATCGTCAACATAAAAATCGCTAAGTAATATCTTCTCTGCATCAGGATATAAGTGACCGTCGTCGTTAGCCAATTGTTGTAAAGTTCGCATGGATAACCACGATGCGCACTTTGTGCCGTAAGTCAAAGTACATAGAACAAATTCTTGTAACTATTCATCAGGAGAGTTACGCCATATTATTTTTAAAAGGCTTTGTTGATCAGCTGATATCCATATGCATCTATACATCTTCTCTATATCAGCTATAAAAACATAACGATAAGTTCTCCATTTGATGAGAAAGGACTGAATGTCTTTCTGTAGGTTTGGTCCCTTTTCCATCAAGCTGTTTAAGCTTATGCCACTAGACGTTTTCTGGGATGCGTTGAAAACGACCCTGAGTTTTGTAGTTGTAGATTGATTTCTTAAGACGCCATGGTGAGGCAAATAAGATTCGTATTCGTTTTGTTTACATTGTGACGCAGGCTTCATATGTTGCAATTCTAAGTATTCGTTGATAAAGTTTTTGTACATAATTGATAGTTGTTTATTTTTTAGCAGTCTTCTTTCTTGTTGTAAAAATTGGGCAACCGCTGCTGATTTTGAGTTGCCGAGACGCTTTTCGAAAGATTGCACCATAGGCATTTTTACAACGTATCTTCCATCTGAGCATCGTTTTGTAGTTTGTTGGTAGTATAGTTCACATTGATCGCTTTTATCTATATCTTCAGAGCTTTGGGTTATGTCTTCGCTTTCCCAATATTTTGACAAATTTGTTGTGTCCATCAACGAAAAGTGACAGTTAAAAGTTTTGAGTTTACCGCACAAGATCCATCCCAATTGTGTTTGTTGGGCGATAAGTGAGTGTGGATCACCTTTCAATACTCCGTCTAGGATGATGTTTGCGTGAACTTCAGCTCCGAGGAGTAGGTCAATGGAGTTTGACACGTTGTAGTTAGGATCGGCGAGCTAAGTTTTGTAGATGCTGCCAGCCGCCGTTTTGTAAAGTACAGTTGGGTAACTTGTTAGTTAAGTTTTGTAAGATCAATGCCTGCACTTCAAATGTATAGTTAGAGTGTATCGACTGACATTGAAGATCCAGTAATCCTCGGCAGTCTCGGGACGTAGCTCCAATCCCGGTAATGGTAGCATTCATCTTCGTGCGAGGTAAACGTAGTAATTGAGCAGCATTTTCAGATATTAAATTTGTTTGTGACCCCTGATCAAGGAGCCCACGCAGTATTATGGGAGTTCCGTCTGCCGATTTTACTTTTACCAGGACCGTAGTTAACAAAATTTCTGTGTTATCGGTCGCCAAGTGGTGTGCAGCACGTTGCGCTGACGTTGAAGGACGTGGGTTCGCACTTGAGTCGTCCTCCTTTTTTGTAGTCGGTTCAGAGTTATCATTATGAGGTTTTTTCATATGTAATAAAGTATGATGCTTCAAATTGCATTCACGGCATGTTTTCCAAGTATTGCAACCGGCGTTACCGTGGCTGTAATAACAATTTTTGCAGACTTTGAGTTTCACAATAGTGTTGTTTCGCTGCGGAATATCCATCGTAAGGAATTTGTCGCATTGCATCAAAACGTGATCGCTTGCGCATAATGGGCACCGGCCAAAGTTTGATGTATGAAAAGTTTTCGGGCTATCCTTGTTTTCATGGGAGTTTAATTTATTTGAGTATCTTGGCTTGCTGAAGGTATTTTTATAGTTTGTCCAGCCTTTGCTGTGCGGTTTCTGTTGAGTTTTGTCAAAAGTTTGATTTTGAGACCCTGTAGCGTTTAAACAGCTTTTGGCAGTTTCAAAAGCTAAGAACTTGATTTCCAAAAAGTTGAGAAATTCCTCCAAATCGGGCAATTCTCTGTTGTTCTGCGTTTCCTTGGCGTATTCGTTGAGAGTTGCTGAGTCTAGTTTTTGGGACATAAAGTAAACGATAATTGGTCCCCAAGTAGATATGTCAATCTTCATGTTGCCAAGGCCGTTAAGAGATTCTGTGATCACTGCGTGCATTCTTTTCAGATTGTAGGCATTTGGTTGTTGTATAGTAGGTAAACGTTGCATAGTGGACATAAACGAAGTAAATTGAAGACGTCGATTATCATACCGGTGAGACAGTATTTTCCAGCATGAGTCATAATTATCTGCACTAATCGACAGATGGTGAACTAGACGTTCGGCTTCACCTTTAAGCTTCGTCTTCAAGTGCTGCATTTTCTGCGCCTTAGAAATGCTTGGGTTATTGTGAATAGTTTCCACAAAGATGTCCTTGAACGTGATCCAGTTAATGTAGTTGCCAGTAAATTCCGGAATGTTAATTTTTGGTGTTGATCGTTGATAATGAATGTTGGACCAAATTTTGCAGTTTAAATCTCTTTTCAAACTATCGTATTTTTGTTCAATAGTTTCATATTTTTCGAGGTACTCTTCTTGCAGGCTAGAATTCTTTAGTTCATCTTCTAGTTCCCAGTGGATCTTATCAATACACTCCCATTTTGATTTTAGAGTTGATAAATGTTCTTCAAGCTCCCATTTCTCAGTAATGAAATCAATATTTATCTTTGACATATTTCTAGTCAAAGCCTTAAAGTTTCGTTCTTGTTGGTTGATCAGACTTTTAAGATGATCTTCAGTTTCTTCATCCATGGTCCCAGTTAGATCAAAGTCTAAATTTTGTTGCTGTTGTCTCTGCTGAACGGCCAGCAGGTCCAACATATGTTTCTTAGTAGTTTCGTACATCACCCTTGTATTTTCATAAACGTTGTTGTCAAAATAGCCAAGGTTTTTGTTTTCGGTCGTTTCCAGAAGTATTTGATTTTGGCTGTCGAAAGTTTTCCACAGAGTTTCTAACGATTGCAGACGTTTTTGTAAATAGTCCACAGTTTTTCTTGATACGCTGTCTTTTTTGTAGTTGCTACATAATGTCTTAATATCTTCAAAGACACCAACTTGTTTGGTAAGAGTATCCATAGTAAGAAGTTGAATAGTTTGAAATAGTAATAAAAAAAAAGTAGACAAATTCTTACTCGTAGTTAAGTTAAAGTAGTTAGCAGGATAGTAGTGTTCCTGTTAGCAGTTGACTGTATAGCTGCAAGTAATCTTCAAGCTTTCCTTGTAACCTGTTGCAGTAAACAAGCTCCGTTGAATCTTGAAGGTCAGTTTTAAGCCGTTTATGTGTAGTATCCTTTATGACATTCGACTCTCAATTTGCACTGGTGAGATCCGCTGGTGGGAGGCCAGTCAAACCGATTCGCTATCACAAATAAAAACACTAAACACACAACACAAGCACAAAATTGTTCAAGGCCGAAGGCCAAAAATCCACGGTTTAGTGCCCGTGGTTTAAGGGGCGGTTATAGCGCACAAGTAGGCATTTGGCGCTCCCCTCGCCCCGGGCGCGAGACACACCGCGCGTCGGCAGCGGCAGTCAACTCTCATGCCACAGTATACAGTATAGTAGAAAGAAACAGCATGCTAACTTTGTTTGACGTAGTAAATGCATCTAACTTTATTAAGTGTAGTGATTTATTAGTTTCGTAAATAAAAATAAAAGAGTTAATCGTAAATAAATTATGTATATTATACTATTATTTTTAAGCTAAAGAGTTTGTTTGTTTGTTTAGTTGTTCTAACTCTAGAGTCTAAGAGACTGCTAGTTGAATTTCAAGACTTTCTTAACAGAATGTCCATTTTTGAAAAATACCAAGATATATAACATCACGCTAAGGCGAATAAGAGCTTAGCAGCAACGAAACATTTTTCGACAACTAGGATATTTCATTTCTTTTGAGAGTTTCCGTTGCGTACGTTTGCTACAGTTGCGTAAAAAATGTAAATTACATAATAGCTGGTCATAAAAATTACTAAAGTTTTCTAAAGTTGGTATGCTAAGTATGAATCACGGGATCATTGTGCAATCCAAAATGGCCGCCGCGGTGTAATCACAAAATTTCATGATGGGTGTCGTTTAAAGGGTTTTTTGGTATGCTGAGTACGAATCACGTGATAATTTTGCAATCCAAAATGGCGGCCGCGGTGTAATCACAAAAATTCATAATGGGTATCGTTTAAAGGGTTTTTCGATATGCTGAGTACGAATTACGTACCGTAACATCGGGGTACTTTAGCCCTAGGGGTTAACTTTGGCCCAAAACGGAAAAAAGTTTAAACTACTCATCACTTCGCACATCAGAGACTACCGATGTAGTTCGCACTACTTATCGATAGATGGGGGTATGGGGGTGGTGGATAAAACAGTTTAACGTTAACAAGGCTGATTGGTCAATCTATATTTTCGGCGGGAAGTTGCTATTAGTTATCACCGCGAATTTATAATGTGCAAACTTTTTCATGAAAAAAATAAAGCAGGTCAGTGAAAGTATTTGATTGTTGTCAATTGTAACAGATATGTTTCTGGAATCCGGATGTGATATTAATCAAAGAGTTTCAAGACGTTTATGTGAGAAGTATTTGATTATTAAAACCACAGTATTCTTTGACCATCGTTTTCGGGTATCTTTGACCCATTGGCCAAAGTAATCCAACGATGTTTCTTACGATTTCCGTTTTGTTAAATTAAGCTAAATTTACTTTATTATCTTACAGGAGGTCCAAGATGCCTACATTTTATAAAGGGAAACCAAGAAGTAGTCGTTACATTGATTACACAAACGAACAGTTACAGCAATGTCTTAGTGATATGAGGTCTAAAAAGTTGACTCAACGAGAAGCTTCTATACAGTATTTATTCCTCGCAGTAGTATAAAAATAAACTAAAGAATAAACATTTAAACAAACCTGGCCACCCGAAAATATTTAATACGACAGAAGAACAAGCATTTGTTGCACATAGGTACTAAAGGCATCATCCGAATGTGGCTGTTGTTACTAGGTCAAAAGTTGAGTAATTTTGGTAGAAATGTTACATATAAGTAGTTACAAATGTTATAGTAAGTTTAACTCATCAGTGCGCGCGGCGCTATGTGTGCGTGCGCTAGTAATTATACAGCTTTAATTTGTGTGCCAGTGACGCAGCCATCTTCACAGAGTACATTTGTTTATTATGAGATAAAGACGTTACTCGACTTATTGACGACACCAGCGGTGCCAAGCAGTCTTTGCAGAAAACTCTCTGCGAGGCCGCGAAATAAAAATTATAATAAACAAAAAGCATACAGCGTCATCTACCACGTTTTGAAGGCAACTCTTACGTTATAATGAAACAAAATTGAATATCATGACAATTCTCAATGTAACTGCAATGTTGACATCCTGTGTAAGTTGGTTACATTATAATCCATTACACAGTGTTCTAAGTGATAATACCATGGGTACAGTCGTTAAAGAAAATGTCTAGTTCTTCACGGAGAAAATGTTTTAGAAGTCAGATAAATATTTTTGATGTGTCAATTCGATGTAATTAATATTTTTTATCATCACTACATATAATATTATTATAAAACAAAGTTCTTCACGACAAACTTAAAAACTACTGCATTGATTTTCATGCAGAGATCACCAATGATTCTTGAGAACGGTTTGCGTATATAATTTGGTGAGTTTGTTTGACATTGACTAAATTTTAGTCAATGTCAAGTTAGTTTTAGTCACTAAAATATAACGATATTAGTTGGAGATGTCGGAAAAAAATCAGGTGTACGGGAGCTTTTAACGAAAACGTTGCCTAAACCCTTCGAGTCATAACAAAATAATGTATGGTAGAATTGTGTAACTTATAAAGGCCTACAGAATAGTCGAAAAATGATAGAGCTCTAAATCCTAATGCAGAAAAAAATAGAAATGCAGAGATGACGGTCGACAGAAAAAACATTGCTTATACAGTAAATATGACAATAATTTAACTGTATGACTTGATTTAAAAAGTAAAAAGACCATACTCTATACATCTAAAAAAACTGTGGAGGGTCGAGAGTCTGTACAATTGGAAGATAATTTGAAAATTTTAATTGGAGGGCGTTCTCTAATCGATACATACTGAAGCCGAAAATGTAATTGAAAATTTTCATGTCCGTCTGTCTGTATATCTGTATCCCGAATAAGTATCACGCTGAAACTACCGAATTGATTTAAATGAAACTTGGTACAATCTGAGCTTATGATCCGAAGAAGGTTCTGGGATGGGCTTTGGGAGAGGGCAGGGCAGTTTTACACGCTGCTTGATGAGTCTGATGAAGAAATACCTCTCCTTTCGTACACCTTATGTGACGCAAACGAAGTTGCAAGGGTCAGCTAGTTTGTAATAAGATTGATGACATTCTTTAGCCACATGGCTTAAAAGTTCTTCGGCTACCACCGCGGCACCGTATCATCCTGAACTAAACCCAATCGAAAATGTACGGGGAATAAAAAAAATATATAATGCCTCGCATAGCATCGAACAAAATGTGATGGGAATATTGAAATTAATAAACGAACGTTAAGGTCAAATTGATGAAGAGATGTGGCGTAATACAAAGAAGAAGAATACTATGGACATTTTGATATGGAATCTGATTTTTTTCAAATTAACCTTGTAGAGAGCAGCGAATCCTAAATTTCCTCAATTTTATTCTTTTAGCAGCAAAACATATTAATATGTTTAACATACATTTCACCCCTTAAGTTTTTTATTTTAGTTAAACGAGTGTTTTTGTATTTTGTACTTCACTGTACCTCTTGTCACGCACACGAAGTCACTGTGTCTATACGAGGTTTACCCACACATAGGGCCGCGCGCACAGATGAGTTGAACTTACTATAACTATTTCTAATGATAATAGAAGTAAGATAAAAGACACATTTTATGTTTATTTTATTATTTTAGAAAAGAATTAATTAAAAAAAACGATGTCTGACTGATTTATTACTTTGTGTTGATTTTTTATAAGTATTTTTGTACAATAAATAAATTAATCACGATACTACGTATTTCTTAGATTTTAAGCAACCAAACTAAACAGGTTTCTTTGTCTTTCCATTGCAAATAGTTACGTTTCACTAAATAAATAACCTCAGGACAAAGAAACGCGCTTCAAAGAGCAACTTTGGCCCAAATTTCGAAAAAATAAAAAAAATACTTAGGGTCTGTTCTTTTTATTTTTTCGTATTTGCATAGGTCGATTATATCCATAACTAAAAATATATGACTATATAACAGTCTTAATGCCATTTGAATAGAAGTAAATAAACGAGAACTAAAAAATATAATAATTTTGGGACAATGTTACGGTACTAATTTTGCAAACCAATATGGCCACCGCGCCGTAATCACACAATTTCATAATGGGTATAGTTTAAGGGAATTCTTGGTATACTAAGTATGAATCACATGATAATTTTGCAATCCAATATGGCCACCGCGATGTGATCACAAAATTTCATGATGGGTATCGTTTAAGGGGTTTTTTGGTATGCTGAGTACGAATCACATGATAATTTTGCAATCCAATATGGGCGCCGCGCCGTAATCACAAAATTTTATGATGGGTATCGTTTAAAGGGTTTCTTGGTATGTTGAGTACGAATCACGTGATAATTTCGCAATCCAAAATGGCCGCCTCAGTGTAATCACAAAATTTCATGATGGGTATCGTTTAAAGGGTTTTTGGTATGCTGAGTACGAATTACGTGATAATTTTGCAATACAATATGGCCGCCGCGCCGCAATCGCAAAAATCCATGATGGTTATCGTTTAAGGGGTTTTTTGGTATGCTGAGGACGAATCACATGATAATTTTGCAATCCAAAATGGCCACCGCGCCGTAATCACATAATTTCGTAATGAATATCGTTTAATGGGCTTTTTTGAATGCTGAGTACGAATAACATGATCATTTTGGAATTCAATTTGGCCGCCTAAGCTATTTAGGCCTACTTGCGCGGAGAGTTGAGTTAAATATATAAATATAGAGTTAGTAAGCTCTGAAATAAATAAATAACTTCTTAACTCTGACCACGTCTTGCACAGTTGCAAATTGGCACGCGGTTAATTAACTCACAGTAAACTGAACAAGTTTTTTTAGTCTGTCGTTCCATGCAATCCAACCACACACAAATGTTAGAACGAAGAATGGAACATGTGTCTCTATCTCTTTTACACTACAGTCTGCTACGTATGATTTACGATACTACCATACTTACGATACTACCAGTTACGATACCAATCATAAAATTTTGTGATTACGGCGCGGCGGGCATATTGGATTGCAAAATTATCACGTGATTCGTACTCAGCATACCAAAAAACCCCTTAAACGATACCCATCATGAAATTTTGTGATAATGGCGCGGTGGCCTTTTTGGATTGCAAAATTAGTGCGTGATTCGTATTCAGCATACCATAAAACCCTATAAACGATACCCATCATGAAATTTTGTGATTACAGCGCGGCGGGCATATTGGATTGCAAAATTATCACGTGATTCGTACTCAGCATACCAAAAAAACCCTTAAACGATACACATCATTAAATTTTGTGATTCTGGCACGGCGGCCATATTGGATTGCAAAATTATCACGTGATTCGTACTCAGCATACCAAAAAACCCCTTAAACGATACCCATCATGAAATTTTGTAATTACGGCGCGGCGGCCATCTTGTATTGCAAAATTAGTACGCGATTCGTACTCAGCATACCAAAAAACCCCATAAACGATACCCATCATGAAATTTTGTGATTATGGCGCGGTGGCCTTTTTGGATTGCAAAATTAGTACGTGATTTGTATTCAGCATACCATAAAACCCTATAAACGATACCCATCATGAAATTTTGTGATTACAGCGCGGCGGGCATATTGGATTGCAAAATTATCACGTGATTCGTACTCAGCATACCAAAAAAACCCTTAAACGATACACATCATGAAATTTTGTGATTCTGGCACGGCGGCCATATTGGATTGCAAAATTATCACGTGATTCGTACTCAGCATACCAAAAAACCCCTTAAACGATACCCATCATGAAATTTTGTAATTACGGCGCGGCGGCCATCTTGTATTGCAAAATTAGTACGCGATTCGTACTCAGCATACCAAAAAACCCCTTAAACGATACCCATCATGAAATTTTGTGATTACGGCGCGGCGGCTATATTCCATTGCAAAATTATCACGTGATTCGTACTCAGCATACGAACAAACCCCTTAAACGATACCCATCATGAAATTTTGTGATTACGGCGCGGCGGCCATATTGGATTGCAAAATTATCACGTACTTCGTACTCAGCATACCAAAAAACCCCTTAAACGATACCCATCATGAAATTTTGTGATTACGGCGTGGCCGCCATGTTGGATTGCGAAATTATCATGTAATTCGTAGACATTTTAATGCATTAGGTAGCTGGTTACCATGTCGTGAAAACACTTAAAAAGTAAAAGATCACCACATTTTTACCATGAGTCGCGTATGTATTTGTAACGGTTAATCTAATTACATTTTGCCCATTACTGATATTTTTATACTGTGGCGCGATTTCAACGTAATTTGGCATAATAATTACGAAATAGTTGCGAAAAAAACTGACACAGGTCCTGCCTCCACAAGCGCCAGGGCGAGACTGATCGGCCGTCAGCGGCGCAATTCTATTGCGTTTGGTAGATATTCGTACATGATAATTATGTAAATAGTTGTTTATAGAAAAACGCTCGGAAAATGTGTATAAAAACTTAATACCTTTAATTGAGTGCAAAAAAAATAAAATAAAATGTTAATAGTTTAGCCACAGTTTTGAAAAAACTATTCTGAGAGAGTCAACTTTGGGATTTTTTTCTATCTAGTGAAATTTATTGGATCGTGTAACGGGCTCGGAATATGTTTAGCTTATATCCTTAACTATTATATATATATTTTTCAGATTTCAAAACCCTTTACTTTTTGACTAGGATTGTTTCAAAAAACTCAAAATCTGACCCACGCGGCCTTAAGCTCGAAGGACCAAAAAATGTACGGTTTAGTGGCCGCACATTTATACTTGAATGGTAGTATAATGTCATAAAGGATACTACACAAAAACGGCTTAAAACGGACCTTCAAGATTCAACGGAGCTTGTTTACTGCAACAGGTTACGAGGAAAGCTTGAAGATTACTTGCAGCTATACAGTCAACTGCTAACAGGAACACTACTATCCTGCTAACTACTTTAACTTAACTACGAGTAAGAATTTGTCTACTTTTGATGTGAGTGGCACTAATGTAAACGATATTTTGTAATTAACCGTTTATTACGTTAAGTTGATACAAAGTAGAGGTAAAAGTGGTGATTCTCACACACCTTCGTTTCGCGTGTAAGTCACGGTGCACACTGAAGTTAGAGTTATTATTAGCGACGTAAATGAGTCGCCCAAGTTTTTGCTAACTAAGGAAAATAAATGTACGTAAACCGTACATAGTCGACCGAAGCAGTCAGGAGAGAAGGCGGCAGCTATGAACCACATCAAGCATACACCCTCGAGGCCTGCTTTGGATTCTACCGTGTCGTCAAACGATATTGAATTCAATTTTTTATATTTTTACTTATATACATTTTTTATATTTTTGGTAATTTGGGATACGTTTTATATTTTACATTTTTTGCTTTGTACTGGTGATTCTCGCATATTATATCTCTTTTATTTTTATATTCCTTTTCTCGGGTTAGGAATATGTTAGCAAAAACTTGGGCGACTCATTTACGTCGCTAATAATAACTCTAACTTCAGTGTGCACCGTGACTTACACGCGAAACGAAGGTGTGTGAGAATCACCACTTTTACCTCTACTTTGTATCAACTTAACGTAATAAACGGTTAATTACAAAATATCGTTTACATTAGCGCCACTCACATCTACTACTTACTACCATTCAAGTATAAATGTGCGGCCACTAAACCGTACAGATGGTGTTACAGGTTTGGCTTACGTAGTAACAATGGTGGTGCGTTTATGCAGTGTAAGCCTACTCTGTGTAGTAGCTCTGGTAGATCAGCTGACCCATTAAATACAGACATTAAAAATGTTAAGTCAGCGATTTTTCGACGCTCAAATAAAGGCAATATGTGAAGTTTTCTACAGCGAGCGCGGTAATCAGGCAGATAACAGTTTGCTCGAAATTGAATGTACCTTAAGAACTTTCATTGTATACCATCAATCAATGTCAATACGGTCAATGTAGGTGTTATAGGATGGATTCCATGGAGAATTCCACACTTGTGAGGCATATTCGAGAAGACTACGAACGATAGAGAAATATAAAATTTTAACTGTTTTGATACTTTTGAAGTCGGCTGAAATTCTCATTATGAAACCCAGTGCCTTCGTGGCTTTACTAACAATGTTGTCAATGTGTAGGTCAAAGAGAAGTTTGCTGTCAAACGTAACTCCGAGATCTCTGACAGAAGTAACCCTGGCTAATGGAGTTCTCGAAGTGTGTAGATGAAATTAATAGGCTCTGGTTTACGCCTAAACGTACAGGTACAACATTTGGACTCATTAATGTCTAGCTTGTTCATCACGCAATATGATTGGACGCGGTCCAGATCCTCCTGTAGAGACTGGGCGTCTGCTAAGTTGTTAATCTGCTTCATGATTTTCATGTCGTCTGCGTAAAGTAATATTTATAGTACTTGTAGCGGCCGTGTAATCGTCTAATGCTCGTCCATGGCAGTACCATCTTTTTAACACAGGTAGGTACAGTTGACGGGGCGTAGGTACTCTGAATGTGATACCGGCTTTAATAACCTAATGCTATCTATCTAGCATTTCATCTTTTAAAGCTAACCGCACTTCTGATGACTGATGTAATAGTATCGTAGCACTGTATAATGTAAAGTGAGGCAGAGATCTCACCCGCTCGCTGTTCGCGTCGAGCGCGGAGGTGGCCTCGTCAAGCAGCAGCACGCGCGGCGCCCGCACGAGCGCACGCGCTATGCACACGCGCTGCTTCTGTCCGCCCGACAGCTGTGCGCCGCCTGCGCCCAGACGAGTTTCGTAACCCTGAGGAGCAATACTGCTGTACAGTTGTAGGTACTAACTAAGTTTGTTAATTGAGTTCTTTAAACAAATTATTTAAAAATTTGAGTGTGACCGAAAATACTTCAAATCTTCAAATGTTATCATTTGTTTACGTTGAGATGGTGGATTTTTCACCAACCCAAGTGAGTTATTCCCACCTTGGAAGGAATTAGCCGGAGTAGCACAACTCCCCACATAGGCAGAGGAGTAGTCGCTACTCTGTTACCCAGGATGCACCGCAATCGAGATGGGAACCATTGGAGGTCTTAAACGTTGGGTTGATAGCTATACTAGCTCAGACCAAACTCACATAAACTTTCCGTTCCATGAGTTTGGAATCGAAGCATTTCTTTATATATTAATTTATTATTTCCTGCTTCGCCAAAAGTAGTTCGAAAGTTATAATTACACAGCCACTGGTGAAAGAAGAAAAGATCTGTCAGTCGCTACTTCAAAACGCTACTTCAATCCCTTGCAGACATCAAATTGATCTCAAAGATTTGAGATCAATTTGATCTCTGCAAGGGAATAAATTAAATGAAAAAAAAAAACAAAAAAAACAAGCTTTTATTAAATAACAAAAAAAAAGTACTAAAAGGCACAAAATAAATCATAATACAGATATTCACTTAAAAGCGTATTTCCTGGCCTGGAAAATCTTAATACGATAACAATGCAGGAAACAAGGTTTCATGTGAATAGAGGTATTTGTATTTTAATTAAATTTGTTTTTAACTTTTTATTCCAATGTACATATTAAGACCAATCTAAAGAGCCCAATCACTATGGGCCTATAATGTTTCGCTGAGGAGTTACTATAGCGACCTTCACCAGGATTTAGTTCCATCATCAGACTATGTTATTTTTTGCCATGTACGTACGTATCAAGACATATCTAAAGAGCCCAAAGTATTTATAATGTTGTTTCATTGAGGAGTTAGTATGGTGACCTTCAGATTCCACCTTCAGACCAGGTTCAAGATACCATCATATATTGTATTGTCACCGAAGTTATATAAGTATTCCAAATTTCAGCTCAATCGGAGCATGAGAAGTGGGTCAAATCTTACTTGCAAAATTTGTACCTTACAAACACACATAGCAGGTTAAATAAAAGCTTGTAATAAATAATTATAATGTTTAAAAAACTAAAAAAACACGCTTTTAACACGCACTATTTTTTTTTATTTTATACTTTTTTCGTATCCCATTCAGCAAACCCTTTGATTTAAGTCACGCGACAATTTTTTTCGTCGACAGCAAACCCTTTCATTTGAAACCCATATCATGGAGGTGCATTTCAATAGCCTGTGCGACATCTTGGACGTCCGCCATATTGGATTTAAGTCACGTGACTATTTTTTTCGTTTTCCTGACAGCAAACCCTTTCATTCGATACCCATATCATGGAGGTGGATTTCAAACAGTCAGTCCGCCATTTTCGGGAGGCCGCCATATTGGATTTGTAATGACGTTTTTTAGCTAGTCTTGTATTGTCATCAGAACTCAGAGCGTGTGCAAAATTTCAGCCTGATCGAAGGACGGAAAGTGGGTCAAATTAACATTTCAAGATTTTCTTACAAACATAGTTACAAGTGAAGCTAATAGATGCGTGTTAAAAAAATACCTTCGGTAGAGAAACGATGAACGTATGTATGTTGGCAGCTTTGCAAGCAGCAACAATTTCACTTATTTCAACTTGTCTGCTGTTGTCTCCGTACGCGATGTTCTCGGCGAGGGTGCGGTCGAAGAGCACCGGCTCCTGCTGCACCACGCCTAGCTGCTGACGGAGCCGCGGGAGGGTTAGCGAGCTCTTTATGTCAACCCGATCCAATTTCTGTTGAAATGCTAAGTGTTTACTGACTTATGAAAATAAACCGCTGTTAGTTTTAATTTTAATACAACTTTGCCTAATTAAAACAACATGTGGCGCAAGATGTTAAAAACTAAATACAATATCGAACTCACAATAGTTCCAGAGTCTGGATCGTAAAATCTCTGCATTAGTTGTAAAATAGTCGATTTGCCGCATCCAGATGGTCCCACGAGAGCCACAGTCGTACCAGCTTTAACATCGAGGTCTATTCCTTTTAAAATTTCCTGCATCTTTCTTGTTGGATAAGTGAATTTCACGTCGCTTAAGTTTATATTGCCCGTTGCAGACTTAAAAATAAAATAACACATCCATATAAGTCTTGTAATTATTTTTAATTAATTTCAAGGACTTTTATATGCAAATATTTACCCAGTGTTTATCATCACGGACACCATCGTGCGTTCTCACCAGGGGCTCTCTATTGATCACTGACAATATTCTCCCCGCAGAAATTCCGACTTTGTTGAAACTTGATGTATAGATCAGTGCCTGACCTAACATGAACGATGCGAATACCATTGATTCTGTAACCCTAAAAAAAAGAGGCTTTTTTAATTATTGATCTTTCGATCCAAATACTTAAACCAGCGATACAGAAACTTAAAACAACGGGTGGCAAAATCCTGACGACCTGAGATTTTCTAGGAAATTGAGTACTTTTACACAGACCTTTATGCATCACGGACACAAATACCCATGGGACCAAGCGAGAATGACCGCAGAGCCCCGGTAACGCAGCACTACACGGAGGATATACCGGACATCGACCAGGTCGAGGTCAGGCGGCTCTCGAGCAACTGAAATCTAATAAATCTCCTGGAGAGGACGGAATTACGACTGAGCTCCCGAAAGCGGGTGGGACTCCGATCCTTAGAGAGCTTACGAGCATATTTAATTTCGTCCTCCTGCAGGGTCAGACACCCGAAGCGTGGAGCGGGAGTGCGGTGGCGCTGTTCTTCAAAAGGGTGACAAATTCTTACTGAAGAACCACTGACCCATCTCACTCCTGAGCCATGTCTATAAGTTGTTCTCGAGAGTTGTCACAAACCGTCTGGCTGGGAAACTCGACGAGTTCCAGCCAAAAGAGCAAGCCGGGTTTCGAAAATGCTTTATTAACGTGGACCACATCTATACTGTTTAGTAGATTATATAGAAGATAAAAGAATATAATCAGCCGCTGTGTATGACTTTCGTGGACTACGAGAAAGCCTTCGACTCGATCGAAACCTGGTCAGTCCTAGAAGCTCTGCAGCGGTGTCGTATTGATTGGCGATATATCGAGGTGTTGAGGTGCTTGTATGATACCGCTAACATGACCGTGCGGTAGGAGGATAAGAAGACTAATCCCATAGTAAATTCCGTAGTAACCTGGATAAGGAAATAGCCAGAAGGATTCGCTTGGACTGAGCAGCATTCCGCAAACTGCGTCGGGTTTTCAACTCGCCGATATCACAATCCCTGAAGACGAAAGTCTTCAACCAGTGCGTTCTACCAATTATGACCTACGGTACCGAGACATGGACACTTACAGTGGGGCTAGTCCATGCCCTTAAGGTTCCGCAACGAGCGATGGAACGAGCTAGGCTTGGGGTGTCGTGTCTCGGAGGAATAAGATCCGAAACGATATTATCCGTCACAGAACAAGGGTGGTCGACATAGCTCGCAGAGTATGCGATTTGAAGTGGCAGTGGACTGGCCACATTTGTAGAAGAACTGATGGCCGATGGAGCAAGCGAGTTCTGGAGTGAAGACCGCGACTTGGTAAACGTGGGGTAGGACGACCTCCTGCCAGATGGAGCGACGACCTAAAGAAGGTTACAGGGATTGACTGAATGCGCAAAGCGCAGGGCCGTGTGTTGTGGCGAAATTTGGTAGAGGCCTATGTCCAGCAGTAGACTGCTAGAGGCTGAATTGACAATCCAGATAAATATTATCATTCGCATTTGTTACAATCCTGGCTGATTGTTATAAATTTCCTAGCTCTATAACTTAATAGGCTGCTGCGATGTTTGTTGTGCATAAATAATATATCTCCACCATCTGTGTGGTCAGTTCGCCAAGTTAGGTCAAGTGACCTGCCTTAGGTTTGCCGGCTGTCTTTTTCTCAATGTGGTCAAATATTCACACTTACAGTAGTATAATTTTGTACTCCAGGGATCCACTTGCTACTAAGGTGGAGCCGTAGTAGAAGCAGCAACAGCAACACACGAGAGGCGTATATAGGCCCATTGACATTACAAAACCACGCCAATATGCAGTGCTCCTTATTGCAGAACAGGCTTCATTTAACGACTTTTCAAATTTATCTACGAATGTTGACTCTAAGCCTGTAAAATATTGGTTTTCACTTAGCAAAAACGATATTTTATACAATAACGATATATTACCAAATAAAACATACGCTTTCATCAGTAACGACGATATCTAAGTGACTATTCATTCACATTTATACACAGCCTTCGCATTTTGCTTATTTTTCTTACGGTCTGAAATGTCGATATCACACCAATGCGCGTTTGTCAGCGTGGAAACGAAAATAGGTCTTAGCTAAGTTTTTGCTTTGTTTTATTATATTAAATTAACATCATCGTCTATCTATATCTATACATATAATAAAATTGTAACAGGTCGCTGTCTGTACATGGAAGATAAATAAGAAAAAATATTATAGGGGGGTTTTATGAACGCAACAGAACCCGAAACAATGATTTTTAGAATTTTTGTCTGTTTGTCTGTACCTATATCTGTTTTTCTGTACGTTTGTGCACGCTAATCTAAGTAACCGCCTAACCGATTGCAATGCGGGTTTCTTTATTGTGTTGAGGTTTGCTCCACTTAACATTTAGTGTTTATTTCATGTCAATCGGTTAATAAATAAAAAAGTTATTTCACTTTAAAGAATCATAGATATACATGAATCTAAGAATGGGTAAATCTAAACTGGCGTGTCGGCTTAATCATAAAAGAGCTTAATGACTAAGGCTATTTTAAAACAATTCAGTCCGTGGCGTGGACTGAATTGTTTTAAAATAGACATAATCTTTTATGATTAAGCAAACAGGGCAGTTTCACACGCTGCCTGATGAGTCTAATGAAGAAATACCTCTCCTTTCATACATCTTATGTGACGTAAACAAAGTTGCGGGGTCAGCTAGTAATAAATATATTTAAAATATCATAATATTACGAGTATTCCCTTTACTTACAACTTTATACCTACTTATTTATTTAATTTATTAAATACATTATTTAAAAATAAAAATTTAGATTTGCTGTGTATCTCGCCGACTGGTTACTGATAATATATGAGCGTCAGAAAAATATAAATACGCCATAAATAAGTTACTATTCCAGTTCCTACCGTAAATTTTGAATAAAAAAATTACCATACCCAAACTTTTAATAGTTTTGATGCTGATTATTGCTTCTGTTGCCACACTGGAGGCATCTTCCATAGCATTGCGCTCAGCTATTTGCGTTGTTTGAGAGACTTGGCCTTCCAACCAGTTACTGCCCACCATCTAAGGATTATAACTTTTGCTTTTATTATAATCATTATAAAAAACTCCTTGTGGCGACGGAAGAGAAAAAAAAATGTCGCCACCCCAATTCGTGTCGTATGAGGCGACTAAGGGAACACTTTCGCAAAACGGTCCATTGAGTAGAGAAGGAAAACTCGAAATGAAACCCGGTTGTCAGTAAAATAACAAACGTTAAGCCAAGTTGAAGGCCTTGGGTGGCTTGGAAAATTTCAAATGTGGGTTGTCACAACCTATGCCTGTCTATTTCAACATGACAACGGCATTAGGCTCACCACATATTACGTGACATAAAACTATAAGGTGAATTGTGGGAGTAAACAATGCCTATGCCTACCCTTTCGGGAATAAAGGCGTGGCAATATGTATGTATAATAATTTCTATTATCGTAATCACCAGGTACTAAGTTATTCATAAAGGCGCTTCATGAAACGATTCACTTTAACATTATTGTGTCTATCAATATTATGTAATCTCAAGCAAGGAAGTATGACAAGGATTTTTAAACTTTACCCACCAGAGGTAAGACTGTAGCTAAAACTAGAGTTAACCTCCAGTCGAAATATAAACCCGTACAGAGTCCAATGAGTACGGAGCTGATCCCTTGCATTATGATGCCAACTTTTGTACCAGTAGCGTTCTGCACATCCGCCGTGTCACTGCTCAGTCGAGAGCAAAGCGCTCCCACTGTGTTATTCTGTTTATCGTAGAAGCCAATTTCCTGAAAATAACAAAAAAGGGAATGAAACACTTAAAATAACACATGCTGGTATACCTAAATGAGAGTAACGGGGTCCGAACGACATCTTCGTTACCCAAGCCAGCTTCATCGACCAGTGCTGCGCCTACTGACTTACGGACGAAGCTATGAGAAGGATTTCTCGAAAAAAAAAACCCTAAAGGTGGGTCTACGCTAGACGAGCCGAGCACGAGCGGAGCCCGAGCCGAGTCTCTCTGCTCGCGATGACAAGTGTCGCTCGAGGCTCGTACGTCGGTCCACACTACACGAATTCTGGCACGGCTCGGGCTCCGCTCGTGCTCGGCTCGTCTAGCGTAGACCCAACTTAAAACAATTCGGATTTTTTAACGTGAGGAAAACAACTCGGCTGGCCAGCACGAATTACAAATAGACCAAATATATCTCCACTGCAACAAAATCAGAAGAGAGCTACGATCAGTAGTGGACTGCGGTAGGCTGATTCGATTGGTATGCTTACATAGGTAGGCGTCCGCCAATCTTTTAAAACCATAGCTTGTTAAAGACATGTCAGTCAATTCTTATAACGTGTAAGTAAAACAATACAAAATACCTGTTTCATTAAAGCTGCAAAATATTGTGCTCGTAGACGTGAAGTCATTTTTAGCCCAGCAGTTGTGTATGCCAAACTTTGTATGCACGTACATGCACCCGCAATGCATGCTACTACGAAGAACAGGATCGCGTATAAATCTGCTAAATGTAATATTTCTTCGTGGTCCTCTAAGATGAATAACTGAAAAGAATTCAATATTTTTATTAATAACAACTCGTGATGTAGGTAACGTTAGGAAAATAGCTTTTCAATGAACCGGATTCGATTCATGATCTCCTAAGTTTGTCTAAATTCTCAATCTTCTCTTACATAAAAAATGAGTTGTCGTTTGTTAGTCTCACTAGCTAAAACTCGAGAGCAACTGGACTGATTTCAGTGATTCACACCTTGCTATATTTGTAAAAATCTGGGGGAGGTTTAGTCTTCAGTGATCGCAGTTAAGGGTCGGCCTCATCGATATCTGTGCTCAAATGTACTGCTTCAATCATAACACAAAATAATTCATAATTGTTTTGATTTTTTACAAGATTGCTTAGCCGCTCAATCCCGCCGGTGGCGTGGTCACGCCGGCGTATCCATAGGTGGTGCCCACGCCTTTGGCGGGAACGGCGGCTGCACGCCGGACGTCACACAATATATCCTTATTTCTTTTACAGGAGTCGTACTACAGAAATACTTACTGTTTCATCATGCTGGATAACTGACGAAAATAACTACACTAAATCCGAGAACACCCCATGTGTAATGGATTTATGATATTTGGCCGAAAATTAGGATGGGGAAAATGAAGGAGTACTCTCAGATTTTATCACGTAATTCAAAATAAAAAGCAGTCTTCTGACATAAATTATTTTATTTACAAAATATACACATCAACAATTCACTTTCACCAAAAAAATAATAATCTGTAGATATAAAATCTCCGAAAATAAAATAAAATATTACTGCCTATTTATTTGTTTATTTTTAAGCTATTGCATAGCTTCTATCGCGGGCCTTGCGTGGAGACCGAATCCAGAAATTGTGTCACGAAAACGAGTCACACTCTCGGCTACCTTCGGCCACGTTCGTGTATCTAGTCTAGTCTAGCAATTCATAATTTTTTTGTTTACGTCAATTATGAACTCTGCAGTCGTTATATATTATTATTATTATGTCAAATAATCCAAAAATTGATGCTTGTACCCAGAATCGATCTTGCGCCTTCTGCGTACCGATCCGCGTCTTAACCACTCGACCAAAGTTGAATTAAGAGTGTTGGTCGAATTTAGAGTTCTTAATGTGAAATGACAATTTCGATGCTGTCAATTACATTAGTTGCTGTCAATTTACTTCGTCTAAATAAAAATTCGACTATAGGTGTATAGGTATTCATCATCTATGTACAACAGTGAACTGTACTCGTATAATTTGTGTAAAAAGTGTTTTAAATATAAATAAACAAAGTGCATTTATTAATGTAGAAAGTCACGAAAAATAGTGAAAGAAAATGAGTGAGTACTCTATATACATACATTTTATTATTATTATCACCAATGCAGTATCATTTTTTGTTTTGTTAATTTATATATAATACTGCTATAAAGATAACCAAACCCGGGAGTACGTTCCCATGGGAAGCGGGAAGAAAATTTCACGCTGACGTAGCCGCGAGCGCCATCTATCCCATACCTATGTACTTTAAACGTGTCATAAAAGTCAAAACAATAACATAAATGCATAATTCAAAGAATGTCTATTATTACCATAAAATTTGTAAAAATAGTTTTTAAGTAGAAAGAAGAAACCTATTGTTTTATCTTTTAACTAGCTGACCCTCGCAACTTTGTTTACGTCACACAAGGTCTATGAAATTAGAGGTATTTATTAATCATACTCATCAAGTAGCGTGTAAATCTGCCCTGTATGCTATATCAAAATAGAGCTTAATGGTTAAAACTATTCCTCAGTATAGAATTTTCCTCAGTATAAACAATTTACGTACAAACACCGGCGTGTTAGAATTTTATTACATGTATCAATGTAGTAGACGTAACGTGTATAAAATGACATCAATCAAATGTCATCAATATTCTGAAAAAGAAATTAAAAATAGAGTTCACAAACTCTTTTGAAAATACATACTGTACCTACCTTAGAGGATCGTTATGAAGATAACAGGATAGTTAACAACCATCCATAGAAAATAGATGGTATAATGCTGAATACCGCAAAGAACAATCGGCGCGGCATAGAATGGGGCCTATACTAATATCCTGGAGGATATTAATGATGCCGATGTCCTGTGCCTGCTGAGGCACAGGACATCATGTCTGCATCATGTCTGCAGGACGTGCAGGATGTGATGTCCTGCAGACATGCATCCGTCATGCATGTCTGCAGGACAACGTGCAGGACAACGAGCAGGATGAGGCAGCGAATGGCTGGACTGAAATTAAAATCGACAGACGCAAGAGATGTGGTGGAGGCACTAATTCACGTACCTCGGGAGTGTCGTGTCAGAAACTGATGGAATAGAAGAGTACCCTACATCATTTCGAGTCTCGCCAAGGCCAGAATAACCTTTACACAGCTGCGCCCCGTAGGCAGTTGCGAAAATAGACACGAAGAGTGAAACTCAAAACAAAGTAAACGTTAAAACTGTACTGCTAACTGCTATACGGATGCGAGACATGGAAGGTCACTAAAGTAAAGACATTTCGCACCAGCTACCAGCTATAAGTCTTCGTCAAACGCTGCCTCCAATGGATCCTCGGTACATATGGGCCCGAGAACATCACGAACGTAAGACTATTGGAACGCTGCAGTGAGACCCCAACAGATCAAACGTCGGAAGTGTAGCTGCTGCGCTGGATTGGACACACGCTGCAAAGGGACCATGAATCACATCATACCAAGGCAAGCCTTACTGAAACTACTGGTAGGCTTTCAAAAACTGTTCGATAGTAAGTAGGTACATTTATTGATAGTGGCTATAGGCTACATAACATAATGCGAAGATTAATAGGAGTGGTGCAGCAATGAGGAATGTTTCGAAAACGGAAAACATTTAATCGTTATAAGAGTATCCGTTGCGCCTCTGCGTAAATGGTTGAAGTTACATAAAAATAATTTATTACAAAATAATTGTTCTTCTTAAAAAGTTCTAAAACAAAATTCCAAAAGCCCAAATGTCCACAGTCAAGTAGGCACTTGGTACTTTACTTTGTTGAACATAGGCCTTAAAATCTTACTTCTTACTAATATTGTAAATGCGAAAGTTTGTGAGTGTGGATGTTTGTTACACTTTCAGCTCAAACCGCTGAACGGATCGGGCTGAAATTTGGTACGGAGATACATTATAGTCTGGAATAACACATAGGCTACCTTTTATCCCGGGAATAACTTCCCGCGGTAACAAATTTTACGCAGGCGAAGCTGCGGGCATCAGCTAGTATTCTTATATAGAAATAATTATACTAGCATAGTTGGTAAAAAATGCTATGTAATAGCTTTACCGCGGCAGTCCCCGAGTGCCACACGTCTTTTTTTTGTTTATTTTGGGGATATCGAGGCTATGTAATCTTAAATTATTAACCCCCCCCCCCCCCCCCCTATTTTTATTATTGATTTTCACATATATAATTCATATGTTAAATGTTAAATGGTATTTTGACAAAAGATTATAGTTTCTATTGAGAAAATCTCAACAAATATCGGTTAAATACGAGCACTGCACAACAAAAACAACAACAAAAAATAACGGTGACCTTCGCGTGTTATTTTATCAAATTTTACAAATTTAACTTCGAATTACACTGAAAATATTTATCACAGCTGTTAAACAACATGACAGGATACTTTTAAATGCAAAACAACAATTTGAAACAGAATAAACGAAAATATTCAAAAATTAATCGTATTAATACTTTCTAGGAACGCCGCCAAACAAACCAAACAAACAATAAATAATGACAGCGATCAAATCGTGATTTAGACTTTTTTTTTCATTACCTACATTCACTCGGCAAGCTATCTCATTCAATACCATAACCAATTCTACACATTAATTTATACAGAAAGACTTAGACCCGCGACCATACAGCCATAGATATCGAAAAATGTGCGAGAACCAAACGAAAAAAGTTGGCCGCCATGGTTGCCAAAGCAATCGACTGTTCGGGAGATTGGCAACTCGGGTTTCATGCGGCATTCAACGGTCGTCATAAGCAATCTTGTAAAAAATAATTGCTCCAAAATCTTTTTCAATCCATACTTGACCATCTAAATCATGACATTCAATTCTTACTTCTATATTGATAATATAAAGGGGAAAAATTTCATTGTTTGTGTGTTTGTTTGCATTGAATGGGCTCTGAAACTACATTGTGTGCACTTTCACGGTTGGAAAGCTGCACTGTTCCCGGACGACATAGGCTAAGTATACTTTATTATTTTATTATATTGAATAACACCACTTGTACTGTTCCACAACATTTATTTTCTTTAAACCTCACCGGTTTCGCCTCTAGGCATTCGCAAAGGTAAAACTACTATTTACTATATTTTATTCCCGTATCCCCACGGGCACTAAAAACAATGGACACGCAATTACCCATCAATTTTTTTTTATCCACAGTAAGATAAAACCTGAAAAAACCTGACGTTCAATAACATGTTTTTCACAATTTTGCAATCTTAATTTTGCTCGAGCAATTAGGTGAAAAACAGCAAGGTGCAACCTTGTTCTAGATTGATAAAAATTACTCGATAATACCTGAATAACGTTTAGGATAAAAACGTGCACTGTAATGTTATATATTTGAAGTAAGTAGAATAGCATACCGCACTACTGTAGCCTGTTAGTAGACCAATAGCGGTGAACGTTGATCCATGAATGAAAGCTGCAATTGAGCCTATAGTGAGGAGCAACCATTCCGGTGCGTTCAGTTTCAATATCTGCCATCCAGATAACGTAGGAACATTCTGTAAAATAAATATTTTAAATAGTCAAAGAATAGCACTATCTATAACTATTTTCAACTGAGTAAGTCAATAAGTCTCATACAGAACTGATAATGAAGTAATAAGGATTAATGTAAGTTTAGTTGAATAGTACAAATCCATCTACTTCTATCCACACTATTAATATAAAGTGGAAAAATTTGTAATTTTGCGTGTATGTTTGTAAAGAATAAACTCATAAACTACAGCACCGATTTCAGAAATTCTTTCACCATTGGAAACCTTAATTCACCTTGAGTAACATTGGCTACATATTATTCCCATATTCTCACGGCGCCAGTACTATTTTCGGCTCTGAAACATTGCAAATTTTTTTCACTATTGGAAAGCAACATTCACCCTGAGTTACATAGGTTATATTGTATCCCCGTATTCCTACTGGAACGGGAGATACGCGGGTGAAACCGTGTGATGTCCGCTAGTTATATACTAGCGTACGTCACGCGGTTTCATACTGTAGTCGTACATTTTCCCCGAAGGAGTCTCATTATATTATTTCACCAGTTGTATATTGTCCTTCGTAATAGGCAGTAAGCTTATTGATAAATAAACAAATAAAGTAAAAAGTCACCGCTTACAAGTCTTTAGACTAAAGCGTATTCGTAGCAACCCGCATGTTGGTGGTGGTTTCTAGTACATCGTGTTCCACGACGAACGAATTATATTATAGCGATATTGTATCCAAATTATGTGCATAAAGGACACACTATGATGTCCATAAAAAAACTTAGATAACTTAAGCAGGTACTTATTGACAAACTGGAGGCTGTCTCAAGGGTAACTTACTTCGTCATCATCGTCAACTGATAAAGTGGAAAGGGAACGTTGTGATACTCGGCGATCCTTATGTTCTGAAAATAGATTTACAATAATAAAATTCCCAAATTATCAAAATCCAACATTATCAAAAATATTGTCAGTTAGGTATAACTCAATATAGAATAGGGTCCTTACTGTTACTAGTTTTTATTTCTGCATGTGTTTCCTCTAACGTTGATTCAACCTCTTTATTCAGCTTCATTTTTTCTTTATTATGGTCATTTACAGTCAAAAATGTATGGTAAAATTCTGTAAAAAGATTTGACTGTCAAGATGATGATCCGTTAGTGGAAGTGTAATAGAATATCGAGGAAAATTTAATCTTTACCTTTTTTTCTTACCAGTTCTTCATGTGTGCCTTGTTCTACAATAACTCCTTTATCCATACATACTATGAGATCAGCATTAACTATCGTGGATAATCTGAAATCCATAACTATTTCATGAAACTGTATAAATTAGCTATAACACTCATATGTATAGATTCACGGACATCTATATATATACTGGTTGAATTTATAGTCGTTTTGGAACGGAAAGGTTTAGGCACAGTTTCGATAACAGAACCGATCGGCACTGTCAATTTGAAAATCAACAATAAAAAATTACGAAAATGTCAAAATCTACATCGTTTGCCAAAATCAAAATGAGAACTCCTGGTTATTCCTTTAAATTTCACGAAATACGTTTACTACGATTTTCTACTACAATTTTTCATTCAATGTCTAACGTTCCAATCAGTATGAAGCATCACCGCGCCGCGAAAATTCGACCAATCACAACGCATGAACGCATCGGTCCACGTGGATTCGTTGCCAAGCAACGTCGGTAGGTACTCGAATAGTTACGTCTTGTAGGTAGGTAAATAGGCTCGGCCGACCGCGCCGGCGCCGCCGCGGCGCGCAGTTCGACTATGACTCGCACGCAGTATTGTCGTCGCGATCGTGCATTGCAAAAATGAGTCGTCAGTACGAATATTCCAACGTGGAATATTTAGCAATGGTGCAGATGTATGCCGTTGCTAACTACAACCTAGAAGCAGCTAGGCGGTTGTATTCCCGGTCAGATAATTTGAACGGGCTACGGCTACGAGGAATTAATAATCCTCAAGTTCCATCGACAGCAACCATCTTGGCTGCGACCCAGCGCTTACTGGACTACGGACAATTCCGAACGCCGCGACATGCACAAGGCCGTGGACGTCTAAATGACTCTCCAGATATCGAAGAAGATATCATCGAGTTCTTCGAACGAGACCCACGGCGAAGTACAAGAATGGCAGCAGGCGTGTTCAATGTGAGCCAATATTATGTGTGGAAAACTTTACACTCCCATGGATTGCACCCTTACCATTTTCATCGAGTTCACGCGATTTATGGAAATGATGGACCCGCAAGGATCACGTTTTGTCAGTGGTTGTTGCAACGCCAACGTAACATTAACATCCTGTGGACAGACGAATCATTGATTACGCGAGTGGGCCTTTACAACGTGCATAATGAACATTACTGGGCTTTGATTAATCCCCACGTAATAAGGGAGGATCGGCATCAGGTTCGATTTAGTGTTAATGTTTGGGCCGGCATCATTAACGATCAATTAATAGGCCCCGTCTTTATCGAAGGTCATCTTACTGGTAGTTCGTATCTAGTAATGCTACGTACAGTAATATCCGAGTTGTTAGAGGATGTGCCGCTGGCGTACTTACGAGATATGTACTATCAGCACGACGGCTGTCCTGCTCATTATGCACGTGCAGTGCGTGAATACCTAAATAGTGAATTCGGTGAACGGTGGATAGGCCGCGGTGGGCCCGTGGCTTGGCCGCCTAGGAGCCCGGACTTAACACCCTTAGACTTTTATTTGTGGTCGGAAATAAAACGATTAGTTTACACTCGAGAGTACGAATCTCGTGATGAATTACGCAGTGCGATAGTGGACGCCTTTGAAATAGTGAAAAGTGACAGAGACACATTGAATAAACTAAAAGACAATAGCCTAAAACGTGCCCGTTTGTGTATCGAACGTTCTGGACTCCATTTTGAGCAGTTGCTAAGGTACAGGGAAGTGTAAATAAACTGTGAATAGGTAGGTCTAGGTATTTAAGTTGATTATTTTTGTAAATAGCTCCAATTTTTTAAATACGCCGGAAATACTCCCTATTTGTTCGTGTTTATTTTCATTATTATTACATAAACCTTATTAATTCACCGTAAAATAGAACAATGTTAAAGTATTTCCGACGGTCCTAAGCCCGCGTAAAGTATGAAGGAGAAATTGGAGTCATTTATTATTATCTAAGTACCTATTATTATCGAAACGAATGCATTCGGTCAATGAACTGATCACATGGAAACACGCGCCGCGGCGTAGGTACCTATGGGTTTCGGAGTTTCATTCATTGAAAAGTTCAATGAATAATCGAAGCGCTACTAATGTTTCAACTCGAACGAGTGAAAAAGATTACACAAAAGTCATTTTTTTATTATAACCTGCACAGCTGTTTTGACACTCAGAAATGGTTCCATTATTGATTCCGAGTAACCCCCTCTCGGGTCCAGAACGACTATAAATTCAACCAGTATATTTATATAGATGTCCGTGAATATGAAGTGCTGTAATCTACCTATGTGAGACCACGAGGGTGGTGCGTCCAACGCTGGCGCGGTCGAGTGCGACCTGCACCTGCGCCTCGGAGCGAGGGTCGAGCGCGGACGTGGGCTCGTCCAGCAGCAGCACCGCCGGCTCCCGGCACAGGGCGCGCGCGATCGCTATGCGCTGCTTCTGCCCGCCCGACAGCGAAGCACCGCGCTCTCCAATAATCGTATCATAGCCCTAAAATACAATCAAAAAATCTTTTAAAGCCTTTCATAGGGCTAACGGCCTTGAGCATACAAGACATGTGTCCTTCAAACAAAGAAATGTAGATTTTATAGCTCATTTTAATTGTAATAAGTAAATAGTATACTTTCGAGATAATTTTGAAAAGCAATTTAGCATAGGTACCTATGCTATGATTTAGCATGCTATGTGATTTAGCATAGGAATGTGAAATAGTGACAAAAAACATTATATATTGCATTTGCACCTCTTTTCGTTATTTTCTGAGAGAGGCCCCTTTCTTTTTCGTATGGAAATCCCTCATGCATGCTATGCTGGACTCTTACCGACTAAAACCACACGTGCCCTACAACTGCCTTCAGCCAGGAGCCATGGGTATCCTCTCGAAAGGATGTCCCAAGATTCCCGACAGACTTTGGCTACCACTGTGGCCTCATCTGGGGGGTTCGGGTACTTTTCCACGTCTTTGGAGGTTGTTCGGGTGCTATCCCGCTTCTTGCGGCGTGTGACGTTGGAGAATCTTTCACGTCACTAGACAAAATATCTTATGTTATTTTCGTCACAACTTAAAAGCTTTTTCAAAAGTTACGTAATTATAAAAAAATATTATACTTCATACAAACCTGTGGCAATTTTGTAATAAATTCATGTGCATTTGCTATATGTGCAACGTTTTGCACTTGTTCTAATGTTGCTTCTGGATTACCGATTGCAATGTTTTCAAAAATAGTTCCTCTGAACAATACCGGTTCCTGACCTACCACACCTGCAAATTTAAAAATTAATACTATAGCCCGTTCGCTCTAAATTTGTCGCTGGTGTAGAGGCGAAGTATGGGAGGCGACCGGCAAAGTTAGAGCGAACGGTTTGTAGCTATGCGGACTTAAAAGGCGTGGCGCTTTTCTTAGATCTTGCTTAGGCTTTCGACACGGTTTCGATTTCTATTTTGCTAACAAAGCTGGAATATAAGTTATCTTAGCAGGAGAAGGCAATGTGTTAAAACATGTGTGAACGGTGAATAAGCACGGAGATGACAGTCAAATACGGTGTCTCCCAGGGTAGCATCTTGGGACCAAGTTTATTCCTGGTCTTCATTAAAGATTAGTGCAATTATAAATCTTGAAAACAGGAAATTCTTCTCGTATGCAGACTATACTGTGCTTGTATCAGATACATGGGCCGAATCTTTTCGCCTTGCCCAACCTGCTAACTCTTAGCAGGTTGGAAACATCAGCAAAACCTTCTCTGGGTGCCGCTCTACGTGTGTTAAAAGAGTATCATCCATAAAATACCTTGGAATTATGATCGACTGCAATCTTACCTTCAGGGAACACATCGTTTAACTGTCCAAAAGAGTCCGCAAATTAATATACATGCCTGTAATATTTTATTATGTATGTAATTTGGAATTGTGCCAGTTCGTGAAAATTTGGAAAATCTGGTGATCTGTAATTCACTTTTTAGGGTTCCGTAGCCAGATGGCAAAAAACGGAACCCTTATAGATTCGTTATGTCTGTCTGTCCGTCCGTATGTCACAGCCACTTTTCTCCAAAACTATAAGGCCTATGCTGTTGAAACTTGGTAAGTAGATGTATTCTGTAAACCGCATTAAGATTTTTACATAAAACTAGAAAAAAAAGCAGTAAATTTTGGGGGTCAGAACTGAAACTCTAAACATTTTTTTTTCATAAGACCCATACGTGTGGGGTATTTATAGATAGGTCTTTAAAAATGCTATTGAGGTTCCTAACATCATTGTTTTCTAAAGTGAACAGTTTGCGCAAGAGACACTTCCAAAGTGGAAAAATGTGTCCCCCCCCTCTAACTTCTAAACTAAGAGAATGATAAAAACTTCCAACGAAAATTGGTTTGAACGAGATCTAGCAGTTAGTTTTTTTAATACGACATAAACCGCAATTTTCGCCTAGAAAAATCACTACCTTATATTATGTTACTTGCTGCTACGGAACCCTTCATGGGCAAGTCCGACTCGCACTTGGCCGGTTTTTATTACCTACGCCTACCACAGACACCAGCGATCCACAACACATTATTTGTGTAACATTGTTATCTTTTTAATAATATTGGTTGACGGTGAGAAATATTTATTTATTTATTTTCTATAGATAATAAGGATGTAAAAGTTTGATTCAGATTTTTGTTAGTAATTTAAACTCATGGGAAACTCACCGAATATTGATCGAAGCCAACTCAAATTAAGGTTTCTTAAGTCATTTCCATCAAGCTGTACCGAGCCAGAAGAGGGTTTGTACAGTCTTTGTAGCAACTGCAACACGGTTGTCTTACCGCAACCAGATGATCCAACAAATGCAACACATTGTCCGGGTTTAATGTGAATAGAAAAGTTATTCAATACCTATGCCAATGAAAACTGGATTACAATGCAATCATTCAAACGAAACTAATACATCATTGCCATGCAACTGAACAGTAGTTCAGACAATCTACTGCAGCTGCGGCAGTTAAGAAAATAATAAGTATTGAAAGGTATGATCTAACCTTATTTTCTGGACGGGAAGGGTAGCTAAAGTGGATATTTTCTAACTTAATTTCTCCCGACACTTTAGGCAGAGTAATACTTTTAGCATCACAATTATCTGCTTTGGGCACATTCTTGATGATTTGGAACAAACTTGCGGCAGCACCTCGAGCTATGGCAAAAACTTCAAAATGAGGTAACCACATTGACAATATTTGGGTAGAGGCAAACATATTCAAATAAATCTGAAACAAACATTAAACATTTTTGTAAATTGTTTTATCGTTACGTCATTTGAACGCTATTTCACATGGTGGAATAACGCTCGAATAACAATAGGATACACATAGGTACGACACGAGTTCGGTTTGGCGCTCGAGGTTCACTTTCCTGAAGTACTTCACGCGAGGCGGTACTTCACGCCACATCGGAGATGTTTACTCTACAAGACGTAGATTCGTCCCTGCGTCGAGTACTGTTCTCACCTGCCACCTCTCACCGGCACCCAGAGAAGGTTTGGGATGACTTTGCGAGGAGCGCGTCTAGTAAGTATACTAGACGCGCTTGACGCTATGCAGAGACGTGCTATCCGAATAATTGGTTGTCCTTAGGGGACAGGAGGCCACGAACCGTTAGCGCAGCGAAGAACCATAGCGTCCTTGGCTGCTTTCTACCGAATGTATCACGGCGAATGTTCTGAAGAGCTCTTCAACCTGATCCCACCCTCTCCTTTCCGATCCCGAACAACGCGTGTCGGGCAGAGATGCCACTCACACACAGTGGAGAGAATCTTCACCAGAACTGAGCGTTTCAAAAGATCGTTCCTCTGTCGAACTGTAAAAACTTGGAACGACCTGCCCGCACACGTTTTTCCCGGGTTAATCCCGGGTTCTTTGAGAGGAGCGTGAAAAGGCACAACGCAGGGCCGCCAACTTGAGGACCACTGTCAAAAGTGGCCCCCAATCGCTAGATGCGCCACGGCTTTCCATCAGGTTGGTGGCGACGTTAATTTGGCGTGCTGAATGTAAAAAAAAAAAGTTTGCTTAAATTTTAAAAAAGCGAAGTTTAAGGTCGATTACAGAATAATATTGTACACTAGCTTCAGATAGCTTCAGATCAAATTAGAAGAACGAAAAAATATAAATCGGATCTTAGGGTCAGAAGTACCTACCTACCCAACAATTTTTTTTATAATTATTTTCATGCTACCGCAAACAAAATGTTACAATTAATCTCATAACATTAATGAATGATTAAGAAAAACATACGGCATAAAAGGTTCCAAATACATATTTCTGCTCTTCTGCAGGCTTTGTTATATCCCAAAGGATCAATCGAGCTCCATAACTTAAAGCAATAGACGTCACACAGAACACCAGTATCCAGTTGAATCCAATACCAAGACTATTGAACAGGCCACGCCTACGACCGTATCGTTCTGCTGGTTCTAACAGCGTACTGTACCTATAAACAATTTTGGTTATTATTTCATAGAATTATAAATCATTTTCTGTCAAAATCAAAATCTGCACGTCCCCGATATTTCTGTTTTTCCGGAAATGATTAAGACTCCACAAAAGTGAAGTTTTGGAGGCAAAAGAATATTTATTATAAAAGAAACCTTTTTATGCTCTTTCTTAAAAAAATCGGACAAGAACTAGTCGGATCCGCTCCACGAAAACGCCGTACAAAATTTTCGATTATTCCCAGTTGACGTATATTCCGTTTAGGAATCGAATCTGGCAGTTTTTGGTTACGTATAGGTACTTTAATGACTCACAAATTGTTTTTGACTTTTCTCAAAAATTAAAGTAGTACTCAATATTCTTAACAAATTTCGTAGTTTTAGGTAAACGGAAAATGTTTGATTCCTTTGATGGTATTGAAATATACTTTTTGCAACATAGATAATCGGCCGTGACTTTTTTTCTGCGCAGATGTTGGATTTTTTAACAACTTCAAGGGACTGTAACTGTGAATTGAATATGTAGTTTTAACTTTTCAAGATTTCAACTCGATACCTCTACTCATTCATGAGATAAAAGGACTTGACAGACAGACGGACGGACAACAAAGTGATCCTATATGGGTTTTGTTGCTTCTTTTGCGGTACATAAACAATCTCTTCAGCTTTCGCAAAGAAAAGGAGGAATACAAAAACTTAGACAAAATAGAGCGTCTACGCCTGAGCGGCAGCTATCCTTTTCGCCCTGAAGCCGGACAGGGCGATGACAACAGTGATAGGCATTAGAATAGTAGTAATCCTAAGTATTCACATAACTTGATACGAACAAACTTCTCAATAATAAAACAGCTTTTACCTGTTAGCCTCTAAATACTCTCCACCAAAAGCCGCCACAGTTTTAACGGACTTTAAGACTTCTTCTGCATGTTTGCCTGCCTGACTGTACGATTCCATTGCATAAGTAGCCGATTTAACTTGATACTAAAACAAGAATTACCTGCTAAGTTACATTACATTAGGTACACTTATTTATTTATTTGTCTTAGTTTCAAGGTATTTTGTGTACTCCCAGGTATTGTGTTCCTTATCCAAAATTATAAATAAGGAACCGAAACTTCGTAAATTACTAATATTTTAGTGAATAGTAACAAATATAATAATATAATTGAAAATAATGTAATTGTATCTTTATATTACATAATCTTTGATGTTATTTCTTTTTTAATTATTATTTTATAGATAAAAAAAAATGGTTCCATCTAATTACCATTTTTCGTGTGTAACTGAAAATAAACTAGTAAATCAAACCAAGATGGCAGACAACCAGACAACGCAACGGATCGAATACTCCACAAAACTAATAAACTCAAGTCTGTCATCTTGATTTGATTTTTTGTTTATTTTCAGTTAATTAAGAAAATTTCAAGTTACTTCAATCATTTTGTACAAATAAATAAAATAATAATTAATACAAATAAATAAACATTTTAAATAAACCAAATTCTGCATGTTAAAAAAAAATTAACATGCAGCAAAGTCTCAGTAATTGAGTTCCGTATTTACCTGTTGGGTATGGTACCCGAAAAGGAAAAAAAATCAAGAAACCAAATTATCACATAATTAAAAAAAGGACTTTTTATGATTTTTGATGGTTTTTTTTGTATTTGCATTAATGATTGACGTTGGTTTCATTGCATTGAATTTAATGTATTGAAATGTATTTTTGCTACAATTATTTTAATGCCGATTTTGTATTTTTTCATATTTCAGAATAGTCCATTGAAATGTTACAATTTAAGGACCGAATATTGCATTTCTTAGAGGACGCAATTTTATTTTTGGGACATGTGTGGGGGTTCAATAGAAGCTTAACCTCAAGTTTGTGGGGTCGCCACCCTTGTCCCCCGGCCGCAATCTTAAAAAGGGGTGAAAACACTTTTTTCCCAATATCTCGGAAACTATGAGTCTTACAAAAAATTTGTGAAGGCATAATTTGTAGCAAATTGTTTTGCCTACAAATATGTTCGCATTAATTTTTTGCCCTAAATTAAAAATTAAAGAAGTTATAAACAAAAAATTTAAAATATAATTATAAAAATTTTCTTTTTGTGGCGTTTATTTTATATACATTTTACAAAAACAAAATACCTTAGACCAATCTTGTAGATGATCTTTCGCGGACTTTTTTTTTTTTTTCTAATTTCTCTTAAAAGATCATCTACAAGATTAGTACAGTATAGTAGTAGTAGCAAAAAAGAAAACTTTTATAAACGTTTTTTCAATTTTTTGTAAAAATTTTTGTTGAGTTATATACATACTAGCTGATGGGCGCGGCTTCGCCCGCGTCAAATTTGTTTCCCGTTCCCGCTTCCCGTGGGAACATTTTCCCGGGATAAAAAGTAGCCTATGTGTTATTCCGGACTATACTCTATCCCTGTACCAAATTTCAGCCAGATCCATTCAGCTGTTAGAGCGTGATTGAGTAACAAACATCCAAACATCTAAACATCCAAACATCTTCACAAACTATTACATTTATAATATTAGTAGGAAGTAGGATAGTAGGATAGTAGGATAGGATTTGTGGGCAAAACAATATGCTACAAATTATGCCTCTACATTTTTTTATAAGACACAGTTTCCGAGATACTGCGGAAAAAAAAGTGTTTTTTCCCCCCTCTTTTCAAGATGACAAGGGTGGCTGCAAAGCTCATGTAACATTTCAATGGACTAGAAATTTTTTTTTGTTTGCTTCTGGAAACGCTTTGTGGTTGTGATGGTTGTCTAGACGTACTTACCATAGAGAGTGCGACTGAGGCAGCTAAGGCAAATGGCATAACGGCTGCACAAGCTAGACTTAACTCCCAACCAATGCTAAATGATATATAAATAGAAAAAGCAACGGTTCCAAACAAATTTGACACTGCCACCAATTTTTCGCTCATGCCTTCTTTTATATTCGCTGTGTTTCTGAAAATGAAAATATATGGTGACGTTTTTTGCTGATTTATTTGCTGCAGCAGTTTGTAGTAATAAATAATTAATTACAGTCAATATGTGGCCTTCCAGAATTAATTTTGCGTAAATGCTCAATGTGAGCGAAGTTTAACGAATAATTTTACAATACCCTTAATCATTATACTCTTTTAGGTTTAAGGAAACACGCCAATTTAGAATGACACTTACTCTCTATCTCTAATTTCTGAACAACCAAACCCTCAGTATTGAAGCTTGTGTGGAACGATCCTTTAAAGTACTTCCTTTCTAATTCTAAAAAATAATATTTGAAATCGGACCACGCTTTGAACTGAAAAACCATTTTGTCTTTCATCCCCTCTCCCTAGGGAACTGCGCAACATATCGGGATCAAAAGTATCCCAGATCCTTCCTCGGATTATTATTTCATTAAGATTTCGGAAAAAATAGGCGTCTGGGAGTTTTAAACGAAAACGCTGCCTTAATCCTTCGAATTCGTTTACCAAAAAATGTACGGTAGAATTGTGTATCTTATATAGGTGTGGTCCTCTGTGGCCGGACCACAGTTTAGTACTCAGATGCTATAGTTCGAAATAATGCCTACCTAAAGTCTACTTTCATCGGAATATATTGATATTTTTAGTACCTCAAGAGATATCTTTTTAATTAACAATGTATGTGGTCCGGCCGCCAGGCAGTGCTCTCTGGCCGCGCCACCTCAAATTAAATAGAGTATAATCTACGAATAATGTATTCTATAGAAGTGTAATTCGGCTCAAAAAATGGCTCCACCAAATGGGGACCGCGGAAGGTGGGGCTTAAAAAGGGAACCGCGCGACCCAGTTAGTCCGCGCTGTCACGCGTAACGTACCGTTGTGTCGCTGGAACCAATCAGTCAGTGATATTAATTGTGTTTTCGCGTTAAATATATCCCAAAAATGCCTTCGTGTGTTGTGAAGTGGTGCAGAAGCCATACGGATATGAAAAACGCTGGAATCACCTTCCATAGGTTAGTAAATATTCATTTTAAAAACACGTACATGGGGAAGTTGAAAAGTGTTATGCAACATGAACGCAATTCCAAGTTTAAATTATTTTTATGCAGTGTTCATAGTATGTTAAGCGCTGAGGTAATATTGTTAGTAAGATATTATATTAGTAGGATGATATTATGCATAGAAATTAAATTATAATTTTTGTTTATTTCGGAGTTTGGGTGTTCTATGTATGTATTTAGAAATATACCATTGTCCGCCATAAATTAAATAAACTAATTATTTTTAGAGGTAGGTACATAATTGTGAAAAAAAACAACGTATTTTAATTTGTATATACGCATACAAAGTAGTTCAATGAATAGAAAAATAATAACAATCCAGTTATTATTTTTCTGTTGATTAAACTTTGATTGAACTTATTCAATAAAAAATAAACATATGAACAAGCTTTCTTATTATTGCATAAAACCATCCACGCTTATCACGTTCGCCGCTTCGGGTGGGGCGCCGAGCCGGCATGACCTTGGCGCGACCAATCGCATGCAAGTATTCAACGATGGATGTGTGAGTGTTATGTTTTATTGCTGTTTTTTAGTATGCGTAAGTTACTCCAAGATTTCGGCGGTAACTTTATAGGTGTTACAGAGTATAATGAACTATTAATAAATCAATATACCGAAAAAAATCTACCTAAAGAGTACCTTGCATACGACAAATATGGTCCGATACACCCCTATAGTTAAGGAGTTATTGGTCGTAGGGTGTGGTCCGGCTGGAAGGTATACTCTGCAGCAAGTCAATTTTGCAATATTTAATATTAACTATCCATAAATCAATTTAAATAATAGTACCTTTTCTCTACTCTTCGTTGATACTGTTTTCTCTCAAGAAACTATTCATTTTGATTAAATTAATCTTTAAAGTATGTGGCGCGGCTAGGGAGGATTACTTTCAGCAAATGTAACGAAATATGCTCTATTTCTTTATGCCAACGAAAAGTGCATAATAAGTACTTTATAAAAAGACCTGGACTTCATATATAAACTTTTCTTTTTATTACGAACAATGATTTTGAAAAAGGTGCACTTTTTGGTTTTTGTTTACGTATCTACCTAAGAATAGAAGAATTTGACGAAGTAAGTCAAAATTTTGGTTTAAAATAAACAATAGGTATACGAAAAACAAATATATTTTCATAATCAAATATAAGCATTGAGCCGTTTAAACAAGAAATAACAATGAAAAAATGAGTACCAAAACCTATCGTATTAACAATTTTTAGGGTTCCGTAGCCAAATGGCTAAAACGGAACCCTTATAGATTCGTCATGTCCGTATGTCACAGTCACTTTTCTCCGAAACTATAAGGCCTATGCTGTTGAAACTTGGTAAGTAGATGTATTCTGTGAGCTGCATCAAGATTTTTATATAAAACTAGAAAAAAAGCCGTTAATTTTGGGGGTTCCATACTCAGAACTGAAACTCAATTTTTTTTCCCTTAAACCCATACATAAGGGGTATCTATAGATAGGTCTTCAAAAATGTTATTAAAGGTTCTAACATCATTTTTTTCTAAAGTAAATAGTTTGCGCAAGAGACACTTCCAAAGTGGAAAAATGTGCCCCCCCCCCCTCTCTTACTTCTAAACTAAGAGAATGAAAAAGCTAAAAAAAATATATGATGTACATTGCTATAAAACGTATATTCCCAACGGACCCCGTGTATCTGTCCCCTCACGGGGTCCGTTGGGAACTGAAGATAATTTCATGTCCAGGGGACCCTCTTGCCAAGTACGTGGGGTCCGTTGGGAAGAAGATTTCCCAACGGACCCCCACTCTGCTCCCCCGTTAATAAAAAAACGAGTTGGTACAAGCTGTGCTATATGTACAACCACTATGTAGCGCAGATACACCTCGCGCAATCCGACTTGGATAGATTGGAAGGCTAAGGCGGGAGCGGAGCTCCCGCATCAGCCTTCGTGGTTATTTTTTTTTGTAACCACCTAAACTATTTTTTTTATTAACGGGGAAGAGAGTGGGGGTCCGTAGGAAATTCTTTTTCCCAACAGACCCCACGTACTTAGCAAAGGACATGAAATTATCTTCAGTTCCCAACGGACCCCGTGAGGAGACAGATACTCGGGGTCCGTTGGTAATAAATTCTATAAAATCTACCAACGAAAATTGGTTTGAACGAGATCGAGTTTGTAGTTTTTTAAATGCGTCATAAACGACAATTTTCGCCTGGAAAAATCACTACCACTGCGAAAGTGTTAAAACATCAATGAAAGTTACAACGAACTACAAGAACTTTTATGTTATGTTACTTGCTGCTACGGAACTCTTCATGGGTGAGTCCAACACGCACTTAGCCGGTTTTTTATTGTTATACTTGATTATGAAAATATATATTTGTTTTCGCTCGTGCCCCCGCGGACTCAGTGTTCTGTAAACGATCACTGCAGTAAGCAACTTTCACTATGGCCGGTCCATGGATGGGTGACCATCCATGTGATCACTTTGTGACATTTATTTGAGCGTTTCCGTGCTTCGGAAGGTACGTTAAGCCGTTGGTCCCGGTTGCCAGTAAAATGGCAGTCGTTAAGCTAAGTTGCAGGCTTTATTTCAACAGCAGGCAGTCACAACCTGCGCCTGTCCATTTAAACACGGCAATACGGCTCACCACCTATTACCTACGTGGGACAAATTATACAAAGGTGAAATGTGGGCATATAATATGCCTCTGCCTACCCCTTCGGGGATAAAGGCGTGACCAAATGTATGTATGTATGTATGTATATTTGTTTTCGTATACTGATTGTTTATTTTAAACCATCAGTACTTCGTCAATTCTATTCTTAGGTAGATAGGTAAACAAAACCAAAAAGTGCACCTTTTTCAAAATCATTGTTGGTAATAAAAATAAAAGTTTATATATGAAGTCCAGGTCTTTTTATAAAGTACTTATTATGCACTTTTCGTTGGCATAAAGAAATAGAGCATATTTCGTTATATTTGCTGAAAGTAATCCTCCCTAGCCGCGCCACATACTTTAAAGATTAATTTAATCAAAATGAACAGTTTCTTGAGAGAAAACAGTATCAACGAAGAGTAGAGAAAAGGTACTATTATTTAAATTGATTTATGGATAGTTAATATTAAATATTGCAAAATTGACTTGCTGCAGAGTATACCTTCCAGCCGGACCACACCCTACGACCAATAACTCCTTAACTATAGGGGTGTATCGGACCATATTTGTCGTATGCAAGGTACTCTTTAGGTAGATTTTTTTCGGTATATTGATTTATTAATAGTTCATTATACTCTATTTAATTTGAGGTGGCGCGGCCAGAGAGCACTGCCTGGCGGCCGGACCACATACATTGTTAATTAAAAAGATATCTCTTGAGGTACTAAAAATATCAATATATTCCGATGAAAGTAGACTTTAGGTAGGCATTATTTCGAACTATAGCATCTGAGTACTAAACTGTGGTCCGGCCACAGAGGACCACACCTTATATAGGCCTACAGAAAGGTCCGCGGTAGCATAATTATGTTTATCTCTTAAGAATACGATACTTAATTATCCATTTTTGTGCCATAAAAAATTGGCAATTATAAAGCGGTAATTGGAATGCTATTTACACAAATACAATATTAATCCTTCTCATTTTAAATATATTTGAAAATTTTTAAAGTTTATTTTCCTTTTACATCATGCAAATTAAATGAATACCGGATATTAATTTCGAGTCGCCATGATTATCCGGGTCATATAATAAAAGGTTCACATACTATCTTATTTTTCTACTTTCATCGTGAATACTTTTCTTTCAAAAGTGAACAACTCTAACGAAACAAGCTGACTTAACTTGCTCGCCGTCGCACGTGTGGTGTCCCACTTAATATGTAGCAATTAGCACTTCATTTGTAATAATAATTTTTCATTGTTCTGTATAAACTACACTATAACTATATTTATAATATATAGGTACTTTACATAAATATAAAATTATATAAATACTATAAGTATCCTCCACCACTAATTACGCATATAAGTACATAGAATAGAAATAAAAATAATATTGTAATACTTACCTCATTTACATACTTGATGTCGTGAGGCGATCGTCGCAGAAATCGTGTCGTAGAAATGTCTTCTGCGTTCCTTATCAACAATAGGACCTACTGTATGCGACGCCTGCGCCGGCCGCCTCCCGCCAGTCGGAATCTAGCTTCCACGCCGAACGCATGTCGCTTGCATTAAGATCTGTTTGTACGTACGCTATACCGAACATCGAAATTAGTATTCATCTTCATCTGTGTTATCATACTTACGACCTGTGATACTAACTGCTCCTTCAGTGCTTAATAAACAAGGGTGTGTTACCGAAGAGGACTCTAAATTATTTCTTACCAAATCTTTCACCACCACCTATACTGGGAGGTCGCGAAGGCACGCGCCCCCCAAACTGGTGACCCCGTTGGAACATCAATACGTATATCATCAGAAACCGTAAGTCCAGTGATTTTTTACAACCATGAGCAACACGGATGGCGAAGATCAATACCATGATGGTGAAAATGCACATGGTCAACCAAAGACATTTACACCTCACGACATTTGTCGTGTCGGTGTCAAGGCACCGCCCTTCTGGGCCGAGGAACCTTCCGTTTGGTTCGCACAATTGGAGGGAAATTTTATATTGGCGGGTATCAAGGACGACGAGACAAAATTTTACTACGTCATATCCAACCTCGAACACCGATATGCGTCGGAAGTTAAAGACATCATAGTTTCACCACCTGCAAAAAAGAAATACGAGAAGCTTAAATTAGAATTGATTAAACGGCTCTCAACCACTAGAGAAAAGGAGGTGAAACAACTACTTATGCATGAGGAGTTGGGAGACCGTCGCCCCTCACAGTTTCTCCGCCACTTACAACACCTAGCGGGGCCCAATGTACCCGACGATTTCCTTCGTACCATATGGTCGAGTCGCCTGCCTAACGCTATACAGACCGTCGTAGCCTGCCAACCGAGCTCGGAACTACAAGCGCTGGCAGAATTGGCAGACAAGGTTCATGACATCGTACCATCGTCACCACAAGTCGCCGCAACCCAGATAGCCTCAAACTCTGTCCTGGAAGCAATGGCTAAGCAAATAACTGCTCTCACAAAGCAAGTTCAAGCTCTTGCCACGAATTCGCAGAATCGAGACTCACGAAAATCCAGATCCAGAACCAGGAACTACGAGCGCGGGCGCAGTACCAGCAGATCCCAGTCGAGCTACCGCAGATTTCCAAACTGTTGGTACCACCACAAGTTCGGGAGAAAAGCGACCAAATGTACGAAGCCATGCGACTACAACTCGTCGGAAAATGCTCAGGGCAGTCGCTAATGGCGACGGATGGCTGCCCTGTACCAACGTCACCTGGTCGCCTGTTTGTAACGGATCGACATTCGAAGATACAATTTCTCGTTGATACTGGCAGCGATATTTGTGTCTTCCCTCGCACCGCACTCCGTCAACATCGACCCAGCACCAACGAATATCGGCTATTTGCAGCAAATGGCACACCTATCGCTACCTATGGCAGCATTTATCTGGAACTGAACCTTGGCTTACGTCGTGCTTTTACCTGGTGCTTCACAGTAGCAGATGTCACGAAGGCAATAATAGGCGTCGACTTCTTATCCTACTTTAACCTTGTTGTCGACTGTCGCAACCAGCGCCTCATAGACAATACTACGTCACTCAGCACTCCAGCAAAACCAGTAGAACCGTCGAACAACATATCTTCAGTGAAGACATTGATCGGCGAAACTCGGTACCACGACCTTCTACGCAGTTTCCCAGAGGTAACGCGACCAGCCGGCACGCATCGTTCAACAAACCACAGCACAGTCCATCACATCCGGACCACGCCAGGCCCACCTGTGAGCTGCGCACCACGACGCCTTGCTCCAGACAAGCTGAAAATTGCCAAGCAAGAATTCGAAGCCATGTTGAAGATCGGGACGGCAAGACCTTCGGAGAGCCCGTGGGCTTCTCCGCTACATCTCGCGCCCAAGAAAGAAAATCAATGGCGCCCGTGCGGCGATTACAGAATGCTCAATGCACGCACGGTGCCCGACCGCTACCCGATTCGACACATCCACGATTTTACGCACAACATCGCCGAATGTACTATATTTTCGACCATCGACTTAGTCAAGGCGTACAATCAGATACCGGTCAGTGAAGATGACATTGCGAAGACCGCAATTACAACACCCTTCGGGTTATTCGAGTTCCCTTTTATGAACTTTGGACTCCGAAATGCGGGCCAAACGTTTCAAAGATTCGTGGACGAGCTAACCCGGGGCATGGAGTATTGCTACGCCTACCTCGACGACTTTCTCATATTCTCGAAAAACGAACAAGAACACGAAAATCATCTCAAACAACTGTTCACGAAACTAAAAGAGTATGGGATGGTCATTAACACGTCGAAAAGCATCCTTGGAGCCAAAGAAGTCACCTTTTTGGGCTATAGAGTAACCAAGGAAGGCATAAAGCCCCTCGAGACAAAGATTGAGGCAATTAAAGATTTTAGTCTCCCAAAAACGGTCAAAGAGCTTCGCAGATTCTTGGGGATGATCAACTTTTACAGGAAATTCCTTCCCAGAGCAGCTGAGATACAAGCTCCGCTCCACGCCTTACTCACAGGTTCCGTAAAAGGCTCACATCCTGTTAACATCACTGGAGATGCACGAAGTGCGTTCGATGAATGCAAAGAAAGCTTATGCCAAGCCACGCTTTTAGCGCATCCTGATCTCGAAGCACGTTTAGCTTTAGTCACAGATGCTTCAGATAGAGCCATTGGCGCCGCATTACAGCAATTTAAGGACAATGCGTGGCAACCACTAGCATTCTTTTCCAGAAAACTTAGTCCATCACAACAAAAGTACTCTCCATATGACAGGGAGTTGCTGGCAATATACGAAAGCATTCGCTATTTTAGACATATGCTCGAAGCTCGCCATTTCACCGTCTTCACGGATCACAAACCAATTTGCTATGCATTTCACATGCGCAAAGACAACTGTTCGCCAAGACAATTTAGACATCTCGACTATATATCGCAATTTACTACTGATATACAACACGTGGCTGGCAAGGATAACGTCGTGGCGGACACATTATCCAGAATTGAAGAGCTCACACAACCTATAGATCTCACTACTTTAGCTAAGTCTCAAGAGCACGACCACGAGCTGAAAAAGCTAATAGACGAAGGATCGTCTCTTCAACTAAAGCAAGTGAACATACCAGGAACGCAAGTGTCACTGTATTGCGATGAAAACAATTCAACTTTAAGACCCTTTGTTACCAAACTACTTAGACGACAAGTTTTTGACAGTCTGCACTGCTTAAGTCACCCTGGCGTGAAGGCGACAGTTAAGATGGTGTCTCAACGATATGTATGGCCAGGAATACAACGAGACTGCAGGGAATGGGCCAGAAGTTGTCATCAATGCCAAACAGCCAAAGTCAGTCGACATGTAACATCTCCACTTGGTACATACAAGCTACCACCAGCTCGATTTACCTGCATTCACGTCGACCTCATAGGACCACTTCCAATCTCAGAAGGATACCGATACTGCCTGACAGCAGTAGATCGCTTTACCCGGTGGCCAGAAGTGATGCCAATACACGATATGACAGCAGAGACGGTTGCCAAAGCCCTTCTATCAGGCTGGATAGCGCGCTTTGGCTGTCCAACAACTATTGTCACAGACAGAGGCAGGCAATTTGACTCAGCACTTTTCAAATGCCTCGCAAAGATTGCATGCTTTGAACATAAGCAGACTACAGCATATCATCCTGCCTGCAATGGCATGGTAGAACGTTTCCACAGACAGCTGAAAGCAGCCATAGTCTGCCACGCCAACACAAACTGGACGGAAACACTACCACTAGTATTGCTGGGCATACGAAGCGCTGTAAAGGAAGATCTCCAAGCGTCATCAGCAGAGCTCGTTTACGGAGAGCCAATAAGATTACCCGGAGAGCTATTCCATCCAGCTGCACCGACGAGTACAGATGTGACAGACTTCACAAACCGCTTACGACTAGTTGTACAAAAGCTGCAACCGCAACCAGCTGCCCGACACTGCAAAAGAACCATCTTCGTTTTCAAAGACTTAGCAACGACGAAACATGTCTACTTACGTGAAGATGCCGTCCGAGGCGCTCTGCAACCGGCCTACTCAGGCCCGCACGAAGTCTTGGAAAGATACGATAAGGTCTTTAAATTGCTAGTCAAAGGCAAACCAATATCGGTTACTATAGATAGGTTAAAACCTGCATATGTTCTTACCGACAACACCCACACTCCACCAGAACCGGATCAATCGCCACCTGAAAAAGTAAGCTTAAACAGTAATAATAAAACCACTAGATCGGGAAGAGTAGTGCGGTTTCCAAATTATTATCGACCGTAGGACGGTCTCTGGGGGGGAGTGGTGTGGTGTCCCACTTAATATGTAGCAATTAGCACTTCATTTGTAATAATAATTTTTCATTGTTCTGTATAAACTACACTATAACTATATTTATAATATATAGGTACTTTACATAAATATAAAATTATATAAATACTATAAGTATCCTCCACCACTAATTACGCATATAAGTACATAGAATAGAAATAAAAATAATATTGTAATACTTACCTCATTTACATACTTGATGTCGTGAGGCGATCGTCGCAGAAATCGTGTCGTAGAAATGTCTTCTGCGTTCCTTATCAACAATAGGACCTACTGTATGCGACGCCTGCGCCGGCCGCCTCCCGCCAGTCGGAATCTAGCTTCCACGCCGAACGCATGTCGCTTGCATTAAGATCTGTTTGTACGTACGCTATACCGAACATCGAAATTAGTATTCATCTTCATCTGTGTTATCATACTTACGACCTGTGATACTAACTGCTCCTTCAGTGCTTAATAAACAAGGGTGTGTTACCGAAGAGGACTCTAAATTATTTCTTACCAAATCTTTCACCACCACCTATACTGGGAGGTCGCGAAGGCACGCGCCCCCCAAACACGTTTATAGTAACCTAACCTAACCTTTTATATATTAACGGTTTACAATTTTGCAACAGTTTACAATGTAAAGGTCATTACAATTTTACGATGACAAATTTAAATAGGTACTCACTCTGACATAGTGGAGGCTAAATTGAATTCATTGTCTATATCGAACCAAGACATATCTTGACGAAGTACAGCTTTCAGGAACAGCATTCTAATTCTAGTTATCTGCCAAAGAAACACAACATGTTGATTCATCTATACTAATATTATAAAGAGGAAAAAGATTTAATTGCTTACACTACATTAATACGAAAAACTTAATTCCGAAAGTGCTAATCATGAATTTCAAAATTTCGAATATTATAATTGCGAATTATAAATTCTGAAAGTCAAAAATCAGGTGTATCATAAATCCTATTATAAGAAACCTGCATTACATAATACTGAACGTTTATAAATTTATTAAAAAGTATATTATTAAGATTGTCAGAATGCCGAATTTAAAAAAAAAATCAACTAACAAACAAACTACCGGAAATTCTTTAGTTAGCTCATTTTACTGAAAGGAAACATTCCTTTATTTTTAATAAACAAAGCTGTATTTACAGATTTTCGAAAATTCACTTGTCTATTACTCGGGAATCGACCCAACTAAAAATTAAAAAACAACCTTCACAATTTTAACACGCTTTTTTTAGCTTCACTTGTAACTATGTATTATCACAACTATACCATATTTTAAGTTGGGTGTATGGTAAAGTGAATTTCGGCCAGATGGACCGTTGACGTGAATACGGTGGCGGGTAGTGGCTGGATCCGGAAGGCGGAGGTCTGAGTGTGGTGGCAAGTCTTGGGAATGGCAAATGTTTACCAGTGGATCAGGCTGTTGATGAAGATGATTATGATCGATTTCAAAGTGCATCTTAACTTGGCATTGGATTGGATTTCAACCCTTATTTAGGCGAACAATTAGCCCATAGGAACTTGGCCTCCTTTTAAACAGGGATGTTTTTCGTGGGATAACATTTTACCGAACAAAACTATCGAACGACTTTTACGCGGCAACACTTCTTCGGTATCTTTTATGAAGGGCCAATCAGCTGAAATGTTGAGGATGGATCATGAGGTTTGCGGGTGTACATAATATTTACAGAAGGGAGGAAGGGGTGCAGAAATGAAAATCTTTGAGACGGAAATTTTTTTTATCCATTACCGACCGGTCAGTTGTTGAGTTGGTTAGGTTAGATAAGATAAAATGTTAATCGAGGAACTATTCGACAAAGTTTTTCGGCGCAAATGTCATTCGACAAAATGTTATACGGACAAAACTCATTCGTAGAAATGTTTTCGGTGAAGTGTTTTCGGTAAAATGCAGTTTCGATAGTGTTTTCGAACAAGTGTTTTCGATGAAATGTCGTTCGGTGAAGTGTCTTTCGATAAAATGTCATTTCGGTGAAGTGTTTTTCGACCAAGTGTTTTTTCGGGGAAATGTTTAACTAAGGGGATATAAACCCAAATATAAATATTTACGGACATTTCACACAACGCTATCTGATCCTAAAGTAGGCTAGGAATAACCTGCTTGTGTTATGGGTATCAGACCACGGATATTAATACTTATATACTTTTTAAATACATACATAATTATTATACATAGAAACACCCAGACTCTTGAGACAAACATTTATGGGTCACACAAATATTTGTCTCCGGTAGGAATCGAACCCACGACCTCCAGCACCGCAGGCGGTATCACTACCGACTGCGCCACAGAGGCAGTCACCGAAATGTTTTCGATGAAGTGTTTTCGGTAAAATGTCGCTTCGACGAAGTGTTTTCGGTGTAATGTCGTTCGGGTAAGTGTTTTTCGGGGAAGTGTTTTTGATGAAGTGTAATGATACGCCTCTACAACTGCTTTAGGGTCGGTATTTAAAAAAGGGATATTTTTAAATGTACATCTTTTTATTTTTTCTGCACACTAGGTAACTCCACTAATTTACTGAATGCAAACCAGAAAATTAAATGCTGTGCAAAAAATCCAATTGCTTAACTAAACATGTCCTACTCAAAAAACTTAAATATTACTCAGAACGAGATGACCTTTTTAATCGAATTCACACCAAAAATGTGGTTCGGACACCGAATATATGATTTGTAAAACAGAAATATGAATTGCATATCAAAAATACTAACTTGCACTCTAAATTCTACAATCGTATAACGGAATAGGTTAGGTTAGGTTAGATTTTTATATTTTTGATCAATAAAATTTAATTTTGTAGAGGTGACTGATAAAATTGGGTTTTTATTTAGAATAAATGATGTTCCTAGAAGTAAATTAGGTGATGGTTTTCTTTAAAAAAGTTTCAATATTTTTGTTGAAGTAAGGAATTGTTAGATAAACAATTTTGATAATAGTTATCCGTTCAGTAAAATAGTTCTGCAAATACCATAAAACAGTGTAATGAATTTGCTTTATTTAGTGTGCATAATTAGTGTGCAAGTCAGTATTTTTGGTTTAACTTTGAAATATTTAGTTCGCAAGATACTATTTCGGAAGAATACAGATATCGATTTAAATACATGCCTTTAAAAAAGAGTTCCCAGATCTGGTTGGGAAAACCCTTTAAGGGAGAGAATGACACTTACCTGCCTCAAAGCACTCCAACTGACGAGTAAAACGCTGAGAGTGACGAGTACGAAACATGCAGTCGTATTTACAGCGGCACATTTCACGTGCGCGAGCGCATCCTCCAATAAAGCTTCCATGTTCTCTTCGTGCGTAACATTGAATCTGTACGAGGCAAAAACTAATATAAAATGGTATACCGAGAACACACAATCATGATAAATCGTTTTTGAAAAACCAATTCAGAACGCTATCTTAGTCTAAATTAAAGGCCCCTGTCACAAAAAGTGACGAAAAAAGAGGTGCAAATGAAATCATTTATAATTGACTTTAAGTAAACAACGTTTCCAATATGGGAAGTCTTAATGTGAAAAAAATTATCGATTTTGAGCAGGACTTGAACCTGCGTCTTCTGGAATAACTGGCCAGACGCCTAATCGCTTAGTCAATAAGATACTACTCACAACCGACGAGTTCTTTCACTTCATACGGGCTAAGGCGAGATAAGTACCATAGTTCCTGAAATGGATTTTACGTGACAATTTCATCCCTCTTGATATTTCTATATAGATATGCAATGCATTTTTGTGTACCTAACGATGATTTACAGTACAAAAGCTTTTTACTCACAATCTCCTGCCGCCACCGAATACGGATAATATTGGCAAGTGAGTACTGAGCCGGTCTGTCGGCGGGTGGGTACGTTCCACGAAAGCAGTACTCATTTCTCCCAGGACTGACATGTCGATGGTGATCCCGCCTCCACACAGAAATGACAAGAGCACTCCTAGGACGGTCGCTGCTTTCTCCAAAAATGTCCCGTATTGAAACTAAAACAAAATAATTTCGGTATTTGTCACACAATGGCATCTAACTCTTTTATGTTATTGTATGTGATCTGTATAAGTAACTAGCAGATCCTTTTTTTTTTTTTTACGTGAGGGAAAATCCTCAGAAGATGTTATGCCGGACTCTTACCGACTAAAAAACCTCACGCAACGCCCAACAGCCTGTGGTTGGGAGCCCCGGGTAAGCCCTCGGAAGGATGTCCCGGGACTCACAACAGACCTACGGCCGCCACTGCGGCCTCGCGCAAGGGGTGGTTCGGGTGCTATCCCGCGTTTTTGGGGGGTTTCGGGTGTTATCCCGCTTCTAAGGGGGGGGCATGCGTGAGTTGCTCACGTCACGCTTCCGTCATGGGCCTGCTTCTGTAAGGACGGTGAGCGACCCTCTCACCGTCCTCAGACCCCCGGTCATGGAGGCCGATAGTCCTCGGCGAAGACACGTCGGTGGCGTCCAGGCCGCCGACTGCGGAACTCGGGTGGGAGAGCTCTCTCCCGCACCCGGCCCGCCGCCTCCTAACTAGCAGACCCTCGCAACTTCATAGGACTTTCTGAAACTGCCCTGTTAGCTTAATCATAAAAAAGCATAAAGAATCTGTTCTAAAACAATTCAGTCTCTCTTTTATGACACGTTAGTTTAGAATGACCCTTAGATTCATAGGAAATCTTGAATTCTAGGTTTAGCGAAAGTTGAGATGTCCCTAATTTCTGAACTACAAAAGCCCTTAGTATTGAAACTCCCTTTATGAACCTAATATATTTTTTTGAAATCGGAACATGCGTTGAGGAATTACTAGGTACTCTAAAAACCATTTTCTCGTTCAACTCCTCTCCCAAAGGAACTGCGCTAAATATCGTGATCAAAAGTATTCTAGATCCTTGTTCAGATCATAAACTCAAATTGTGCCATGTATCATTTATATTGATTCAGTAGTTTTGGCGTGATATTATTCAGGATACAGACAGATAAACAAAAAGTTTTTAAATTACATTTTCAGTTTCAGTATAGATTGGAGATAATTAAAAATTTTAAATGTTTTTCCAGATATGGATTTCTTCCCTTCCGACCCAGTACAGTTTTATTATATGTATAGATAAACATCAATCAATCATATCAGCCTACCTAATCACTAGTGAACGTAGGCCTCTCCCAATTTACACACACGGTCCTGTGCTTTCCGCAGCCTATACAGGATGTAACATTCGGAGCGGTCAGCATGTGCTATTACAGTATGGGCAGTATATTTGTTCTTAGGAACCATTTCAGCAATTTTAGAGAAGTAAAGATCTGCATGACATATATTTAAAAAAAAAGCTCTCGCACCTTGTCGTTTTAAAAAATGAAACTTACATTATTTCTATTTTAATTTCGATTGTGTCGATCATAAGCAGTAAATGTTACTATGAAACATGATATCTAAAATAAATAGAATGCTTTGTATTTAATGTTCATTAGTTTAATTAAGTACCTGCTTACATGTTCGAAATAAAAACCATTTTTTTCTATGTAACGTTCCACTCGTTTAGGCAATGATCTTCCAAGAGGGCCCTCCAGACGGCCATCAAGCGGTCCAAAAAGTTGGGCCGCGATGAGCTGATGGAGACTCTGGAGCGGAACCCGTGGGGGCGCCCGTACCTTATGGTAAGGGGCAAATTACGACCTAAGGCGCCCCCACTGACTCAGAGTCTCCAGCCGGAGCGGCTGGAGGAGGTCCTGGACTCCTTGTTCCCCTCGAGAGCGGAGGAACACATTTCTCCGCGCATGGCTTCGTCTCAGGCGCCCAACGCGGAAGGCAGCGAGAACGACGTGCCCGTAATCACCGAGGGTGAGTTAGGGGCGGCTGTACTGCGGCTTAAATCCCGCAGAAACACCGCCCCTGGACCTGACGGCATTCCAGGCCGAGCGTGGGTCCTGGCTCTCGAAGAGCTTGGGCCTCAACTAATTGGGCTCTTTAGCGCATGCCTCGAGAAAGGCCAGTTTCCCAAGGTCTGGAAGACAGGGAAACTGGTCTTGATTCGAAAGGCGGGGCGGCCGGCAAATTCCCCATCAGGGTACCGGCCGATCGTGTTGCTCGACGAGGTGTGCAAGCTCTTTGAGCGCATTATTGCACAACGCCTCGTCGGGCATCTCACACGCGTGGGGCCTGATCTGGCGGATAGCCAGTTTGGCTTCCGTCAGGGACGCTCCACCGTGGACGCGATCATGCGCATTAGAGGCCTGACGGAGGAAGCAGTCTCACAGGGTGAGGTGGTGGTGGCGGTGTCTCTCGACATCGCCAACGCATTCAACACCTTGCCCTGGAGCTGCGTCAGGGAGGCGCTTATCTATCATGGAGTGCCTCCCTACCTCCGTCGAATTGTCGGGGCTTATCTCTCCGAGAGAGCCATAACTTACCCGAGCTGGCTAGGGCCGGGTCGGCGAGATGTGTCGTGCGGTGTTCCACAGGGATCGGTTTTAGGGCCGCTCCTGTGGAAAATCGGTTACGACTGGGTGCTGCGTGGTCCGTTGCTCAGAGGGGTCGGCGTAACGTGTTACGCCGACGACACCCTCGTTACGGCGCGGGGAGCAACGCACCGTGCCGCAGCACTTAAGGCCACGGCAGGGGTTGCTCAGGTCGTGGGTCGGATTCGGCGGCTGGGTCTCGAGGTCGCCCTTCACAAATCCGAGGCTCTGTGCTTCCACGGACCTCGGATGGGGCCACCTGCGGGATCCAGCCTACAGGTAGGGGGCGTCAGCATCGGCATCGAGCCCTCGATGAAGTATCTGGGGCTCGTACTCGATGGCCGGTGGAACTTCGGACATCACTTCCGAAGTTTGGTCCCAAAACTGAAGGGAGCATCGGCCGCACTCGCGCGGTTGATGCCCAACATCAGGGGACCCAACGCTTCCTACAGGAGGCTGTACCTGGGGATCGTGCGAAGCATGGCTCTGTACGGGGCTCCCGTATGGGCGGAGACCCTGACGGCCAGCAATGAGGCTAGACTGCTGAGCCCGCAGAGAGTGATGGCCGTCAGGGTGATAAGAGGATACCGCACGATCTCCGGTGAGGCGGCATGTCTCCTAGCCGGGACCCCTCCGTGGGACCTGGAAGCGAGAGCCCTTGCGTCACTGTTCAGATGGCGCAAGGAGGCGCTGGAGCGGGGCCAAAGGCCTGCGTCTCGAGAAATCGAGGCCCAGCGGACCCTGCTCCACCAGGAAACCGTGGAGACATGGAAAGTGCGACTTGAGCAACCAAAGGGGGGATTTGCCACAATCGCGGCCGTCAGACCGGTCATGGACGAGTGGCTGGAGAGAAGACACGGTGCTCTCTCCTACCGGTTGACACAGATGCTTGCCGGGCACGGTAGCTTCGGTAGGTATCTGTGGCGAAAACACCGGGAAACCACGGCCGAGTGTCAGCACTGCGAGGACCGCAGCGATGACACGGCGCTCCACACGCTGGTGGAGTGCACGGCGTGGGCACAACAGCGACAGGTCCTCGTAGTGGGTCTGGGCGTGGACACTCTTTCGCTTGAGGCCATGGTGCGAGCCATGCTCTCCAGCGGGAGTAAGTGGGACTGCGCCGCCTCTTTCTGCGAGCAGGTCATGCTCGCGAAGGAGGCGGCGGGCCGGGTGCGGGAGAGAACTCTCCCACCCGAGTTCCGCAGTCAGCGCCGTGTCTTCGCCGAGGACTATCGGCCTCCATGACCCGAGGTCTGAGGATGGTGAGAGGGCCGCTCACCGTCCTTACAGAAGCAAGCCCATGACGGCAGCGCGACGTGAGCAACTCACGCACGCCCCCCCTTGGAAGTGAGGTCACACCCGAAACCCCCCATAGACGCGGGATTGCACCCGAACCAACCCTGGGCGAGGCCGCATTGGCGGCCGTAGGTCTGTTGGGAGTCACGGGACATCCTTCCTGAGGGCTTACCCGGGGCTCTCAACCATAGGCTGTTCGGCGTGGCGTGAGGTTTTTTAGTCGGTAAGAGTCCGGCATAACATCCTATGAGGATTTTCCCTCACGTTAAACAAAAAAAAAAAGGCAATGATCTTAAGTACTACATCTTGCGTTTTGAATAAGTCGGCCACAATAGTCAAAAATGTAGAGACATTTTAAACGATAACTTCGACTAAAATGAATTGGCACAAACGGCCCTGTCAAATGGCTCACGGGGTAGCTCGATTTAATCCCGATAGACTGTTTTTGTGGAGTTACGTTTAAAACGAACTTAAGAAAAAAGCTACTACAACATTAAGGACCTAAAAGCAGTCATTGGGTCTATTTTAACACGAATTCACCACTCAAAGATGCAAAACGCAATATGTAGTAAGATTAACGAGTTGAACGTTGCATAAAAAAATGGTTTGCACTTTGAACATGACATGTACTTAATTAAATTCAAAATACATGACGGCCTCCTTTTGTAAAATTTATGACATGGTTTCTGTTGGCGACGCAATGTAACCCTTAGATATTGTAATAAACTGTCCCGATGAATGGGGTAAATAACAATTCCAATAAGGACCGAAACGGCGCTAGTGTTGCAGTAGGGTTTGGTATGTATTTATGTGTTAGTAGGTATATATAATAAACGGTTCAAAACGTACAGGACTTGCGAGTGGGCGACCGCGGGGTAAGGATTGCCGCGCGGAGGGGGGCTCACATACATAGTGGTGGCCGCGGATACCACCACTACTCGCTTGACTATATTCCATCTGAACGCTAGTACTGTACGCGGCGATATTCACTGAAAGCGTAAGTTTTTTTTTAATGCACCCTCTTCCTGTCGGCTACATAAGCTGGTCTTCGCGCCGGATAGTCTGAACCACTTCATGGAATCGACCGCTTTCTGGAATGTTCAAGGCTCCTCCGTCACCCAGAATGGTAAAAACTCGTGACGGAACTGAATGGAATTGTGGCGAAGAACAATCCACCAAGGAAGAACTATTGGTACAAACTGGTGCATCTGATGGTAGGCAGCGTAGTACAACCGTCGCCGACAAATCTTCTTCGTCCAAGAAAAGGGTCGTGGCGCCAACGAAGGGTTCTTTCGAACTTCGGAAGAAGCAACTGGAGCTGGAAGCAGCTGAAGCCATGGCAAAGTTGGACAAAGAGATCATTGCAAAAAGACTGGCGTTCGAGATCGCTGCCCTCGAAGCACAATATTCCCGAAGGTCTCGCGATACTTGTAGAGGAACATCGCTGAGCGCGTCACTAAAGGTAGAACGGTGCCTGGAGTATAGCGAGCATGGACAAAATAAAGTACTCCAAGCCAGGTCATCATCACCCGTTCCGAAAAGCATGGAAAAAACTTGCCGCAAAAATCTCGACCTACCCACATATACAACAGAAAAATCACCGAAAAATTTGTGTACGGATTTCAGTGACCCCATGGAGTGGGTGTGTCCCAAGCAGGAAAATATGTGGCAAGATACAGTTACAGCCCTCTCCGTGAGTGCTGCTAGTCAGAAAGCTGGAAAGGTCACCTTGGAGCTGCAGTCTGGTGAGCCGGACACCAAGGGCGCATGGGAAGTTACGAAATTTCAGCCCGTAGCCTCTGAATACCGAAAAGATATTGTGTCAGTCTCGTCGAAGACAAAGAACTTCGTGGCAGCTGTTCTGGCTCTGGGCCAAGAGGAGTATCTTGGAGGCAGGAGCATCTCGTCGGTCGTCCTGTCTAAGCCTCCTTTGCTTATCTTCAAATGGACGGACTTCGGATTTACACGAGTAAGGAAGAAATCGGGACTCGAAGTAGGTACTCGATTTTCATTATAAAGAAGCCGTGAAGATTAAGTAAAGAATATGTGACACTCAGTGCAGTAGTTTTAGTGACTTTTAATAGGTATAAGAACAGTTTTAGTGTTAAGTTAATAACGCTCATAGTTTATTGGTAATGGTGTAAGTAATGCTACATGTAAAATGGTGACATGTAAGTACATAATTATTTATTTTTTTGATTGTAGAAAGTTCAAAAGGCTAATAAGCGTAATGCAGAAGAAATCATGTTAATCGTTATGTACTTATTGTGTTAGTTGCACGGTGAATGACTGCAGCATTGATATGTGATAAGTCCCATCATAAATTAATGAGGTTAAAATTCCATATGAGTTACAATGGTTATATATTAAAATACCAGAAATCAAAATGCCTTTACTTAAAATGCCTTTGACCAAAATACCCGAATTCAAAATACCTTAACATTCAAAATACCTTATTTCAGTTCACCTTACCTTAAAATGTCTAAACTTAAAATACAAATAATTATTATATCAGAATTCAAAATACAAATTTTCAAATATCCTTAATTTAAAATACCGAAAATAGAATACTATGTGAATATAAAAAAAAACCATAACCTACCCAGTTTATCGCTATAACCTACTGGGTATTATTAGGTATACTATATTATGCTATACCAGTTCATTACATAGCGCATAGTTAATAAATGAATGATTTCAGAAATAAAGATTTATTGCCACTCACACGTGAAGCCGCAGTTGTAGCCGTAGGTCTGTTGGTCCTTGGGTATCCTTCTGAGGGCTTACCCGGAGCTCCCAACTGTAGGCTGTTATGTAGGATACGTGTGGTTTTTAGTCGGTAGGAGTCCGGCATAGTATACATGTAGGATTTACCTCATGTTAAAACACTTTGATTCATAGTTACAAAAGTACTACAGTGGGCTAACGAAAAATAAAAAAAATAACCACGAAGGCTAAGGCGGGAGCTCCGCTTCGCTTCGCTCCCGCCTTAGTCTTCTAACCTAACCTATCCGAGTCGGGGTGTTAACCATTTACAGATATATAGCATCCATGTAGGATTTAAATCATGTTAAAAATAAGGTATTTTGTGTTTGAACATTTTAGGATAAGGTATTTGATAAATTTATTTTTTGGGTTTCGGTTATTCGACCGTAAGGCATTTTAAATTATTTATATTATAAATATTTGCCTTTTGAATATTGATATTTCGATTTCGGGTATTTTGGGCTCAGGCATTTTAAGTAAAGGCATTATGATTTCTGGTATTATGACGGTATACCGTTACAATGCTACAGTTACGCTGCCGCGCTGGTAGTAGATTCTGAGCCTAACCTAAACCGTGTTGCCAATGTTAGTTACATGTCTAAAGTGTTATGGTGTCCCTATATTCATTGCATTCATTGTCTGTAAAATGTAAAACTAGGTATTGCATTGTTTTGGGTAAAAAATTTAGTTTTTTTAGTTAAAATTAAACAGCTGGGTAATGCAAATTAGTAAACCAATGGATTATGTTGTGCGGTTCAAGTAGTAATTCACAGTTGTATGTGATAGTTTTGGTTTAACAGCTCGGTGTTAATAAATTTAATTTACTTTTTGAAATTTTCAAATATAGATTCTGAATGTTTATATCAAGTACATTTAAATGAGATTTTAGTAATTTTGTGAATGTAAAGGTAACTTTGTATGTTAGTTTGTCTGTCACACTTTTTGGCCTAAACCGCTAAAACGATTTTGATAAAATCGGTATTGGGATGGTTTAGGTATTTATGAAGTACCTACATAGGCTAATTTGTAAGGAACTGTAAATGTTAGGGTAGACATTTTACACTTTTTAAATTTATAGTTTTTTAGTAATTTTTAATGTTTGTTTAATGTAATAATTATTGGCAATGTTAACTATACCACCGAGACACTGCTCTCGACCGTCAAATTCTTATTCACTATATTTGTTGTATGTAAACAAGCATCCGGATAGGGCAGGATTGTTATTATAATTTATTGTTACTTGTTATTATAATTTTTTGGTAAAAGTTTAAGGGATATGAGAGTTATTACTTATATATTTATCTGTCACGTAGGTAACGGATTTTATGGAACCCTAACGCCTCTGGGGCGGTGTGGGTATTTTGGTATTATTTATGGGTACTTATCTCGCTTGCGTTTCGATGTCTCGTCACACTCGTCACTGTTCGTCTTTGGGGAAACTGATTGTTTCTGATTATTTTTGTTTTGATAGCTTACATTTGCTGATAGTTTGTCGTTATTGTATTTTTGTGTCGTTATCGTTAGGAATCACAACAAAACCGAGTGAAAACTCGGAAGATTGGAAGCTTATGGCGGGGAGATGGCATTTTGAGCTTCCCTGGAAGCACGAGAAGCACATGAGGGTGAACCTGCTCTCAGCCTAATATGGTTTCACAGATTGGTGAATGATGGACTGGGGTCTGGCATTTCATGGCTTCAAGGTTTATGGACGGGTCTACGAGACCCACAGAAAGGGAAATGCTACGAGTATGTAGTTATGTTCATATTTGAAGTCTGCCATGACGATGACGTCAGACTGGATTACATATTCACCGAATGGGTCGAACACATATTAATGGTATGTGTTTCGACATAAACCCGAATATGTGAATCCGACGTCGCCGTCGTTGCCTCCCTCCATCGAGCACTCGATCCTGCAACCGAGCTGTAGGTACCTATGCACCGTAGCCGATCAACGTTGAAACGCCTCAAGTAAACTCTCTTAGGTACTTTGATCAACACAGGAGGAGGTTTGCCTGCTGCTCCCGATACGCTGAAGTTCTCCTCATGGCTACGCCTTCTGTGGTCTACCTACTTTATGGTATTTTTGACAGGTAGATCTTATGGTGGATCTTTGGTGGTTGTGGATCCCAGTGTTCCGGGGAACGTATGGGTGCGCGGTCATACCGTGGCAGGATATCCGGGCAAGGACGACGAGGCAGTGAGGGTTGTCGATGTCGGAACGCAAACGGGAATGATAGGTGGCGCGCTTCATCACAAGCGTCGCCATAGGTTAGGACTAATATTAGAATAAGTAGGTAATGAGTGCTATCGAGCACTAGGGTGGGGTATGTTGACGACGCAATGTAACCCTTAGATATTGTAATAAACTGTCCCGATGAATGGGGTAAATAACAATTCCAATAAGGACCGAAACGGCGCTAGTGTTGCAGTAGGGTTTGGTTTGTACTTATGTGTTGAAGTAGGTATATATAATAAACGGTTCAAAACGTACAGGACTTGCGAGTGGGCGACCGCGGGGTAAGGATTGCCGCGCGGAGGGGGGCTCACATACATAGCGGTGGCCGCGGATACCACCACTACTCGCTTGACGATATTCCATCTGAACGCTAGTACTGTACGCGGCGATATTCACTGAAAGCCTAAGTTTTTTTTTTAATGCACCCTCTTCCTGTCGGCTACAGTTCCTAAGAGCAAATCTATGTATGTCTTATATTTACAGACTAGCCCATACTGACCGCTCCGAATGTTACACTCTGTATATTTGGTATGTCTACGTCATATTTTAAACAGAACACATCCGACGTTCAATAACCTCCATACAGATTTGCGTTTCACTCTAATATTAGTCTCAATCAATGTTTGTCTATTTTTTAACCGACTTCAAAAAAGGAGGAGGTTACTTAATTCGACCGTTTATATATATTTTTTTATGTTTGTTCGCGCAGAACTCCGTCGTATATGGACCGATTTGAAAATTTTTTTTCGTTCGAAAATAGATACTCCCAAGGTGGTTCCATTTTAAGGAAGTTAGGATCTGATGATGGCATCTTGGATAAATCGAAGGGAACTTTTAAAAATTGTAAGGGCATCTAGGGCGTTTGTAATTTTTTTAGTTAAGGGCTTTAAAGTAGTACAACTTAATGAAAGTTTGGAGTTGATCTGATGATGGAAACAAAGACAGTAGAGAGAATTCCCTAACAATAAACAGCAGTTACTTTGTGTTTGGGCTTGATTAATTTGTACTGTTGAGAACTTTACATCTAGGTAGATAGATTTTCCGTCTACACGTCACTAAAAATAGTGAAATAAAAATTTTTAACAAAAAAGAAACCGACTTCAAACAAAACTAGAAACTGAAAAATAAAATTTACTTAGCACAAAGTTAGTATAATCTGATTTTTCAGATATCATTAAATATAATACTGAAGTCGGTGCTAATATGACTATGAGAGAGCTTAATAATGCCTACCTAAGCCTACATAGTTTTACTGGGCAGTACCTACTGGGCACCGATTTCTGTATTATATTTAATGATATCTGAAAAATCTGATTATACTAACTTTGTACTAAGTAAATTTTATTTTTCAGTTTTTAGTTTTGTTTAAAATCGGTTTCTTTTTTATTAAAATTTTTTTTTCAGAGATCGAACTGAATGAAAAAGTAACTGTCAACAAATAAGATACTTATGGTAAAATTACTTTGAAATGTGCATATCCTGAACATTGTTATGATGAAGTGAGTAATCTAACTTTTACTTATAAATAATTAATTAATTTATAAACAAAGTGATACATATACTTACAAGGTCCCAATACGTCACTTTGCCTGCTCTGGTGGTTTCTTTCCTATAACAATGTAAACAATGTACAGTGTTAATCAATTTGTTTTTAAATAGTTAAGTAATTTGTTTTTAAATAGTTAGTAGATAAATATGTCAATACCTACTCGGTATTTATTTTTATATTTGAGAAACAACAACAGTAACACATTTGGAAAAGCTAAATACGAATGAGGGTGGAATCGGATGGATTACTGTGGGAGGCGCAGGGTGGTTTCCGAAATGGAAGGGGATGTATGGACCAAGTTTTCTCGCTCCGCAACATTGTAGAGAAGCAACTGGCTGTAGGCCGGAAGATTTTCTGCGGTTTTGTGGACATGGAGAAAGCATTTGACAGAGTTGTACGGAAGGATCTCTGGGATAGGTATATTGCCAGGATACGGGATTGATGGTCCGCTGCTACTTTTAGCGTAGCGTAGTATCAGCAGCGCACTGTGTACTGCGAGCTGGGCCTTTTGGCTTAAGCTTTTGGTACCCAAAAGTTTACCTAACGCTCCATTCACACTATTGCCCGCAGTTACCATCCTTTTTATATCAGTGGTGTTCATCCCTGCTAAATGCACATCCAAGATATACAAACTCATCCACCTGTTCCAGCACTACATCATTTCCAGTTATCCTGGCATTCGTTTTGTCCTCTTCTCTTTCGAATACCATCACTTTCGTTTTATTTGCGTTCAAATGTAAGCCTCTCATTAGACAATCATCTTTTATCGTTGTGACTAGTGACTGTAGTTCTGATGGCGATTCGGCTATAAGCACGGCATCATCTGCATACAGCAAACAGTTCACAAGTAAGTCACCCATTCGCAATCCAACATTCATCGATCTTACTCTCTAAAGACAATCGTCCAGGTACAGGACAAACAGCAGGGCCGACAACACGCAACCCTGTCTGACGCCAATGTTGACGTCAAACCAGGGAGACAGGCTGCCACCCACCCGCACACATGCCGTACATCCCACATATGTAGACTGCACGGCACGAAGCAGCGGACCATCAATCCCGTATCCTGGCAATATATCCCAGAGATCCTTCCGTACAAATCTGTCAAATGCTTTCTCCATGTCCACAAAACCGCAGAAAACCTTGCGGCCTACAGCCAGTTGCTTCTCTACAATGTTGCGGAGCGAGAAAACTTGGTCCATACATCCCCTTCCATTTCGGAAACCACCCTGCGCCTCCCATAGTAATCCGTCCGATTCCACCCTCATTTTCCTTTCAATAATTTTGCCATACCTACACTTTAGCTGCTATACTGATCAAACTGATGGCCCTATAGTTGGCGAACTCCATACGTGAGCCCCTTGCCTTTATACAAGGGCACGATGATAGCACGCCTCCAGTCCATTGGGACCCTTCCAGTCCTCCAGCATAGATTGCTCAAAAACCAGAAGGCTTCCCGGACGTAAGGACCACCTAATTTGATCATTTCAGCAGATATCGTATCAATTCCCGCAGACTTTCCATTTTTCAAGCTTCGTATCGACCATTCAATCTTTTCCAAAGTAATATCTCCGCTTGATGATTACACCGCAAGATCAGTCATCGACTCCCTCGCAGTGCCCGCATCCGGGGAATATTCATACATTTCCCCAAAGTACTCATTCCACCGCTCTAACACCTCAAATGGGTCCGCATAAAAACATCATAATTATAAAAGATAAGAACAATATTTTACGGCTAGATTTTTTCTTAAAACCCTTCAGATTTTATATCAGTAATCTAATGTATTAAAATCGAATAAAATGCGGCAAAGCGTACGCTGCAATTCTTCGAATTGCCTTAGGAGTTGTCAAGGTCGAATACGGAAGCCTTAAAATACAGTTTGTCTATAAAGTCGTGAAATTAAATGAGGGCGCTGCTGAATGCATGTAGCAACCCTATATAGTACGACCAAAATGATTTTGATACGAAGAGTTCGTTCCGAGTAAAATCTTACTAATATTATAAATGCGACAGTTTGTGAGTGTGGATGTTTATTACTCTTACACGCTCGAACGGCTAAAGGGATCTGGCTGAAATTTGGTACAGGGATACATTATAATCTGGAATAACCATGGCTACTTTTTATTCCGGGAATAAGTTCTTACGGGAAGCGGGAACGGGAACAATACAAATATTATAAATGCGAAAGTTTATGAGTGTGGATGTGAGACTCTTTCACGCTCGAACAGTTGAACTGATCTGGCTGAAATTTGGTACAGGGATACATTATAGTCTGGAATAACACATAGGCTACTTTTCATCCCGGGAATAAGTTCCTACGGGAAGCGGGAACGAGAACAAATTCGACACGGGCGAAGCTGCGGGCATCAGCTAGTGAGTTAATAAATAAAACACATTATACATTTTTAATTTTGTTTCTGTTTTATTGAATCAGATCCAGAATAAAGTTATTGAACCAGATCCAGAAGCCCCGGTCTAATAGCGTCTTACAACCCACCAGCAGGTGCCTAGCAGTCCCAATTGCTTCGCCACAATCATGTAATTACATGTTTTATCTGTAACTTTCCCCCATCTGACAAGGATTTTATTGGCGCAGTGCACAAATATTAAAATCGTCTATTTCTTTCTTTGCCGACCTTTTCTGTGTTTCCCAGGAGTTTTAAACTTTCCTTCATTATTAAAACCTTCGTTAACTATTCGCTTAACTGTACTCTCTGATTTTCCTGAAAAGAGTAAAAAAAGAAAATTAATTACGTAATGGAAACAAACTATTGACATGAAGCAATTAATTCAAAATAAAAAATTGGTAGAAAACCAGATTGAACTGAGTATCAAAAATGTAGCTCGTACTATAAAATAACCTACTAACAATGTTATTCTAACCACTGACTTACTATGTTTACATTATAGGTAGATTGTAAGTCTGTGATTATAACCTAAAAATATGCAACGTAAACAATGCCTTTTTTTGTCTCCAAATCGTAAATTCAGTAAATTTGTAACTTCAGACAGATTCAAAACAAACAATAACACGATTACATACCCACCAAAGATGCTGTTCGCTCATAAACATCCTCAAAATCCCACAACAATTGTCCAGCTTAGTACTCCGCGAAACATCACTGGAAAACTTTAAAAATCACTTCCTGCGCACCACTCCGATTTTCTTCACTCATTTCTCAAACCTTTATGCGTAGATTGGTTTCAATTTGTTGCAGTTTAATCCAAACATTAAAGTTACGTGAGAGAGTAAACGAAATTCGACGATAGCATTGACAACTGACGTACTTATGTTTCGTGTTGCCAGTGTTGCCACACACATAACTATTTTTAGTTCCTCAAACATTCATTTCACGACTTTATAGCCAAACTGTATATTAGCTCAAAATACCTGAAATCGAAATTACTTAATATTCAAAATACCTTAATTCAGTAGATACATCTTTACCGTACAATGTCTAAATTTGAAAACATAATAATTACCATTACCATTACCAAATCACTCAGTCAATTATTGTAATTTATTAGATACTTTTGCTTTTTTAACGATTCAAAACTCGATTAGGAAAACTTTGTTCAATTGAAATCGCTCTCGAAAAATGAGAAATATTGCAAAAATCTTAACTAGCATTGAACTTCTCATAAAAGCTTGTCATAAAACAGATAAGTCTTTAGAACTTGCGCACCAAAAACGGTAAAGAATCACGTTTGTTGTATGGGAGCCCCTTTAAATATTATTATTTTAGTATTTGATGATAAAGCGGATACAGATATACATAATCAGTGAAAATTTCAGCTCTCTAACTATCACGGTTCCTGAGATACAGGCTCGTGATGGACAGACAGACCGACGGATAGCGAAGTCATTTGAATATTATGGTCCCGTGTTTTACCCTGTAAGTAAGGAACCCTAAAATAAAGGAAGGAAAGTGCGAGTCGGACTCACAGGCGCTGGGTTCTGTATCCAAAAACGGCAAAAATGAGCCCCCTTTAAATATTATTATTTTTCTGATTTTAGTATTTGTTCTTATAGCGGCAACAGAAATACGCCATTTGTGTAAGTTTAAGTTCTCTTGCTGTCACGCTTCCTGAGATACAGCTTCATGTCGAACAGACGGACAGCGAAATCTCATGAATAGGGTCCCGTTTCCACCCTTTGGGTACGGAACCCTAATAGTATTAGGGTTCATTAACAACAACAAAAAGGTATTTACGAAATTAAAATTTAACGATTTCAGTCACAAAACTATAACTACTAGAAAGCGCTAACGCGATTACAAACAGGATAAATTAATAATTATGATTTTTTTCACAGTACTATTTTTGCTATTTTCATTGAACCACTATCTCGTCAAACTTATTAGTTATTGAATTGTTGTTGTCGTGATTGTCATTTCCACCCTTTGGGTACGGAACCCTAATAGTATTAGGGTTTATTAACAACAAAAAGTTATTTACAAAATTAAAATTTAACGATTCCAGTCACAAAACTATAACTACTAGAAAGCGCTAACGCGATTACAAACAGGATAAATTAATAATTATGATTTTTTTCACAGTACTATTTTTGCTATTTTCATTGAACCACTATCTCGTCAAACTTATTAGTTATTGAATTGTTGTTGTCGTGATTGTCGTCAAGAATGAATGAAACCATGACTTTTGAGGCGAAAAGAGGAAGTTTTAGTCAATTTTAAGCAGATTTTGCGGGGCCATACTCGTATCAACAATGTTTCGCTATGGCTACAACGGCAATGATTCATGAATCATGGCACATCAAATGACATTGATTTTATTAATTTCGATGTTGATCATGTATCATGTGGTGCTGTGTGTAGATACTCGTACTTACTATCGACTTTGTCTAGACAGAGCATGATTGTTCAGCTATGCTCTGACGACCTCCTGCTCCCCACGATTTTTATGGAAAGTGAGGGTAGGCTACAGCGGTAATTAAGCGGAGAATGCTCCAATTTTGATAGTTACATTGAGAAATACTACGGAAAGGATCAACTATTTGATAGGACTTTGGAGGCCATAGAAGAGGCTTTCAATCGTTGTGAGGTGGAGGGGCTACACTTTCACTATTGAAGGAATGACCTGAATGGAAGCAATGGATGTTTGAAAGCAGGTCGACTACTAAAGTAGGTACCTATATCTGTTCGATTACCACAGCGTCAATAATGTGACCTGCCTGATAGCTAAGTCCTTTACGTACCGGGTCCTATACAGATACCAAAAAATTCTGTGAGGCACCTTTATACATATGTGTCGCATACATATAAAAGTGCCTCACAGAATTTTTTGGTTTCGTTTCTGGTAGCTCGCGAGGTCTACTCTTCGCAGAAGTACTGGTATAGTTTTATCAGATCAAATCAAAGAATTTTCCGTGTATAAAGATCACCCCAAGATGAGTCTCTTTCGAATATACAAGCCTTAAGTAAAGGCATTATGATTTCTAGCATTGTGATAGGTAACCGAACCGTTTAATGGTAAGTATTTGGATTGATTCAGCAAATTTGCGTACAATCAAACTATAAAACGCAAATAAAACTACCTAGCTATAATGAGAGTCTTTGGCGTAATAACTAAGTCTTTCAGGCATTACTACTTATTAAAGTTATTTAAATAAGACAGTCATGGTTCTTTAGTTTGTAATTGCAAAATTATAATCGTTCCGTCATATTTTCCACTAGATGGTGTTCGCGGCTTCGGCCGCGTGAAATTCGGTACCTGTTCCCGCTTCCCGTGGGAACATATTCCCGGGATTAAAAGTAGCCTATGTGTTATTCCAGACTATTAGCTATCTTTATACCAAATTTCAGCCCAATCCGTTCAGCTGTTAGAGCGTGATTCAATAACAAACAACCAAACATCTTCACAAATTTTCACATTTAGATATATGTTAGTAGGGTTTAGCGTTGTTGAAGAGTTATGTAGGTAGTGCGAAATGAACTCTAACTATTCGGATATATACATTCAAAAAGTGTCTCGATTCAATAGAATAGGATGTAGCTCGGTATTGTAGTGCATGAACCGTGCTGAACGTATGATTAAGATATTTAAAGTGCTGAACATCTCAGTGTAATAGTAAGTACTTGGAATTAATCGAGTCAATTTGCGTAAATATACCTACGGGTTCGCATTTATTCGCGACAATTGAGTCATCATAGAAATTTCACGTATTAAGTATCTATAGTATATTTTAATACAGTTGCTCAAAAAGTGGCGTATTACAGGGACGTATAGCGTTCGGGATGTGGGCTATTATAATTCAACAGACCTAAATAATATAGTAAACAAAGAAATTGGATCTCGACTGCTCCATAATTACTTACATTTAATTATCAATCCTGATCATAGTCGTTTCAAGGAACTCTAGTTAGATTTATGCGGACATTTCGACACTAATAAACCTTTAGATTATAGAATAATTTCATGAAAAATACTCGGATGGTAAAAATTTAAGACTGTCATTTTTGCTTGTCATTAAATTATTTTTTCTCAGACTTGTTTGTCTTTGCCATAGTGTTGTAAAACGGTTGTACTGGCCAATTGATTTTAAAAGGAGGTCATTGTTTTATCAATCTGTCAGTTCGAAAAATGTACTTACTTTAATAATATAACTTATTGACCCAGAGAGCGAAGAGTGCTAATGTTATTTTTAAACTATCGCGGTTTTCTACACTCATACTTATAGAATTCGGGACTTCACGCGAAACACATTTACTTACATTTTCACACCGACGTTTCGAGCACGTTGCAGCGCCCGTGGTCGCGGTTGGACTATAAGTATGAGAGCGAAGAGTGCTAGTCCACAGAATATATTGAATAATATGGAGATGCGAGTCTTTGCCCCTTTTCACAAGTACCGGTTGCCGGGTGCCGGGTAGGGTGGGTGTATGGCCGCGTACTATAGCTTTCACACGTACCGGCGTGATTTGCCCGCCAACCGCTTGCATTCACCGCCGGTTACCCGGCACCGGCTACCCGGCAACCGGTACGTGTGAAAAGGCACTTTGAGTTTGGGTCTATGATTCCACAGTATAGACGATTTTGCTTTCGTCCGTATGTAATAATAATAATAAATAATAAATATTCACGGACCTCTCACACAACGCTATCTGATCCCAAAGTAAGCTAGGTATAACCTGCTTGTGTTATGGGTATCAGACCACGGATATTAATACTTATATACTTTTAAATACATACATATTATACATAGAAACACCCAGACTCTTGAGACAAACATTTATGGGTCACACAAATATTTGTCTCCGGTGGGAATCGAACCCACGACCTCCAGCGCCGCAGGCGGTATCACTACCGACTGCGCCATAGAGGCAGTCAAAGTATGTGTGTGTACATGTCAGTTTCGGTCTAGAAAACGCATTTGTTAACCAATTTTCTCCAAACTTGGCACACATGTTCTTTGATTTAAAATCATTGATCTACGAAAAGATAAAAATACAACTTTTGTCGAAAGTTTTTTTAATAGGGCGGAAAATAAGGGAGAAAAAGGTCCCCGTTATATATGATGGGATCATAAGGGATATAATTCCTCACAGGTTGTTTTTTCCTGGGCGCTCGCGAGGCCTACTCTTCGCAGAAGTACTTTTAAAAAATTGGGACTAAATAAGTATTTGTGCGACCCAGAAATCGTCAGAAGCATCCGGTTAGGCTTAGTACCGTGTGGAGGAGTAAATTTAAAGAGGCTAACGTTCATCAGAGAGCTGCCAAAAAGATAATCTAATGTTTCGAACGCCATAAACATTTAAATATGAATAAAAAGAAAAAAATGACTCTTTAGGGTAGACTGGGTACGGTTGACGGTGGATGGTTAAAATATTCAGTCCTAAAGTAATATATTATTGTAAATAAATGATTATATGTATGTACTATAAAATTTTCTAAAAGTTTCTTTTTTTTAAAGATCCTTTAATTAAATTAATATAAAAAAATTATTGCACATAATATATATTGATATACCGAATTTCATGATTTCATGAATTTGGCGATTGATATACCGAAGTAAATGAATGTACGGTGAACTAGATATAACTCAATGATTATTTACATACATAGAATCAGTATAGTTACAACACTATGATCATAGACAACTTCTGTCAACACATGACATGTTTACATGATTGCTGAGCTGTCCAGAAAAAGACTGCTTTTTCTTTATCATTCCCGCACTCGTACGTTTTCTTTCCCAATTTTCAAAATAATGTCTGTGATTCATGCAAATATTTATAAAAAAAAGATACTAACTTGATTTAATATCAGATTAAAAGTAATTTTAATTAAAATTTAAGCATAAATTAGTATAAGTTTCGGCCAAATTAAATTTATAAAAATAAAAAAAGTTGGCTGTATGAAGTGCACTGCCATAGTCTCTGCTTAGGAAGGTATTCTTTTACGGTTGGCGCCATTTTGGATATTCAGGTTTATTGTAATTTTATTATTTTATAAAATTGCTTCATTTTTTCGCAACTGTTTTAAAAATAGGTGTTAAAAACGTGTGGGACTGTTATTTAAACTCGTTCTGACTGTTTGTCGTAACTCGTTGTAATAACAGAAATCCCACACTTGTATCGAAAACTACTATTGGCAGATGCGCTGCGGATCTTGAAATCAATATTTGTCTCATTTCGATACCCTATCTATACACATTGCGACGCGACGATTTTTATGCGATTATTCGAAAGCGGACCGCGTCAATGTCAGCTCGACTCTTAGGCAGCACCAATTGAGGGTATTTTGAAAAAAGTTGGACCTTCCATTCATACAGAGGTGGACGCGACTGCATGCTAATTATTATATAATTTTTCATACCCGCTATTTATTATATAATTTTTGTTTTATTTAATTTGTATTGTGGAACTAACATAGTTATAAGATTTTTGTTACTAACACATTATAATGTTGAATTGATTACTGTTACTAACACATATGGACCTCTGTGTGAAATAAATAAATAAATTACTATTATACCCCATACCTTATGATCTATTTAATTTAAAGCAGATAGCATAGAATTATACACAACTAGCGGTTCCATGCCACGCTTCGCTGACTTTTTATGGTTGCATGTTACATGAGAAATTAGTAACAAACCAAAGGAGCCGTAACAAAAGTCATAAATATTTCATAAAATCCCATTCAGTACGAGTCAATAGTAGTATTACTTTAAAAAAAAAAAATTATGTGCCCAATGTTCCGTTTCTAACTTAGATCATCTAACCACAGGATGCGCCTTACTTAAGCATTGTTTTCTGCCATTGCACATGACCATTTGGTCTTTTGGCTTTATGAAAAGCCTGTACACAGTACATCATTTTATATGATTAAACTAGTACATTACATTGTAGTTGACTGTACAATAACAATTAACACACAACAGCCATTACGCGTTTGTCGATTAATACATTTTTAATTGCAATGAAATTTTATTTGTCTTTGTGTTTCCCCCTTCATTTGTATGAAAACTGGCAGAATATTTTTGTATGCGGTGGTTCGCAAAGGCTAGTCCCGTGTTATATGGTCTAAGGTTTCTAAGACACCATTCGCTCTCTTATTTTTATTTTATTTTATTTATTACATTCAACACTCTGTTGGGAGTCCTGGGACATACTTCCGAGGGCTTAACCGGGGCTTCTAACGATAGGCTGTTGCGCGTAACGTGAGGTTTTTCAGTCGGTAGGAGTTCGGCATAGCATCCATGATGGATTTTCCCTAACGTTAAAAAAATCGGTTATCTGTAAAGTCGGTTTACTGACGATGGTTGAATGTGCCAACGTCATAAGAAAACAAAAATAAAAATAACATTACAAAACAAAAATATATATAAACACACATCAATTGATTATAGTGCCATCTGTTGAAAACATTACTAAAATAAACGCCTCAGAGCGAGACAGAGCGAGGTAACGCGAGGGAGGTAACGATATATTGCGTCATCTTTTTTCGTTCGTGCAGCCGGCTCCATCGAATTATAAGACGTTGTCACGTCAAAAAAACCGTTCGCTCTTTTCCAATAAAATAAATACACTCGAATAATTCTACTTTAACGCTTCGAAAGTCAACAAAAATAATTTGCAAAACATAACCTAACCTCTAACACTCTCTTCTATTAACGAATTCGTTGCCAAGCAGTCATGAAGATGCCTCGTGTGTAGGCGAAACACGTGTTGACAAATTAGTCACATTCTTAAGCGGGGTAGTGCTAATTACCAACAATCTGGAGGGTACAGGTAATTTTTCCTATCCCACATCCAAAATTCCTTTCCTGAGGAGTTCGGTTCGTCATTCCTCCCATACAATTAGTTGGGGTTACCCTTAACGGTTGTAAGTTAGGATTGACGAATCGAGGGTGTGAGGCGGGTTCCTTTTACCCCCTCCCCTCCTTTTATTATCACTCTCTTCTATTGTCTGAATGCAAGGAGGCCGTTATCTAAAGCGTCATACAGATTCACGGCGAGAACCCCCGTGAACACCCGAGCAGCGAGTTATTTAAAAAACCTTGTTCTGTGGCTGGTAGATTATAATAAAAAAAAGCGAAGGGCGGCATCTACAGTTGAAATCACATTCTTTTCACTGGGATGATATTGATGCAAAACGTAGCCTAAAACCATCTCAGAAACCTGTTGTATATCGTGTCAAATTATGAGCTCAATCTATTCAGCACATTTTGATTTTTGAAGCGTAGGTAGGTACACATACGCACAGAAATAATAAAAAATATTAGATTGACTTTATACCACTAAAGTGGCAGACAAGCTTACGGCCCACCAGAAGGACTGTTGGTCGTCGGAGCCTATAAAACCGGAGGCGCCACACTCGCCATGCCGACCTTGTAAAAACCTTCTAAGACCCTTTTTGAAGAACCTCATACTGAATAAAATCCAATGGAAACAATAATGATGAAGTTGTAGATACAATGGAAGTGATCTTGTCCCGACTACAATAGTAGGATAGTTTAAATGACGAGCAGCTTCAGAAAATCCAAAACAACTTGGTTACTACAATACATATCCATTTGTGGCGACCGCCACCCCTTCCGCTACACTTACGTAGGTAGTAACTATTTAGTAATCTGTGGCTACACATTAAAGACGCGCTTGAAAATGCCTGCTTTTCAGAGTGATCTTTTGCACATTAGATTGGTTTTATTTAACGCTGGCTGTAACTAACTTATAGGTATTCGTTGTTGGTGAATAGAAACTAAAACCACAATGTTATTTGCACTGTATGACTTATATTTCATGAAACACACGAACTTAGACTTAGATTCACAGTATTAACAATATTAAACAATAATTAACGGACGCCGCTCGTCGCGAGAGATTTCGTTCGAAGCAAGCGCGCCGCCCGGCAGACATGTCACTACGCGAAGCGAGCCAATGGTAGCCCGGTAAAGCACGCATGCACGCTGCGGCCAGTGCGGTCTGCGGGCATTGACCCGCTGGGCGCGAAATTTGAAAGATTAAGGGCTCGTTTAAGGAGACGCGGGGCGTCAAGCGTCGCGTACGGCGTGGCTTGCAGCGGCGCGTAAAGCGATTTGACCGTTTATAGTCAGGCGGCGCGTGAAGCGGCCCGCGTAGCGTCACGCGCAAAATCAAACATATAGAAATGTAGCAGCTCGTTTAAGGACACGCGGGGCGTCGAGCGACGCGCGTGGCGTGGCTTCTCTCGGCGCTGCGTCCGCCGCGTGGCACGCAGCTTCACTCGGCGCTGCATCCGCCGCGTTGCACGCAGCTTCATATACGGCGTCGTTCAGTGCGACATAGGGATGTGACATTGTACATAAAAAAACGATTTTTAGTTAATCGATTTTTTCTTTAGCATGAAAAATCGATTAGTAAATTATCGATTTTTTCTCAAGAAAATAATCGATTTTTTTAAATTAATCGATTTTTTCCTAATTTGACATTTATTTTTTTATAAAATAAATACCAAGTTTTATTCATTAATAATAAACAACAGAAATAGTAAGTACTTACATAATCAACACAAATTAAAGTTTTAGAACAATCAAATTATAACAGGTTCAAAATATTAAAATAAACAATAGTAAGTTCTTAATAATCAACACAAATTAAAGTTGTAGAACAATAAGGTTCAAATTTAAATGTTTTTCACATTGAATCAACAAAATATTCAAATAAATAAAAAGTAAATTAAATTATTCAAAAACTAAAAATCCGTAGGCAACTAAAAAAAAAAAAAAAAAAATTGTGTCCACGGACTTGCTTTTTAAAAGTGGTGATAGTTTTACTGTCCCTGATACCAGGCGGAAGTGAGTTCCATAGTCTGACTGCATGCACGGTGAAAGAGGATGAATAAAAACCGGTTTTGTGAGAAGGAAATTTAAAATTTGAGCGTAGGTGAGATCTGCAGAGAGCATCAGGAGAACGAACAAAAGAGAACCTTTCCTTTAGATAGGGAGGTGAAGATGGATTATAAAGGATATTGTAAAGGAGGCAGAGGATTCGAGTGTTACGGCGAAGGCGGATTGGGAGCCACTTGAGTTCTTTGCGAAAGTGAGAAACATGACCGAACTTTCTAAGATTGAATATAAAGCGTATACACAAATTTTGCAACCTCTCAAGTTTATCCAGAAGCTCCTCAGTGGCGTCTAAATAGCAGGCGTCGGCGTAGTCAATAATGGGCTGAATAATAGTTAGAGCAAGACTAATTTTCGTCCTCAAGGGTAAGAGGCTCTGGAGGCACTTCAACGAATGAAAGGAGAAGTGTACTTTCTTGCTGACGTCACTAATATGGGCACTCCAGGATAGCGTGGTGTCCATGATCACTCCCTGGTTCTTCACAGTGTCTGCGTAGGGTATCTGAATACCGGCCAAAAGAACTGGATCCAGTTCAGACACCGGCATATTGTCGTTTGATACTTACTGCTAATGACGATGGCTTGCGACTTCAGAGGGTTGATGCGCAGTCCGACCGAATTAGCCCAGTCGCTTCGTCTAAGTCGCGGTTAATGCACGATATGCCAAATGGGGCGTCAGTGGCCGAAAAACGTCGGTACAGCTGCAAGTCGTCAGCGTAGAGATGAAAGTTACGGGAAATAAGACTCGTAGCCGAGTTGATGAAGATACAGAATAAAAGAGGAGATAGAACGCCACCCTGAAACGTATGGAAATGTTCGAGTTCGACGTATGGAATTGAACGCCAATCTTTCATAAGTATCGATGTATCGTTTATTTTGCGTACGTGATATTTTGCTTTCATGACGTTCTGCTCCAGAGGGTAATAAACATCGATTACATTTTCAAAATAAAATATCGATATTTTATTTTGATAATATTTTTATTTTAATATCGATATTTTCTATGAACGATATTGCCCGACATTCCTACCTAACGCATACCCCGCACATCTCCCACCCCTTCCTTGAAGCGTCCTTCGCGGCGTCACCCGCAGCTTCATCCGCCGCGTTCCTCCATTGCGAGACTCGCTGGTTTACCCGCCGCGTCCTCCGCGGCATCACCCGTCGCTTCAATTGCCGCTTCCGACGCGACGACACTCGCCGCTGTGGCAGCTACAACTCAAACAAACGCTTGCAAAAACGCTTCTCCTTGAACGCTCTGAACATTTTCATACGTTTGTGTTTCTGGCGGCCCGCCTGGCGGGCCGCGCCGCTCGAAGCGCCGCGTCTCCTTAAACGAGCACTAATACGAGTTGCCTACACTGGCTATACCCTACAGCTTTGCCTGTGACAAACTGTGGTTTACAGTTGTCACAGGCAAAGATTGTAGTACACATGTTACATTATATTCGTATTTACTGTACGCCCTTCGGTCTATCAAGTACCCACGCCATGTTTTGTTGACGTATCTTATTAGATACTATTTTGCTCCCTTGAGTAGTAGCAACATGATACCTGTATAGCCAGGTGTAACTCCAGAATTATTTGGTAGGTATTTGGCATGCGAAGAAGTGTTAAAATCGTTTTAATAGATTACATTTACATACATATAGTCACGCTTTTATCCCTGAAGGGGAAGGCAGAGGCACATTATACGCCCACATTTTCACCTTATAGTTTTCTTCAGTATTAGTACAAATCTTTACCGAAATAGGACTAAGACTGGCAATTAACAAAAAAAACCGACTTCAAACAAATATGTACTAAAAAATGAAAAATAAAATTATCTTAGCACAAAGTAATAGGTAGTATATATTTTAGATTTATCAGATAATATTAAATGTAAAACTGAAATCGGCGCCAAGTAAAACTAAGTATAGGTTTAGGTAGGTACCTATTATTAATCTCTCATAGAAATATTGGCACCGACTTCAGTATTACATTCAATAATATCTGATAAATCTAAATATACTAACTATTACTTTGTGCTAAGTTAATTTCATTTTTCATTTTTTAGTTTATGTTTGAAGTCGGTTTTTTTTTGTTAAAATTTTTTTTTTCATTATTTTTAGTGACGGGTAGACTGAAATTATATCTGTCTAGGGCATAGATTTAGAATGTAAAAATTCTAAATCTATGGTCTAGGGGCTTAGATCATCTAACCACAGGATGCGCCTTACTTAAGCATTGTTTTCTGCCATTGCACATGACCATTTGGTCTTTTGGCTTTATGGAAAGCCTGTACATCAGTACATCATTTTATATGATTAAACTAGTACATTACATTGTAGTTGACTGTACAATAACAATTAACACACAACAGCCATTACGCGTTTGTCGATTAATACATTTTTAAATGCAATGAAATTTTATATGTCTTTGTGTTTCCCCCTTCACTTGTATGAAAACTGGCAGAATATTTTTGTATGCGGTGGTTCGCAAAGGCTAGTCCCGTGTTATATAGTCTAAGTCTAGGGGTAATGTTCTCCCCAATACAAATTAATCAAGCCCAAACACAAGGTAACTGCTGTAAATCTTTAAGGAATTCCCTCGATTCGAGGGATTTCTTCGATTTCTCCAGGATCCCAGCATCAGATTCTGATTTCCTGTATATGGGACCACATGGGAAGCACCAGCTTTCAAATAAAAAAGAATCATCAAAATCGGTTAACTCGTTCAAGCGATTTGCCGGTAACAAACATAGAAAAAAAAATACAGACGAATTGAGGACCTCCTCCTTTTTTGGAAGTCGGTTAAAAAGGCCAGCCCTTAATATAAATGTGCCAGCCATAAGAACTTCATAAATGCATAATTGCTAACGCGAAATGTATTTTTTTTAGAAATGGTAAGCCTATCAATAAGCAAACAAGTAAGCAACAGCAATCTTGGTTTTTCCCAGAGTATAATATTAGTAGGTACATACTCTAAGGTTTTTCCTTTAGAATCTTAGTAAAATCGTGTTTACTTTTCTGTTTTTGTGGTATGACCATGAAGTACCCGCGTGTTTATATTTTGTCATTTTGTAGAAAGTAGTAAGATTATGATTGTGTAGGTAGTTAACAAGATTGAAGTTATAAGTGCAGCGAGCCCTTCGGTACACAAATGAAATTTGGCTGTTTTATTATGACACTATCTTTTGCCCGCAACTTCTTTCGCGAGGTGATTTTAACGAATAATCAAACGACTTAGATCTGTCCAACGCATAGGGCTTCTAATAATTATATAATATATAATAAAATAGGTCAAGCTGTATTAAAATTTTTGCTGATCCGGTTTCGAAGAAACATACAGCAATATTTAAATTCAAAAATACCTACAAATTATGACTAAGCTTTTGCCCCAACCCCGAACAAACAAACCAACACGAAGAAAAAGAATCATAGATTTGGACTCCGAATCCCTAAATTAGTTCGTTACAGTTATTTTTAAAATTTATTATGAATTTTATAGTAACAGAGATTGAGACTTCAACGGCAGTAATAGTCATTTATATAGGATGTGAAAGTGATTAGTAAAATTTGTAAGAGTAATTTGAGTGCTGTATTAGCGCAGCTTTAGATTATATAACCTAGACAGAAGTACACTTTGTTGTATATTTGAGGATAATATCAAATCAAACCAGTATATTTAAGGATAAAATCGAATCAAACCAGTTAGTATATGAATGAATTACAATTTGGGCACGATTGCTAGAACCAGCACGTTGAATAACCGCGCCAAGCGTTCGCTCACAATATCGGCTAAACCACAGAGTACATTTGTACATCCTTCCAGAGCTTACCCGGGGCTCCCAGCCGTGGGCTTTTGGGCGTAGCGTGAGGTTTTTTAGTCGGTAGGAGTGCGGCATAGCATCCATCATCGAAGTAATCTAGTCATCTATCAGCGCCCAGCCCAAACCCTCAGACCTAGAAACTTGAAATTATTAGGGTAAGCTACCCTTATATGGGAGGGTATCGATAGGAAAATATTTTTGGAAATTACACTATAAAGGCGGCAAAATAAGGTATAAAAAGTTATATGGAACTTCGCCACGAACTTCTTCAGTTTCAAACACAACTACTTCAAATTTCGTATACCTGCTTTTTAAATAAAAATAAATGATAACGTGTTTCAGGATATTTTGAAAATCTACCCTGAAGGGTGCAAAATTACAGGGTAAGCTATTCATCTATCAACGCCCAGGCGAAACCCACCTAAAACTGTAAATGTAAAATTGTGTGGCAGCTTCTTCATTTTAAAAGATACTTAAAATTTCTTCCAGTCACCCTTATAATGTAAAAATTTTTGGAATGTCAGGCCTAATGGGTTAAATAGAACATAATGTTTATCGAAGTATATCCCGGGTGAAGCCAGGGGGCACAGCTAGTCTTATTTTACAATTTCGCTATATTCGCGCGAGGGGATATCTTCAAATTGAAATGTCGACGGTTGCGGATCTTGGATGTGACCGCGTGCTGCATTTGGGGCCTCTTCATGTTGGATCGTATCAACATCTAAGTTAATTACATTTTCATCAACATTGCTGCAACGTGGGGTATTACTTTATTTATTTACTTGATAAAAATAGCTTGAATAAAAGAAATTCAAGCAATAAAGATAAGAAGAGTTCAATGGTACGGCTTATGTCAATACAGACATTTCTTCCAGCAGTCCGACGAGAGGAGAGCTTGAAGAATTACATAAAATAGAAGGCAGAAGTGTGATAGACATCGAGATAAGGTAAATAAAATGCATACACACAAACTTATATAAATACAATCATAATTATACATACACTAGCTGACCCTCGCAACTTCGTTTACGTCACGTAAGGTCTGTAAAAGGAGAGGTATTTCTTCATCAGACTCCTAGGAGCGTGTGAAACTGCTCTGTTTGCTTAATCATAAAAGAGTTTAATGATTATGGGTATTGTAAAATGAACTTTCATTACATACATCTTTTATGTATTAATTTATCATTACATTTTACAGTAAAATTAACATTACATTTTACATATACATTTTACAGTAAAATTAACATTACATTTTATGATTAAGCAAACAAGCCAGTTTAGAATGACATAGACAAAATCATTACCATTTGTCTCTAGTAATTAGCAATCGAATAATTCAAACGAATAGTAATTACTGGTAATTGGAAGAATGGTAATGAGATTCACATGTACTTCTGTTAATACATGTTATTTTGAATAATTAAAGTCTTATGCATATTGCATTTATATGGTAACTAGTTTGAAAAATATAACATAATTACCTTATATAAACGAGATTAGTACGTAAATTTATTTTGTACCACTTCACTTTTCGAACTGGAGATCTCAAATTTACGCACTATAAAAAAATTAACAAAAAGTACAGATTTCAAACATATTAGGTACTAAAAACTGGTAGGCGCAGGGGTAGGAGAAGGCAAGCGGCTTTGGCCGCGAACCGTCTCTAAACCCCGGGGTTGGCCTGCACACGTCGAGTGGCACTCACGTGTGCATTGCACAGGTCACCACGTCTGAGGATTACTTGGCACCTACCGGGGTAATCCTCCATCGGCGCAGTAGCTCAGCTACCCTGAGCCGCCCGGCGGTGTTCTAGTGAATTAGGCAGATCCCAGAACACTGCCACAGGGGCAGATCGGTGTCAAGGAGTTTTAGTGAGTATTCCCAGTGCTATTGTGATCAGGGCGACCCTCACACGAGCCCATGCCTCGCCAGCATGGGTGGGTAGCCCGTAAGCGGAGCTCTCCTTGTAAAAAAAAAAAAGGTACTAAAAACTGAAAAATAAAGTACGTAATACGTATTTTGATTTATCAAAAATGATTAATTATAATGTGTTGAAGTCAGTACCAAGTAAAACCACAGGTCTACATTATAGTCTGGAATAACACACATGCTACTTTTTATCCCAGAAGTAAGTTCCTACGGAAAGCAGGAACGGGAACAAATTTTACGCGGGCGAAGCTGCTGGCATCAGCTAGTATTAAATACGTATTAATAATAGCTGCTAGTATTAATAATAATAGTATTAAATAGTATTAATCTTACTAAATATTATAAAGGCGAAAGTTTGTGAGTGTGGATGTGTGGATGTTTGTTACTCTTTCACGCTTTAGCGGCTAAACGGATCTGGCTGAAACTTACTTAGTAACTATTTAGTAATCTGTGCTGAAACTTGGTACAGGAATAGATTATGAAAAGTAGCCTATGTGTTATTCCAGACTAAAAGCAATCTCTGTATAAAATTTCAGAACAATCCGTTAAGCCATTAGAGCGTGATTGAGTAACAAACATCCAAACACCTTCACAAACTTTCACATGTATACTATTAGTAGGAAGTAGGATGATCAGTTTATGCCCTCCGTTCGAAGGCACTGGCTGCCTTTTGCCTGAATGCAATACATGGCCAATGAAAGTGTTGAGTGCATACTGAATATGGCATTGGTCTATTCTTATGTCATTCTCATTCATTTAATTAAAACGTTCTTGCGAAAAATTAAATATAAGGGAATACGTGAAAAGGTTAAGTAGGTAGTGTAGGTACCCAGGAAGGACTAAAAAATACTTTGCTAAAGTGTGTGCGAGATGTTAGCACAAACACTTCCAAAACCAGTTGCGCAGAACTCTACATCAATAAATTTGTTCTTATTATCAGTTTATTATCCACTCATTATAATAACCAGGTAAATAAATACTATGAGCATGTATTTAATGGTGGCACATCGAATATGTAATGCGCCTCCGAAGCGAATGGTTATCTTTTATAAGTATAGGGTATACACTGAAGTAAGGTTATCTTTCTAATGTTAAAGTTTTCTGCAGGCCATATTCTTTATTTTGTATTTCTCTGCGATAATTTTTATGGTCAAAGCAGTGAGTCTCTCAATTCCATGCCTACCTCAAATGACGGGAATTGTGGAAAACATATTAATGAAACACTTTGGTTTTGTGATGATTATTCATTCGGATTTAAGCCTTAGCACTCACAAGAAGGTGAGAGTGTACTGTGGCTGTGTCCTCAAATGCTGTATGTGCTGAGGTGTGTGCAGAGTTTAAGGTCTTATTAATTGGCATGTATTTAAATCGATATCTGTATATTCCCTTTCTCCGAACAAAATATTTCAAAGTTAAACCAAAAATACTGACTTGCACACTAATTATGCACACTAAGGCTGGATTCGACCAAAGTCGGAGTAAGACTGTATTGCAGAATAACTTATACCTCTTCTAAAAGTAAAGTGACTTTCTATTTTACCAACAACTAATAGCATAACGTAACAATGTAACCCTACAGGATAGAGTACTTCAGTATGGGACATGGGTTACCATAGTTACGTTGTGCTTGTTAGTTGTTGATAGTAACTTCACTTTCACTTTACTTTTAGTATAAGTACGAGCTATTCCCTAGTATGGCCTTACTCCGATTTTGGTCGAATCCAGCCTAAATAAATCAAATTCAATATACTGTTTAATGGTATTTGCTGACCTGTTTTACTGAACGAATAACTATTATCAAAATAATATATCTAACAATTGCTTAAATCAACAAAAATATTAAAACTTTTTTAAGGAAAACCATCACCTAATTTACCTTTAGGAACACCGTTTTTTCTATGCAGATAAAAAACCAATTTAATCAGTCACCTCTAAAGAATTAAATTTCAAAAAAATAAGACCTAACCTATTCCGTGAGAAGATTGTACAATTTAGAGTGAAAGTTAGTATTTTCGATAAGCAATTCTTATTTCTGTTTTATAAATCATAATTTTATTCGATGTACGAACCACATTTTTGGTGTGAATTCGATAAAAAAGTTCCCCTCGTTTTGAGTAATATTTTAGTTTATTAAAAAGGACATGTTTAATTAATCAACTGGTTTTTTTGCACAGCGTTTAATTTTCTGGTTTGCAGTAAATTAGTGGAGTTACCTAGTGTGCAGAAAAATTAAACAGATGTGCATTTAAAAATATCCCTTATTAATTTACTAGAGGACGACACGCGGTTTCACCCGCGTAGCTCCCGTTTCCGTGGGAATATGGGAATAAAATATAGCCTATGTTCACCAGGGCGAGCTTAGCTTCCCAACAAAGAAAGAATTTTTAAAATCGGTCCAGTAGTTTCGGAGCCTATTCGATGCAAACAAACATACAAACAAACATACAATAAAATCTTTCCTCTTTATAATGTTAGCATAGATTTGATTTTAATGTGAGGAAAATTCTACATGGATGCTATGCCGGAATCCTACCGACTTAAAACACACGTGTCCTAGCTAATGCATGTGTATAGCGCCTATGTCCCTGCCTACCACTTCGGGGATAAATGCGTGACTATAAATTATGTATGAATATCGAATACTGGTTTTGAAATGTAAATGAATACATAAAACATTAAGATATTGAATAATATACTCACGTCGACTTCCTCATTGGAACTGGATAATATCGTACGAACGATGACACAGGCAAAAGTTAATAGATAAATAAAAACATCACAAGAAAATAAATTTCCAGGTAATTTCAAGGATGAATTCTTTGAAATTACCGCGCGGATTAGTTGTTCAGTAAGTGCACAAACTTGCGATAGTAGCTACAGTCTCAGGGACAAGTTCTCCAGCTTTATTTACCGAGTCTTACTTCTGAAGCCTCGGTAACCAGTATGCTTAAAATATGGAACGCTAATTTTTAGACTTCCATCGGCTACCTATCGAGTATAAGCCCCAGAAACTTTATCGAGGGGTTCGATGCCAATGCTAGTGCTCCCTGCTTGTATGCTGGATTGGAACCTTCAATAGAGCTAGAGCCTTCAATAGAGCTCGAGCCTTCAAAAAGGGCTCGAGCCTTCAATAGAGCTCGAGCCTTCAAAAAGGGCTCGAGCCTTCAAAAAGGACTCGAGGCTTTAAAAAAAGCTCGAGCTCTGAAAAAGACTCCCAAGTCGTCGAGCGCCATACAAACGAGGCGAGCCCTGTAAACGACACCGAGCTCTAGGCAAAGGGACTCGGACGCCTCGAGGCTTGTACATCACTAACCGGGAGATATAGGAGCAACTGGTGTAACAAATATCATCCGTACAATAGTACATTATGTTTTCAGCAAAAACAGGATGGGGAACAACATCGAGCCATGTAGTCTGAACGATTGCCGTCAACGATGACGGCCCTAATTGGACAGAAAAGTCTCTCGGACAGTCCATAGTAAGGTAATTTTGAAGGGAGATGTCAGTGCTAAACCCGATCAAAAGCCTTATAAATATCGAGGCTCACTGCTAGAGCCTAGAGGTAGGAGTGATTCCCTTCATCTTGGCAATTTCTCGATTCTTTATAACGTGAACGAATGACAAAATTCACTACCGGCTGATATACATAAGTCTCAAACCATATTTACCTTTAAGAAAGGAGTGCAAGAACACTACCTCTCCTCTTTATCATAGAGTCTAATATTTTTATGTAGTTATATATGTTTAATATACAATAATATGTATTTATTTAAGTATATATTTTTATTAGATAGTTTTATGTAGTTTATGTGATTTTTAGGGTTTCGTAGCCAAATGGCAAAAACGGAACCCTTATAGATTCGTCATGTCTGTCTGTCTGTCCGTCTGTCTGTCCGTCCGTGTGTCACAGCCATTTTTCTCCGAAACTATAAGGCCTATGCTATTGAAACTCGGTAACTAGATGTATTCTGTGAACCGCATTAAGATTCTTATATAAAACTAGAAAAAAAATAGTAAATTTTGGGGGTCCCCATACTCAGAACTACAACGCAAAATTTTTTTTTCATCAAACCCATACGTGTGGGATATCTATAGATAGGTCTTCAAAAATGTTATTGAGGTTTGTTACATAATTTTTTTCTAAAATGAATATTTTGCGCAAGAGACACTTCCAAAGTGGAAAAATGTGTGTCCCCCCCCCCCCTCTAACTTCTAAACTAAGAGAATGATAAATCTAAAAAAAATATATGATGTACATTGCCATAAAAACTACCAACGAAAATTAGTTTGAACGAGATAGAGCTGGTAGTTTTTTATAATACGTCATAAACCACAATTTTCGGTTAGCAAAATCACTACCACTGCGAACGTGTTAAAACATCAATCAAAGTTACAACAAACTACAAGAACTACAACGAACTTTTATATTATGTTACTTGCTGCTACGAAACCCTTCATGGGCGAGTCCAACTCGCACTTGGCCGGTTTTTTTTATTATTTACCTGCACACATATTATATTTTTTATCAGTTACATCTCCTATTTCAGGCCTACTGGAACAGATTTCTATGGAAATAAGTAGTGCCTGTGTACTTTCTTCTCTCTCTGTAATTGCTTTTTCATGTTCTTGTTTGTGTGTACATAAATTCAATAAATAAAAAAAAAAAGGCAAAAGAACAAACAAACTCTCATTTATATCTGGATTATTGACTTGTTATGTATCTACTGATTCAATGACGCGCAGTGATGATACGCCAGGTGGTAGGTACTCGTATTATTTTACTGACCGTGGTTAGACCGGTTGGTAGTAACACCACAATACACAACACGGACAACATACCTAGGTACATCTGTAATCTATATTTATAAAATTACAGAGTAACCTATTCATATATCATCGCCCAGCCGAAACCCAATTAAAACAGGGAATGTAAAACTGATGGGAACTTCTTTATTTTTGAAGACGCTTTAAATTTCTTCCAGCTAACCTTATAATGTAGGGATCCACTAGAAAACATTTTTCGAATTCCAGCCCTAATGGTATAAATAGTACATTATAAGTTTATCGCGGGTGAAACCGGGGGGCACAGCTAGATAATATTATGAAGCTTGTTTGTTTGAACGCTAGGATCTAGGCAACTACCGGCTGGATTTCACAGTTTTCTATTTCATTTATTAAGAATGGCTATAGGATAATATGAGAGTGGAGCAGCAATGAAAAATGTTTTGAAAACGGAAAAAAATATTTCTTTTGTGAGCTTCCGTTGCGAACGCTGCGTAAATGGTTAAAGTTACGTACCAATTGTGTATTACAAAATTGATCCTCATATAAAGTTTTAAAAAGTCAGCAAAAGCTGCACGAAGTTTGTTGTGAGCGAACCTTAAAAGATAGATATATTATCTTTTAAGGTTCGCTCTCAATAACCTTCTTGACTGTCCTCGTGGTCTAGTGGTTAGTGTGCCTAATGTTTCTAACATTTCATAAACTACAAAAGTCTCAATATTGAAACCTGTTTGGAACAATAAAAGGCACTCCCTTTCTAACACCAAGAAAGCTGGTAAAAGTAATTGAAATCGTACTCCGAATTAAGAAATTGCATCTGAAGAAATATTTTATATTTAATCCCCTCTTCCAACAGAACCGCACAAAATATTAAAATCAATAGTATCCTAAAGTCTTCCTCGGATTAATTATGCTCATTTATGCCAAGTATCATTCAAATTGATTCAGTAGGTTCCGGGTGATACTTATTCGGGATTCAGCCAGACAGATAGACAGAAAAAGATTATTGAAATTATATTTTCGGTTTCAGTATTAATTATAAGTATTTTATAGAATGTCTTGCTATTAAAATTTTCAAAATTGCTTTCATTAATTAATACAGATTGTCGACCTTATAAGGTTCTAAAGGTAGTAAACAACATTTAGTTAGTTTTATTAAATTTTATTAAACCTAAAGTTTATATGCTAGATATGTTAAAAAAAACAGTTACGTACCTACATAATTATCAATTTGGTCCCGGTTGCTAGTAAAATGGCAGTCTTTAAGCCAAGTTGAACGCCTTAATGGGCGGCTTGAAAAATTTCAACAGCGGGCAGTCACAACCTGCGCCTGCCCATATCAACAAAGCAATACGGCTCACCACACCACCTATTACGTGGGACAAAATCTAGAAAGGAGAAATGTGGGCATATTATATGCCTATGCCTACCCCTTCGGGGATTAAAGATAATGATGATGATAATAAATTATTATACAATAAATAAATCCAAATCCAATACATTTCGTCATTCCTTTTGTAAATCATCCAACAAAAACTACCCCTGCTTGCACCCGCGCTACCCGGTGCAAAAAGTGCCCATCACGCTGGTCACGTTACCTCACTCGATCGCAATGGCCAGCTTTTGCACCAATCACGATACAGCCCGGAAATCTCCTGACTTTTCCTTTAGCTTGCGCCCTATTTCCTCCACAATTTTGGTTGCAGATTAGAGTTAGGTGTGTCCCATAAAAGTCGAGCAACAGCAGCATGGCCGTATTATCTGTTCTCGAACCCACTTAGGCCATTTTCAACCCCGGTAACTGCGTTGTGGATAAAACTAGAAGCTTGAATTTTCAGTAACTAAGCTGCAGACTTCGTATTAAAAATTTTGTTCAGTTTCAGAACCAGTAGTTTAAGGATTATAATTTAAAAGTTTCTTAAAAATTCGCAATCACTCACTCACTGACTAACCGATCATCAAAACAGGCACTTCTTCACATAGGTAGAACCTTCAAATTTAGAAAGCAATAAGGGCTCGTTTAAGGAGAGGCGGGGCGTTGAGCTTCTCGTGCGGCGTGGCTTGACCGTTTATAGTAAGGCAGCGCGTAAAGCGAGCCACGTCGTGTCACGCGAAAACTCAAACATATAGAAATGCATACACCCCGCACCTCTTCCACCCCTCTTCCTTGCCGCGTCTTTTGCGGCGTCACCCGCCGCTTCATCCGCCGCATTTCCTCATTGCGAAACTGGCTGGTTGACCCGCCGCATCCTCTGCGGCGTCGCCTGTCGCTTCATTTGCTAAGAACACTCTCCCCTAATCCATCTTTCAAACAAAAGAAACAGAATCAAAATCGGTTCATTCATTTGGAAGCTACGATGCCACAGACAGACATACAAACACACACACACACACGTCAAACTTATAACACCCCGTTCGGGTTTCCGTCGGGGGTTAATGAAAAGAGGCCGGCAGTAAGCACCGTGTGCCACACTTTCCATTTTGAGAGCCCAAGTCCTCGGGCAATCATCTTCGTTGAAGTAGTTGGGTCCCGTCGAACTATCTTATGTTCTGCTCTTCATCATCATCATCACTAAGGCGTACCCAGGTCTGTTCGTCTTCTCGAAACAGAGCCAGTCTAAGTTGTCGGAAACGCTGTTCCCTCGTCAAATACACTAATATCTGGTACTCGGCGACCGAGATGGCGGGCTATGTATTAATTACAAGCTCGTAAGGATACACAGTTGGAGAACCCGTAACAAATTAACATATTCTTCATTCGTTAAGATCGTCATCTCCAATAGTTCCAATTAGAAGCACAAAACAAAGTCCAATTAACAAGCACAGTCACAAATAGGAAGAAACAGTTCCCATACAAGCCAGTCGAGTATAAAACGAAGTGTACTGAATATAGCGTCTACCACGAACGAATTACGTAAGCACTTAAGCAGACTAAACAAGTCTCTCCTTGGTAGTCGGGTAAAAAACAATAAAAACAAAGTGATACACCAAATTACTTGTCTCACTCGCACCTGGTCCATGGGCACCATATCGTATGATATCCCGCTCTAACACAAGGCAATCCCTTGAAGCACAAAAGGTTCAGGTAACCACTTACGACATAACTTTTTCCCTCCGGACTCGTGGTCACACCAGGTTATCACACTAGTGTGACCATCAGGATTTTCTTTCTTGTTAGTCACAGCGCCAATGATACAACACCTTTTATTACATATTAATTAGTGCGGATGATTAACACCATACGATATTTTCCCTCTGGTACCTACTGATGTACAACTATGTAGTTCAACTAGTTGTACAAACGATCACTGCTGTAGCGTTTGCATAACCAGTTGTACTAGTCATCAAGCAACCTTGTTGAAGGGTTATTTGTACAACTATGCATAATATCAAATTGAGATCGAAAAAAACAATTGAAGATCGGCAAAACAAATGAAGATCGACTAAACAAATGACGGTCGGATAAACAAATGACGATCGAAAACAAGTGACGGTCGGATAAACAAATGACAATTATTTACGGTCGGATACATAAAATGACGATCGAAAAAACAAACGAAGATCGATAAAACAATTATGCTGATCAATAAAACTAAAGACTCTAGATACACAAGTTGATAAGGTCAAAAATTAAATAATAATAATATAATCTAGATGCAAATACTTTAAAAAAAAAACCGGCCAAGTGCGAGTTGGACTCGTCCATGAAGAGTTTCGTAGCAGCAAGTAACATAATATAAAAGTTCTTATAGTTCGTTGTAACTTTGATTGATCTTTAAACACGTTCGCAGTGGCAGTGATTTTTCTAACTGAAAATTGCGGTTTATGACGTATTAAAAAAAAACTACCAGCTCTATCTCGTTCGAACTAATTTTCGTTGGTAGTTTTTATGGCAATGTACATCATATATATTTTTTAGATTTATCATTCTCTTAGTTTAGAAGTTAGAGGCGGGGGGAGGGGGGGGGACGACGACACATTTTTCCAATTTGGAAGTGTCTCTTGCGCAAACTGTTCACTTTAGAAAAAAAATGATGTTAGAAACCTCAATGGCATTTTTGAAGACCTATCTATAGATAATCCACACGTATGGGCTTGATGAAAAAAATATTGAGTTTTAGTTCTGAGTATGGGGACCCCCAAAATTTACTGCTTGTTTTCTAGTTTTATATAAGAATCTTAATGCGGTTCACAGAATACATCTAGTTACCAAGTTTCAATAGCATAGGCCTTATAGTTTCGGAGAAAAGTGACTGTGACACACGGACGGACAGACAGACAGACAGACAGACATGGCGAATCTATAAGGGTTCCGTTTTTGCCATTTGGCTACGAAACCCTAAAAATAGGTGCAAGCAAATCGATCGATCTAGTCGATCTTAATTTGTTTTGTTGATCTTCTTTATTTTGTTTGTAGATATAACGAATTTTAATTTACTTATCGATAAAACAGCACTAGTTGATAATGACAAGTGACGATTAAAGGTGTTGTTTTATTGGCGGTGTGACAAAAAAACCTGTAGCGAGAAAAAAAATCCTGATAGTCACACTGGTGTGACCACGAGCCCGGAGGGAATTTTTTTAACAACTACCTTCTAAAACCGGCCGGCCGTATTTAAAAACCGGCCAAGTGCGAGTCGGACACACATGAGTTCCGTACCAAAAAAAGGACGGGTTGAAGTAAATGCAACGGGAAACATTATTTCACTTTACATATTAATACCACACCTCTCTCCTTCTCACTCTCATGTGACGCAAACGGAATTGTGCGGGTCAGCTCATGTTTATAAGCGACGCGATGGGACAAGGCTCGACGAGAGTAAATGCGACGGGAAACATTATATTACTTAAAATATTAATACCATACCTCTCTCTTTCTAACTCTCACGTGCCGCTAACGAAGTTGCGCGGGTCAGCTAGTTTTAAATAATTTAATAGATTGACTTGGCAATATGTTTACATATTTGTCTAATGCAGTCTCAAGTCTAATGCAGAAAGAATCTGCCTACAGAGCTTGGACCACGGCTCGTGCAAATTCAGATCCAAACATCTCTGAGGTGAAACGCAAATTAAATGCCGCCTCGAGGTCCAGTAAAAGAGCAATTGTCAGGGCCAAGTTCGATGTACCCTTCAGGAAGTCGTGAATTTTGGTCGCTTGCCAAAGCTGCCGAGGGAAACTTCTGTCGGTCAGGTTTACCACCCTTGCTTAAACCCGACGGTAGTTTGGCCCAGAGTGCCAAGGAGAAAGCCGACCTTTTGGGTAATCTCTTTGCCTCTAACTCGACCATGAGCGACGGGGGTGCTTTACCGCCGGGCATTCCGAGTTGTGGCACTTCCATGCCGGAAGTTAAATTTACACAGCGTCGTGGAAGATTGCGTTTGTACATCCTGTACCCAAGAAGGGTGACAGGACCGACCCGGCCAATTACAGGCCTATGGCCGTCACCTCCCTTTTATCAAAGGTGATGGAGCGTGTTATTAATACACAGCTCCTGGGGTACCTTGAGGAACACGACCTGCTCAGTGACCGGCAGTACGGTTTCCGTCACGGTTGCTCGACGGGCGTCGAGAGTAAGGGTGAGGCTCTAGCAGTGAGCCTCGACATCTCTAAAGCCTTTGACCGCGTCTGGCACCGTGGTCTTCTTACGAAATTGCCCTCATATGGACTACCCGAGAGATTATGCGGATGGGTGTCCAGCTTTTTGGCCGGTAGAAGCATCAGGGCCGTCGTTGATGGCAGCTGTTCAGACTGCATGGCCATAAATGCTGGAGAACCGCAAGGCTCAGTGTTGTCCCCTACTCTGTTTCTACTGCATATCAATGACATGTTGTCTATTGACGGCATTCATTGTTATGCGGACGACAGTACGGGGGACACTTGTTACACGGGCCGCCCCGGTATCTCTCGGGACACAGTGGAGGAAAATCGTGAACAGCTTGTGTCTGAAATCGAGGCTACTCTTACTAGAGTACCGATTGGGGTGGACAAAATCTTGTCCAGTTCAACCCTTCCAAGACACAAACTTGTTTTTTCACCGCTAAGCAAACCCCAATTACTGTAGCGCCGCAATTTCAGGGCACATCTCTTTCCATCTCCAAAAGTATAGGGATCCTTGGCGTTGACATCTCCAGTGACGTTCAGTTCCGTAGTCATTTGGAGGACAAGGCTAAGCTGGCGTCTAAGAAGCTGGGTGTGCTCAACAGGGCGCGGCAGTACTTCACTGCGGCGCAAACACTGCTTCTCTAAAGTCGCAAGTGCGGCCGCATATGGAGTACTGCTGTCACCTCTGGGCAGGAGCACCTGAATATCAGCTTCGTCCATTTGACTCGGTGCAAAGACGAGCTGTAAGAGTTGTCAACGATGCTGTACTTACAGCTGGTGTGGAACCTTTTCGCGACAGGAGAGACTTTGCCTCCTTATGCGTGTTCTACCGCCTGTACAATGGTATGTGCTCTGAGGAATTGTTTGATATGATGCCCACGGCTACGTTCTATCATCGCACCGCTCGCCACAGACAGGGAGATCATCCTCACACTCTGCGTCTGGTGCGTTCCAGCACGGTTAGATCCGATAGGTGTTTTCTTCCGCGCACGCTTAGGTTGTGGAATGACCTCCCTGCCTCGGTTTTCCCAAACGCCTACAGTATGGGGTTCTTCAAAAGGTGTCTTAGAAGGTTTTTGCAGGGTCGGCAGCGCGAGTGTGGCACCTCTGGTGTTGCAAACGTTCATAGGCTGCGGTGACCACCGGTCCCTCTGGTGGGCCGTATGCTTGTCTGCCACCTTAGTGGTATAAAAAAAAATTAAAATACAAAAGATTTTACAGGAATACAGCATTAGAATTGAGTAACAAACATTCAAACATTTTCCCTAACTTGTCATGATAAGTTAGCGAAGATGTTTGACAATGACATGTATGTACCCATAGACTTATAAGTCTTATAACACATGTACCTCTTATCTTAGTTAGAATTAGAAACTTGAGGATAAACTTGTATATTTTTAACCGACTTCAGAAAAAGGAGGAGGTTCTCAATTCGTCTGTATGTATTTTTTTTTATGTATGTTAAGCGATATTTCCGTCAATTATAAACGGATTTCAAAATTTTTTTTTTTTTGAATAGGGTTTACTTCTGAAGTGGTCCCATTTTCACCAGGTCAGGATCTGATGATGGGATCCAGGAGAAAAAGATGGCAACCACCGAAAATTGTAGGGACAACTAGTGCGCTTGTTAACTTTTTAATTAAGTGCTTTAATGTTCTACACTTTAATGAAGGTCTGAAGTCGACCTGATGATATAGTCGAAAGACAGACGAGGGCATTCCTTAACAATTTACAGCAGTTACTTTGTGTTTGGGCTTGATTGATTTGTATTGATGAGAACTTTACACCTAGATTTATAGATCCGACTTTAAAAAAAAAGGAAGTTGTCAATGTTTCATGTATGTTCATCGATATTTCGTCAATTATAGACGAATTTCAAATCTGCTTTTTGTTGGATAGAGTTCACTTATGAGGGGGTCCCAATTTCACCAGGTCAGGAACTGATGATGGGATTCAGGAGAAATCGAGGGCAACCACCGAAAATTGTAGAGACAACTAGAGTGCGTTTGTTAACTTTTTAATTCAGTGCTTTAATGTATTACAATTTAATGAATGTCTGGAGTCGATCTGATGATGGAACCGAAAGACAGTCGTGGGAATTCCTTGATTTACAGCAGCTACCTTGTGTTTGGGCTTGATTGATTTGTATTGATGAGAACTTTCACCTAGATAGATATATTTTTCGGTTCACCCGTCACTTAAAATAATGAAAAAAAAAATTTTCAATAAAAAATAAAACCGACTTCAAACAAATCCTGAAAAATAAAATTTACAAAGCACAAAGTAATATGTATTTTGATTTACTAGATTTTATTCAATATAATATTGAAGTTGGTGCCATGAATAATACCTACATGAAACTATGGGTTTACTTGGCGCCGACTTCAATATGATATTGAATAAAATCTGATAAAATCAAAATACGTATTACTTTGTGCTTTGTAAATTTTATTTTTCAGGATTTGTTTGAAGTCGGTTTTATTTTTTATTGAAAAATTTTTTTGGCACTGCAAGTTGATTGTTTTTATTCAACGTTAATACTTTACTAGTTTGTTCTATTTGTCAGCACGCTGGTTGATACAGTAATAAATATTGCCACGATGTTCATTGACTCGAGTCCACGCAATATAGTTCACGCGATTAATTTATAATCACTCATCATTGTACAGTCAGTTGGCTTTGGTATGGAACTTAGCTATTTTATTGTTGGTTATTATTTAATACATGGTGCTATACATCAAAGAATATACAGGATATATATAAATATGTATTATTTTGATGCGTTTCTAAGTCTACGCAGAAGGCATCAGCTATCAGTTTAGTTATATAATATATCTTCCAGGTAAGTCGATAATGACTGGTGGATGTTCAGGCAGGGACGGTGTGGCAATCCTGGGGTATCCTTCCGAGGGCTTACCCGGGGCTTCCAACCGTAAGCTATTAGGTAGGATACGTGTGGTTTTTAGTCGGTAGGAGTCCGACAGAGCATCACTATAGGACTTTCCTCTCGTTAAAAAAAAGGGGACGGTGTGGCAATAAGTGCGAGAGGTAGCCAACCCCCGACTAATCTGAAGACTTTAAAAATGATTCGTAAAGAAGAGGAAATTCCCAAAAACAAGTCCCAACTTCCACTAGTTGAATATAGCTTTCCCAGAGAGATAAAATATGCCTGAAAGCAGGTCCGGCTTGCGCAAGCCACGTCTATTTCGGACTTTTAAGGAATGGTTAATTATTGTAGATTAAACTTATTAAATAGATCTGAAAATCAAAACTGGAAAAACTTAAAAAACTTCTCTGATGAGGCAGAAAGGCAATTGGAAAATATTTGCATTATTTACATTAGCCGGCAGGTATTTTTTTAGGCACACGTCGATAAAAAGATGGTTTGAATATTTTTTCTGATTATGAACTGTGGAAATAGTGGAAAAATTAAATTAAAAATATTTAAAAAAGCCAGTTTTTATTTAATAAAACAGTAAAAAAATATTAATAAGCACAAAATAAATTAATTTTGTGAATTACACTTAAAGTTAAAATACAAATATTCACATAAATGCGTGTTTCCTATCCTGGAAAACTTAATACAATAACGATGCAGGAATCAAAAAAATTCTGTAAATACCTATTTGTATTTTAACTATTATTGAAATTCGCAAAATTAATTTATTTCGTGATTTTTGGTGCTTATTTATATTTTTTTACTGATTTATTTAATAGCTCTTTTTTAAATATATCTTTTATTTAATTTATTTTTAACTTTTTAATTTTAATTTTTGTCTAGGTACGCATCAACACCTATCTAAACAGCCCAAACACTTATTATAGGTTTATCTTGTTTCATTGAGGAGTCAGTGTGATGACCATCAGATTCCACCTACATCATATTGTGTCACCAAAGTTTAATTACTAAGTAGGTATTCCAAATTTCTGTTTAATCGCAGCATGAGAAGTGTTTCTAAAATTTAACTCGCAAGATTAGTTCCATATTGACTGGTGGGCAAGTTAAATAAAAGCTTGTAAAAAAGACGGTGGTTGGGGGAAACTTACACTTAATATTGATGATGGCAAATTCAGCTGAAAGGAAGCATTTCTTTATTTTCAAAAGAAAGTAAAAAGTAAAAAAAAAAATTTTGAAAATTCACCTGTTTCAACCGGGAATCGAACCGGTTAGATATGAAAAAAGATACATCCTGTATTCTATTGAATTGAATTGAATAAAAAAGGCTTCCTTCTATTGTGATTTTTATTTTTTTCTTCTATTGGAATTTTTATTTCAGCTTCTCAGTTGACATTGATAGCCCGTAAACTATATTGGTTTGCGGAGTAATTTGTTAATTGTCCATAAGCATATTTGCCAGCATAATAATTTAATAGGGCGAACTTAGTGTAAAAAATATCATCAAAAAAAATATTAAACTTACTTCGAGTTTTTCCTATTTGCTCCGGCAGTAGACATGGCGGTAGTATTTGTAGCACTTCAAACGTTTATATAACAAATAAAATTAATGTTACAGGTAATTGAATTAGTGATTAACTTTATTATTCCACATTGATGAAGTTGATTGTCCTCATAGTTCTCAATACACTAATAAAACAAGGAGTTTAAGATAAATGTCTGCATCTAAATATAAAAACACTTGGTAACAAAAAATTGAATTTTGAAGTAATATTTAATTCAACAATTTATTATTTTGTTACTAATCAGTACAATTGTTATTGCGTGTAGAATCGAATGCGATATTCAAACGCGGTTGTATTGTACCGACTTAAACTGTGAATGAGACATGTAGCCGCGCTGAGGTGACGTCGCACGGTGGATCCTGTTGTATGGGATGGTTGGTCAATATTATTTAACTACGTTCCGAGACTTAAGCTAAGTCTTAAAGGTGTATAATACATTCATACGTACCTAAATACATAAAATCACGCTTATTACTCACTGGGGTAGGCAGAGACCACTGATTGCCACTTGCAACGCTCCCGGCAAACATCTTTCGCTTCCTTAACTTTCATAATTGTCTTTATTAAAGGTGTTTTGAGGCAAAATAACTATATTAATGTCTTTATTACTCTAAACAATTTAAATATATATCACAATAAATGGATTTATGAAGGCTAGATTCTTTTAATCTGGTAAAATCATATCTAGCACCTCACTAGGAAGAGTAGTTTTATATTTTCTCACAACCCTTAAGCACGATACTACTGGATCCGAAAAACTTAAAAACAAATTAAATACATCCATTAGACTTGAGAGTGTCCTTTCTCGAAGTTTTACGAGCGTTAAGTTAAGAAGGAAAGATATGAGGCGCGTAGCTTTGTACCATGTTATACTGCTTCTTACTTTATTTCGCTTCAGTATCTAAACATAGACAAAGCGGTTTGAGGAGATGCTGCCTCTTGTTCATTTACTGTGGTTTTCAGTGATAGAATATCTTTTAATTTATTTAATTGGGAATGGTGGCCTTCAGTTCGAAAATACATTTGAGCAGAATAAAGAAGTTCACTGCCAGAACCGGACGCACGTAAAACTTCGATCTTCCCACGCTTACTGCGGACACTACACTGCTCAATATCCTTCACCCTTTGCTTAATAATATATTTTTTTTAATGCAAGTCTCATCTAGCTACGTTGAGTTATTTTTTACAAACTTTTCTTTGATTCTGTTCGACGATTGCCATTTTATTTTGAAAGATTTTTAAAAAATATGCAGTGTTTCTTTAAGGGAAGTTATATCTGAAGCAGGGCAGTTGGTTTCTGCAATAATTATCTCCTCTAATTTCAAAAACTTGCTATCTAATTTCTTGTATTGAATTAAAAATAATTTGTCACGCAAATCTCTCCTTTTTACTGGATAATCCACTATTCCTAAGAAAAAAAAAACGAAAAAATAACCTATATAATTGGCTACAGTACAATTCAAAACTATTCATTCATGTTAAAGACGAAAATTTTCACAGTTAAGTGTAATACTACCCGAAATACGACTGGCTCATATTTTTAATCTACTACCGTGAAACTATAAACCACTGCCATTTGAAAAGGAGCATTTTGTCTGAACTTTTGATATCAACTTTATAAAATACACTAACTAAAGAGTTACGGAGAACTAATTAGTACCCTGACAAAATGCACTTTTTCGAAAAAAAGCAGTATCAAAACTGCACTTCTGAAGAAAAGTGGTTTTTAAATAAAAAAATATTATGAAGAAGTTATTTTATCGGGAAAAACTAAATTTATACATTTTAAATACTACATACCTTCAGCATCACTCATGATTTTTTTAAATAATTATACCCTGTTACTTTTAAAGTAATACAATGTTTCAATACTGCACCAAACTTAAAAAACGTAATTGACTACAAGGAAAATACAAATATGGTCAACTTTGTCGTATCATAAAAAGTATACTAGACAACCAATACTACTTTAATTACATATAATAAATGTGGTATACCCTCTATTTGCTAAATCTATGAAAAAATATTATCTACCGGCATTTTTTTAATTTTGATTAATGACCAACCAGTTCATACTACAGGCTCCAACGTGCGTCGTATATATGGAGCAGTCGTCATCCCCGCAGACCTCACTCCGCTAGTTCGGGAGTTCGGGACCGGTGCAGTGTGCCGTGTGGTGACTTGGTGACTCACTGCCCGGTTTACTACCAGTCTTCCTCGGGAGAATGATATTTACTATAACGTTGCTATCAAACCACCAATTTTGATTTAGAGCGCGAATCCACTATGTTCTAACTATAAAAAATTGTGCCGTTTGAAGTGTCGTGACTTCTGTAGGTAACTACTCGTATTTATAAAAAACTAAAAAATAAAATTCACTAAGCGCAAATAAATAAATTAATAGATAATAATACATACTTATCTGATAAAATCAGAAAACTTAAACATTACCTACTATGTAATTTTGTTATATGTAAATTTTATTTATCAGTTTTTAGTTATGTTTGAAGGCGTTTTTTTTGTTAAATGACGGGTAGACTGGAAAATCTATCGGTGTAGTATAAAGTTTTCATCAATACAAATCAATCAAGCCCATAAGATAATTGTATAAATCGTTAAGGGATTCCTTCGACTGTCCTTTGGCCCCATTATCAGATCGATCCAGACCTTTAAATTGTAGTGCTTCAGGTAAAGCATTTAATTAAAAAGTTAACAAACGAACTAGTTGTACCTACGATTTTCGAAGGTTTTCCTCGATTTCTCTGGAATATCTTCATCAGAAATTCTTTTCATCAGAATTTCTTCACATGAAAGTAGAATAAACGCGGTCGAGATGCGCGCGTTGCGCAAAATCTGCGGAGTAACGCACGCAGATCGCGTTCAGAATGAAGATGTAAGAAAGAGAGTTGGTCTGAAAGAGAGTGTCGGTGTTAAAGTAAGGAAGGGCATGCTACGATGGTTCGGGCATGTGGAACGAATGGGAGATGAAAGAATGACAAAACAGATATACAACGCAAAAGTGGATGGACGTAGGAGTCGGGGAAGGCCACGACACACCTACCACGACCAAATTAATCGTGTGTTAGTTGAAGGTGGTGTCAAGAGCCGTAGGAACTGACGTGCATGCATGAAAAAAAATGAAAGTTGAAGAAGCAAGTGAGGTGTGTATGGACCGTGCCGTGTGGCGCTCGGTTCTTTCTGCCTACCCCGCAAGGGATTTGGCGTGAAGATAGTTAGTTAGTTAGTTACCTTCATCAGATCTTGATTTTTTTGTAATGAGATCACATTGGGAATATCTACCTGCTAACAAAAATGGAAATCGGTTCAGAAACGATGAAGTTCAGTTCAGTTCAAAAAACATTTCTTAGACTTATAATAAAACACCGTTATAATTCTACAACATTCGAATTGAGTAACCTCCTCCTGTTTTGACGGCGGTTAAGAAGGTATTCAGACGATTTTTTGTGATGACGACAAATTGACGTGGTAGTTGGAAACGGCTCGCACGACAGTCGTAAGACGATAAATAATACATCATTTACACACAACAATGATAAAAATCTTGTCTGGCGACCAAAGTTGTTATGCCTACTTAATGAGAATGGTTGGAGACTATTTTTATCGTCCGACGATAATTAATTATTCGATGCAACACAGGTAGGTAGTAGTAGTACGACAGCGGTATGTATGAGTCCGCGGGGCTACGAGCGCATCATGAATAATGCCCGCTTTCCACTGCGAGCGAGTCGGACCCATTACGGACTCCGCTATACTCGTAACGATGATTTTCGATACATGTCATGTCCGCTTTGGTGGAAGGACATGTATGAAAATCGTCGTTACGAGTATAGCGGAGTCCGTAATGGGTCCGACTCGGTCGCAGTGGAAGGCGGGCATAAGTCCTCAAACTGTATGTCAGTTGCGAGCGTGGCGACGGCGATTGCGGCGAGAGCACGGCGCTAGATAAGGTGGTTTAATGGGCTACGGACACGGTCATATGCACTTGACAGGTTATGCACTGTTAAAATATGAATGAAAGTACTACCTTGTCCCTCCATCTAGACCTTTTAAAATGCTGTGAAGGGAAACCGGTAAGGTTTATAATAATAAATATTGTGGAACAGTACAAATGTCGTTTTCAATATGAAGGAAAGTAGCTTCAGTGTGTGCATCGACGTGTATGTACACATGATATTCACTCAAGTCGCTTAACCGTCTCTTGAGCCCATAAGAGAGTAATGCATATCGAACAAAAGAAAGAAAGAAAGAAAAAGAAATTTATTTCACATAGGCATTTACAGATGCTCTTGTAAAACGTCCAGAATATAAATCAAAATCTACCACCAGTTCACAACGCGACCCACCTGCGAAGAACTGGCAAGAAACTCAGCGGGTTATTCTTTTTAGAGCTCTATTTACAAAATGAATCTAAAAACTATGCATTCTAACAATTTTTTGAGAATCCAGTAGAGCAGGTAATTTCCAGACTTCTCCATCCAACAAATAATCACCAATTGTATAGTAGCCCCTGCAGTACAATTTACTTTTTACAACCTTTTTGTTTAAGGCCGCGTGGGTCAGATTTTGAGTTTTTTGAAACAATCCTAGTCAAAAAGTAAAGGGTTTTTAAATCTGAAATATATATATATAATAGTTAAGGATATAAGCTAAACATATTCCGAGCCCGTTACACGATCCAATAAATTTCACTAGATAGAAAAAAATCCCAAAGTTGACTCTCTCAGAAAAGTTTTTTCAAAACTGTGGCTAAACTATTAACATTTTATATATTTTTTTTGCACTCAATTAAAGGTATTAAGTTTTTATACACATTTTCCGAGCGTTTTTCTATAAACAACTATTTACATAGTTATCATGTACGAATATCTACCAAACGCAATAGAATTGCGCCGCTGACGGCCGATCAGTCTCGCCCTGGCGCTTGTGGAGGCAGGACCTGTGTCAGTTTTTTTCGCAACTATTTCGTAATTATTATGTCAAATTACGTTGAAATCGCGCCACAGTATAAAAATATCAGTAATGGGCAAAATGTAATTAGATTAACCGTTACAAATACATACGCGACTCATGGTAAAAACGTGGTGATCTTTTACTTTTTAAGTGTTTTCACGACATGGTAACCAGCTACCTAATGCATTAAAATGTCTACGAATTACATGATAATTTCGCAATCCAACATGGCGGCCACGCCGTAATCACAAAATTTCATGATGGGTATCGTTTAAGGGGTTTTTTGGTATGCTGAGTACGAATTACGTGTTAATTTTGCAATCCAATATGACCGCCGCGCCGTAATCTCAAAAAATCATGATGGGTATCGTTTAAGCGGTTTTTTGGTATGCTGAGTACGAATCACGTACTAATTTTGCAATACAAGATGGCCGCCGCGTCGTTATCACAAAATTTCATGATGGGTATCGTTTAAGCGGTTTTTTGGTATGCTGAGTACGAATCACGCGATAATTTTGCAATCCAATATGGCCACCGCGCCGTAATCACAAAATTTCATGATGGGTATCGTTTAAGGGGTTTTTTGGTATGCTGAGTACGAATTACGTGTTAATTTTGCAATCCAATATGACCGCCGCGCCGTAATCTCAAAAAATCATGATGGGTATCGTTTAAGCGGTTTTTTTGTATGCTGAGTACGAATCACGTGATAATTTTGCAATCCAATATGGCCGCCGCGCCGTAATCACAAAATTTCATGATGGGTATCGTTTAAGGGGTTTTTTGGTATGCTGAGTACAAATTACGTGTTAATTTTGCAATCCAATATGACCGCCGCGCCGGAATCTCAAAAAATCATGATGGGTATCGTTTAAGCGGTTTTTTGGTATGCTGAGTACGAATCACGTACTAATTTTGCAATACAAGATGGCCGCCGCGCCGTTATCACAAAATTTCATGATGGGTATCGTTTAAGGGGTTTTTTGGTATGCTGAGTACGAATCACGTGATAATTTTGCAATCCAATATGACTGCTGCGCCATAATCATAAAATTTCATGTTGGGTATCGATTAAGGGGTTTTTTGTTATGCTGAGTACTAATCACGTGATAATTTTGCAATCCAATATGGCTGCTGCGCCATAATCATAAAATATCATGTTGGGTATCAATTAAGGGGTTTTTTGGCATGCTGAGTACGAATCACGTGATAATTTTGCAATCCAATATGGCCGCCGCGGCGTAATCATAAAATTTCATGATGGGTACCGATTAAGGGATTCTTTCGTATGCTAGGTACCAATTTAATGTCATTGGCCTTAATTTTACAAAAATCCTGTTGTCATAGTATTTTCGCATTGCTAGGCCTAAACTTAATAAGCAAATCTTTTTAATTTACTACTGTAAATAGCTTAGGCGGCCAAATTGAATTCCAAAATTATCATGTTATTTGTACTCAGCATTCGAAAAAACCCATTAAAAGATATCCATCACGAAATTATATGATTACGGCGCGGTGGCCATATTGGATTGCAAAATTATTCCGTGATTCGTACTCAGCATACCGAAAAACCACTTAAACGATACCCATCATGGAATTTTGCGATTTAGGCGCGGCGACCATATTAAATTGTAAAATTATCACGTGATTCGTACTCAGCATACCAAACACCCCTTAAACGATACCCATCATAAAATTTTGTGATTACGGCGAGGCGACCATATTGGATTGCAAAATTATCCCGTAATTCGTACTCAGCATACCAAAAACCCCTTTAAACGATACCCATCATGAAATTTTGTGATTACACCGCAATGGCCATTTTGGATTGCGAAATTATCACGTGATTTGTACTCAGCACACCAAGAAACCCCTTAAACGATACATATGGTCACGCCTTTATACCCGAAGGGGTAGGCAGAGGCATATTATATGCCCACATTTTACCTTTGTATAATTTGTCCCACGTAATAGGTGGTGAGCCGTATTGCCGTGTTTAAATGGACAGGCGCAGGTTGTGACTGCCTGCTGTTGAAATAAAGCCTTTAATTAAGCTTAACGACTGCCATTTTACTGGCAACCGGGACCAACGACTTAACGCGCCTTCCGAAGCACGGAAACGCTCAAATAAATATCACGAAGTGATCACATGGATGGTCACCCATCCATGGACTGGCCATAGTGAAACTTGCTTACTGCAGTGATCGTTTACAGAACACTGAGTCTGCGAGGCCACGAGCGCCGAGCTTAAACGATACCCATCATGAAATTTTGTGATTATGGCGCGGCGCCCATATTGAATTGCAAAATGATGACGTGATTCATACTTAGCATACTGACTTTAGAAAACCTAAAAAAATTTTATGACCAGCTATTATGTAATTTTCATTTTTTACGCAACTGTAACCATCTAGCAAACGTACGCAACGGAAACTCTAAAAAAAAATGAAATATCCTAGTTTTCGAAAAATGTTTCGTTGCTGCTCAGCTCTCATTCGCCTTAGCGTGATGTTATATATTTGTTATTTTTGAAAATAGACATTCTGTTAAGGAACTTTTGAAATTCAACTAGCAGTCTTTTAGACTCTATAGTTCAAACAACTAAACAAACAAACAAACTCTTTAGCTTAAAAATAATAGTATAATATATATAATTAACTCATTTATTTACGAAACTCTAATAAATCACTACACATATTAAAGTTAGATGCATTTACTACGTCAAACAAAGTTAGCATGCTGTTTCTTTCTACTCTACTGTATACTGTGGCATGAGAGTTCACTGCCGCTGCCGGCGCGCGGTGTGTCTCGCGTCCGGGGCGAGGGGAGCGCCAAATGCCTACTTGTGCGCTATAACCGACCCTTAATAATGTACATATACTTATAATAAATCTGTAGAAGTGAAAAATCTGTACATTCAAAATATCAAAAAAATAAATAGCAGGGGGTGTTACTAGACCGACACCGAACCCAAAAATGTGATTAAAAATTTTTTTGTCTGTCTGTCTGTCTGTCTGTCTGTCTGTCTGTCTGTCTGTTTGTTCAGGCATCACGCAAAAACTACCGGTTCGATTACGATGAAACTTAGTATAATTATTCTTTAATAGCCTGGGCACCACACTGGGTACTTTTTATTCCGGAAAAGTATATAGAATTCAAAGCAAACTTAATTTTGCGGTTTGATCCCTAGACCCAAAGTTATTATCAATTATTGCATAAACGGTTAATGATACGATGATGAAACTAAGCATGAGCGTTGTTTCTTACAATTTGAAAAAAGTAATTTTAACATTTTTGCAAATTCCACCTCCAAAGGTATAAAAAAGGAGGGTAAAGTTTGTATGGGATAGCGTGATTCCTTGGTCCGATCTACTTAAAATTTGGCATATAGCATTATTATCACAATTTATTGAAGACGTGTTTCGTATTTTATTGAAATTTATGCTATAACGAGCTAAAAAGGGAATGTAAATTATTTTGGGGTCGATTTTCTCCGGAGTTGATATTAATACTCCTTAAATACCATTATTTTATACTTAAATTTACTTTTTATTTTGACACATAATTTGTGAAAGCGTTGTCATTTATGTTAGGGATATGGTTTTACTTCAAACTTCAAAGAGATGATTTTACAGGCAAGTTAAATAAAAAGCGCAATTTTGATATAATATTAACCAAATATGCTATACGGAAGTTTTGTGTGACAAAAATACATTTGTGAGAAGAAAAGCTAAGATGGCTTGACAGAAAAAATGAAAGACCACGCTTCAGGTAGTATCCACTGGTCAATAAAATAACACCGCATGTTACCAGACAAATATTGTCAGCAGACTGATCATGGAAGGCATGAACTTTATTCTACAGTGCTGACTGCATTCTGTCAGGAAACAGACTCACTAAGTCTTTGTAAAATACGGGAATGGCCTCTACGAAGACTACATTCGACAGCAAAGAGAATTCAATACTACGTAAGATTCGACAGGACTGAAAAGAGCCATTACAATGAACATAATCTCAGGCTCAGCTGATGAAATTTACATTGTTATTACGTTAGGTACCAGGTACGATGTCAATTGCTTAGAAGAGAAGTTGTGTCAAGTAGTAGTTTAGCCATTGAATTAAGAAATGTATTTAATAAATAAATTTACTTGGCTCATATTTTATGCATTATGAATTTGACGATGTATTTTTGTTGCCGGCATAACAACAAATCTATCTATATAAAAAACCATACCACTTTTCGTTGTAATTTTATAACTCAAGAACGAGCTCACCTATCCAAACCAAATGTCTAGGCTTTGTTTGGACTATTTAGTTGATGGTTTATGTGAAGTTTGCACAAAATCGGTCGAGCGGTTCTTCATTCATCACGCAAACGAAGTTGCGCGGGTCAGCTAGTAATAAATAAAAATTGAATCTATCTTACAACCTTTTTAAATTTATTAAGGGACATACTTTTAATTTCGTCTGGTAGCCTGTTGTAAAAGCGTATACAGTTACCCATGAAAGAATTGCTGATTTTGTGCAATCTGCTATGATAAACAGCAAGGTTACTTTTATTTCTAGTGTTGACATTGTGTCTATCACTTAACTTAACAAAACTATGTAAATTTCTTTGTACGTACATAAGATTCTCAAAAATGTATTGTGATGCTACTGTAAGAATTTTAACCTCTTTGAATTTTTCGCGCAGAGAGACCCTTGGACCTAATCTATATATGGCTCTTATGGCCCGCTTTTGTAAAATAAAATTTTTATTGAAGCGCTCGTGGCCCCGCGGACTCAGTGTTTCACTATGGTAACTTTCACTATGGCCGGTCCATGGATGGGTGACCATCCATGTGGATCACTTTGTGACATTTATTTGAGCGTTTCCGTGCTTCGGAAGGCACGTTAAGCCGTTGGTCTCGGTTGCCAGTAAAATGGCAGTCGTTAAGCCAAGTTGAAGGCTTTATTTCAACAGCAGGCAGTCACAACCTGCGCCTGTCCATTTAAACACGGCAATACGGCTCACAACGTATTACGTGGGACAAATTATAAAAAGGTGAAATGTGGGTATATAATATGCCTCTGCCTACCCCTTCGGGGATAAAGGCGTGATGATGAACCAAAAATTTTATCTATATCTGCAGCATTGCCCCACAGTAGAATACCGTAAGACATTATGCTATGAAAGTAACTGAAATAGACTATTCTAGCCGTATCTACATCCGTCAAGTGCCTTATCTTTTGTACAGCAAATGCTGCTGAACTTAATCTATTTTCTAGTTTAACAATATGTGGACCCCATTGTAAACCAGCATCGACCGTTAACCCTAGGAACGTCGTTGATTCCACAAGTTCCAACACCCGACCATTAAGTTGAACATTGGTTTCTGAACAAACGCACCGAGCGCGGTTCGCTTGTGTGCGAACGCATTACCGCTTGGCCTTGGCCTTACCCTCTTGAACTCTGATTGCCCGTTCTCGCTGCAAGCTCCGCTCACAGCTGACTCACTCCAAAATTTCCTCTTAAATAAGTTGTAGATACGCTATAAGGAAAACCAAACGAATAAAGAAGAATTTTTATTATGCACTCAAACAGAGGCATCTGTTATTGATTTTAGCTGTCCATAAACTACTTAGTACCCACTCAAAATTGCGTTTAATACAGGTTTGAATTCATATTAGTGAACCAGTTGGAACATTAAATCAGACTACCAAAATTAATCAGTACTTATGAACTTTTAATAAAACTAAGTATAACCGGTTGAAAATCCAAGAAGTCATAGTAATCCCAACAAAAGTGATATAGGTGCTTACAATACAAGTAATTTAGCGCGAAAACAAGTAGGTGTAGTTCAAAATATCTACTCGTACTTACATAAATAATGGATACGTGTTATTCTACGTTTATGGTTTGTTAATTCTTATAAAATTGTTGTGTATGCCACGCTCTATAATTTTACCTAATCCTACTATCCTGCTAATATTATAAATGTGAAAGTTTGTGAAGATGTTTGGATGTTTGTTACACAATCATGCTCTAACGGCTGAATTTGACACAGGGATAGCTTACAGTTTATAGCCAGCAACGGATTGGGCTGAAATTTGGTGTAGGTATAGCTTATAGTCTGGTATAGCACATAGGCTACTTTTTATCCCGGTAATATGTTCCCACGGGAAGCGGGTACGGGTACCGAATTTCACGCGAGCTAAGCCGCATTCTCACACAACATGTCTAGCCAAAATTAAGCTGATATAAGCATGTGCTACGGGACCTAGACGAGTGATAGACACTCTTATATACCTATAACTAACTAGCTGATGCCCGCAGCTTCGCCCGCGTAAAATTCCGCTTCCCGTGGGAACTTATTCCCGGGATAAAAAGTAGCCTATGTGTTATTCCAGACTGTAATGTATCCCTGTACCAAATTTCAGCCTGATCCGTTCAGCCATTCGAGCTTTCACGCTCGTGATCAACATCCACACTCACAAACTTTCGCATTTATAAATATTAGTAAGATTGAATCAGACTTTAAACGGCGGATATCCATCTTAGAACGATAATAAAAGAACGGGAGGGAAATGAACCCATCTCACACCCTCGATTCGCCAATCCTAACGTACAACAGTCAAGGATAACCACAACTAATTGTAAGGAAGAAATGACGAATCGAACTCCTTTCCTTTCCTGAGGAGTTCGATTGTACGTTAGGATTGACATATTGAGGGTGTGAGGTAGGTAAATCTCCCTCCACTCCTTTATTATCGTTCTAAGATGGATATCCACCATGTAACGTCTGATTCAATAAGTTATTATAAGTATATCTATCAGTCGTCTAGGTTCCGTAGCACAAGCTTATAGGTATACATAAAAACACCCAAACTCCGAAACAAACATTAAATCAAATATTTGGACCAACCCGGTAATCGAACACGGGGCCTCAGCGTGGCAAGCGGTTTCATTACTGAATGTGCCACCGAGGCAATATAACGTTGAAACTAGGAAGAGACTCAAGGACTTTACAGACGGCAGATAGAATGTAAAGCACGATACATCTCATTATAGATTACAGAGGGAGATCTGGAAGGAATTTCTAAGTATATTAGATGTTAATCTTAAAATTGTCTTGGACAGGAGGTATGTACGAGACCAGTTTTCAACATACCTACTTCTTCTTTACTTATTCTCAACTAGACGGAAATTTACGCTTGAAACGTCATCTGTCTCATATAATAATATTTTTTTTATATAATGGTAAAAGTTTTATATTTATTGAACTTGATCCATCTTTGTTACTATTACAGAAACTTACGGCCTATGTTAGTAACTTATCACTTATTACATGTAAAATTAAATACTGAAATAATAATTACATTTGTCTATATCTATAATTACACAACATCCATTTGTCTATATCCCAAAGCACAAGCCCACATCAGCTCAGTCTAGGCTAGATAGCACCGTGCTAGCCTGAGAATGTCCCACAATAATATTTATTCACTTATTTACATAAAGTTCAACCCATCTCTTATGTAACCGAGAGCCCCAGCGATCAGAAAAAACATGCAGGATGCTGTTGGTGCTGGTACGCAGGCGTGCCATTATTCATTATTAAGGCGCTCAGTTTTCAGATCAAAGAGGCATAGCTATTGACATTTGCCTCAGCAAACATGCCTGACGCACTGCAGTACCTTGGCAAGTCCATCAGCATCCTGTAACTACGCATTATTGTACTCAACTCGTAGATAGACACTATAACTCTTGCTCCTGAAGGCACCCACAGACTACACGTATACAGAGCTTGACAAAACGAATCATATGCATGTACGGAAATTTACGCTTGAAACATCATCTGTCTCATATGATAGGTGAATTAAGCGAGAAACTACGCTCAGCTCTCGGAGCATTAAGTTTATTTATTGAAATTGTTATAGACCGGACACGGCAACTACTACCCGTTCGCTCTAAGTTTGCCGCTGGCGTAGAGGCGTATACCCGAATTTTTAATTAGACGAAGTAAATTGACAGTAGCTAATGTCACTTCGTCATAGAAAATAAGCAACATTGTATGAAGAAGTGACATTAGTTGCTGTTAATTTACTTCGTCTAATTAAAAAATCGACTTTAGTTGGAGCCGAGCGGCAAACTTAGAGCGAACGAGCAGTATAATTAATGATTAATGCAGGGCTTCCCAAACTTATTTGTCCTGCGACGCCTTTGGGACTCAGCCCCCCCCCCCCAGATATGGCTTTTATAATTTTTGTTAGAAAGCATACAAGAAATATTTATGTAACTACTAGCTGACCCGCGCAACTTCGTTTGCGTGATAAATGAAGAACCGCTGGACCGATTTTGTGCAAACTTCACATAAACCATCTACTAAATAGTTCGAACAAAGCCTTAACATTTGGTTTGAATAGGTGAGCCCGTTCTTGAGTTATAAAATTACAACGAAAAGTGGCATTGATTTTTATATATATAGAAGACTAGCTGACCCGCGCAACTTCGTTTGCCTGATAAATGAAGAACCGCTCGACCGATTTTGTGCAAACTTCACATAAACCATCTACTAAATAGTCCGAACAAAGCCTAAACATTCGGTTTGGATAGGTGAGCCCGTTCTTGAGTTATAAAATTACAACGAAAAGTGGCATAGTTTTTTTTATATATAGATATATAGATCTGTATAATGCAGTTGGTGTCGAGGAAAGATTTTGTTGACGGTGTCGCTGGGCATTGTGAACGCTTTTAACACCATCCCCGTGCACAGACCATTGCCGAGGCACTGAAGTACCACACACAGCGTCAGGTGGTATTCGACAGTCAGTGGGATTTCGTTTAGCATGACTGGGGTCCTCGCGCCAAAGTTACTGAAGTACGCCGCGCCGCCAGAAGGCTAGCGAGCAAGTGCGTGTCGCCGGTATAATTCGCTCCAAGGAACTCTAGTGCGCCCACTTGGTTGGGTATTATGAAACTGGAGCTCCAGTTTGTAAAATTACAACTATCACTTTTTTTCTATGTCAGGAAAGGTTTGTGAACCAGACATATTCATTGCTCAAATTATCAGAAAAAACTTGGCGTTCATTCGACTCGATCGTGACCACTACACGACGCCCCAAGGACATCGCCGCCACGCCCGAGTGCGTCGCGACGCACAGTTTGGGAAGCCCTTTTTACATATTCGTTCTTAAGAGTGCTCCTGGCGCTAATTGATTGGAAGAAGATAGAAGATATACATTTAAGCCAACAAGAAAGAGACAAATGAGATCAGTATTGTGCGTTTATAAAGAAACAAATTAATTATAAAAGAGCTAGGTAGGTATAATCATTTGGGAAAAATGGTTCAAACAAATAAAGATTTTACTAATGTCTTCCTTAAAAATAAAAAAGGCATCATGTATTTAACGCGGCGACAACGTAATCATATTTAGGATTTTAAAAATAATTAAAACGGGTAGGAAAAATAAACGGGTTGGCAGCTACAGTGGAATAGCATTTCAATTATATAATAGCAGCTTTATAATGAGATCCACGCTTTATTTAAATTTAAATTAGCAGTGATTTTTTGGTAAAGCAACTGAATTTATTGTTAGGCGACAACTTGACGGCGAATATAATGTAGAAAATAGGCTTTTATATATTACTAGCGGACGTCACGCGGTTTCACCCGCGTAGTTCGTGTTCCCGTGGGAATACGGGAATAAAATATAGCCTATGTTCACCGCAAAGAGTGTAGCTTCCCAACAGTGAAAGAATTTTTCAAATCGGTCCAGTAGTTCCGGAACCTATTCGTTACAAACAAACAAACAAACAAAAAAACAAATCTTTCCTCTTTATAATATTAGTATAGTGATATAGTATAGATACAATGAGGTTGTTTATAAAGTTAACTAAAACGAGAATAATATATGCGCATGGTCACAAAAACATACTCTTTGCGACATTTTATAAGGTCTAAATAAAGCAAATTGCGGCGTGCAAATATATTATTAGTGTATACTATTATTATTATTCCGTTTAGTAATAATTGGTTTTCTTTCATTGTCAATAAACGAACGGTGATTTCATTGTTTTTTTTTTCATATTTTGTTTTTTGTCTGGCACTCGGCGGCCGCTGCCGCGGCACGCTCGCTTCTCTCGCTAGCCTCGTGCTTGTTGTGGTCACAGTTCTAACCTAACCTAACCCTGCCCTTTACACTACATTACATTATACCAATTGAATATTAGATGAAATACATATTATACTAACTGAACATTCATGAAATGAGCATAATTCTTTTTGATGAACAGTGCAAATGTTGTTATCGCAAATAAATATTCGATGAAATGAAAATTATGCTTTTGCTCCACCTCCCACGCCGCGGCCACCGCTCTTCTTCTATGCAACCAACGCATTTGTCGCTTTTTTAGGGTTTCGTAGCCAAATGGCAAAAACGGAACCCTTATAGATTCGTCATGTCTGTCTGTCTGTCCGTCTGTCTGTCCGTCCGTGTGTCACAGCCACTTTTCTCCGAAACTATAAGGTCTATGCTTTTGAAAGTTGGTAACTAGATGTATTCAGTAAACCGCATTAAGATTCTTATATAAAACTAAAAAAAAAGCAGTAAATTTTGGGGGTCCCCATACTCAGAACTGAAACTCAAATTTTCTTTTTTCATCAAGCCCATACGTGTGTGGTATCTATAGATAGGTCTTTAAAAATGTTATTGATGTTCCAAAAATCATTTTTTCCTAAAGTGAATAGTTTGAGCAAGAGACACTTCCAAAGTGGAAAAATGTGTGTCCCCCCCCTCTAACTTCTAAACTAAGAGAATGATAAATCTAAAAAAAATATATGATGTACATTGCTATAAAAACTACCAACGAAAATTGGTTCAACCGAGATAGAGCTGGTAGTTTTTTTTTAATATGTCATAAACCGCAATTTTCGGTTACAAAAATCACTACCACTGCGAACGTGTTAAAATATAACTGTTTTGCATATAAACAAAACAGGTATTATGTGTGAAATGAAACAGCGTTGAACTTGAAGACGCATTGTGTTTATGCCATTAACTAAGTGTCTTTGATTAAAAACTTACCCGTTTCTCTATGGTTTTTATACCTGTCTCGCTCTCGCCAGCGTGTGCCGTCTCCTTCAAACGGCACTGTTTGACAGTGACAGCTCAAAGTTCATAGTGTCTTCAAAGATTACCAGCAAGAACATTGCTTCAACGCTGTTTCATTTCACACATAATACCTGTTTTGTTTAAATGCAAAACAGTTATATTATGTTTTCATGAAACAGCGTTGAACTTGAAGACCTGTTTGGTATCTGCTGGTAGAGAGCACAAACGCTATGATGATTAGTAGGTATGTCAATGTAAAATAGTCTTTTAAAGATTGTCTATTGAAAATCATAATTATTATTGAAAATAATCCTATGATAAACTAAATTTAGTTGAACTTAATTGTTGGAAATAACTTTTAAGTTTAAATTATTAAAAATAAAAACATAAAGTATGTAAATACTTATGTGTGTCAATAATAAAGTTGTGAAGATATTTGACTCAAAACAACACTATCTGCGTTGTTAAAAGAGAAGGAAACTGCATTAATGAATTAAATGTAGGTTACAATTTACTATTTGTGTGTCTCTGCCTACCTCTCCAGGGTCAAAGGCGGGACTACGTGTCTATATGTACACACTAAATCAAATAACCAAATATTGCTTGCAATAAATTAGCATTGACATTGTAACTGTTGGGGCTTTAATGTTAGCCTCTCTAAAAATACAACCTACAACTATTTTTCTTGAGACTGTTTGAAGTCTACCTGCTTAGGACATAAATAAAGAATGTGGCCTTTTCATTCATGGCAAGTACCATGATTAATACCGAATTCAGTAAATAGAAAATTATTTACTAACTTTTTCATTATAGTCTTAAATTTGTATAACTGGACAAACATTATGGTCAGATTGTTGATAAAGCAACCAACCAGATTGCCAATGGGTTATTGAATCAGTCTTTGACCCGAACTTAGGCTACAATATGATTTCATTATATCCTTGACCTGAAATCTGCGATCTGAGGCTAACATAGTAATTGATGTTATCCCCCTGACAATTTCAAAGAATAAGATGAAATTCTGAGCCAGTTAACTGACAGCTATATTCCCCTACTGGGAGTTCTGTTGTTTCAGGTCTAGCCAGAGTGATTGCTCTTAATGATAATTTTCTTTGAAATGTCTAAATCCGTTTTAGCACAATATGTTGAGATAGCTAACTTTACACAAGTTAGTAAGATATATCATGTCAACTTGCCTTCTATAAATAATATTGCAAAGGAAAGAACCATTTGTTGACAAACAGGCAACTTCAGTATAACCACCCTAGGTAATTTTCTATTGGAGAACTATAAGTTGCAAAAGTTGACTGTCACCAACTGCCTACTAGCAAACTTGTTCTAAAACAGACCAATTTGTGTATTTATTGTCACCCCCCCCCCTTCCTTGTCGAATTAGGGAGGGTACGTGCCTGTAGCCTGATCTATTAAGACCTTCCGCAGGTCATTCATTGGGATCAGTTCTGCTCGGACTCTGGTTTGAAAATCCGGCAGTAAAGAGCTCTATTCTGACTGTGATGTTTTTAGGAACTATGTCCCTTTTACATGATATAAGGAGGGCTAACACTCTTATTATTAATTTGGGTAGGTGGATTTCGCAGCCCAAATAAAAGTTCCACTCTAATGCTATTAGGAACTAACATAAATATATTCCTTTCTTAGGAGAGTTAACATTGTCGGTATTAAGTTGAGTGGGTGGAATGCTCAGCCCAACTAAAAGTCCCAATGATGGCTGAAAATGTAGTCTCGAGTTACAAACTCTTGTACAACGTTGGGTGGGTGGAATGCCCAGCACAACTGAAAGTTCAAATGACAACTGAAAATGACAAAAAATAAAAAGAGGATAGAGTTGCATATTCTTGTACAACAGCCAACTCATTTGATGCAAACAAATCGTATCTGGGACGCCCCACATTTCATACATAGCCTCCGCGGCCTGGGGAAGGAATTGCCACTCTAGTATTCTGCAACCTCTTTAAACTCCACTATTCCCGTTTAGCCTCTCCGGGAGATAAGTGACAGAGCTATTTGCAGTTGCCCTGTGAGCTTCGGAAGCTGGGCTTCAGCAGTGCAAGGGACTTTCTCCCTCGTTTAACAAGGGTTTTATTGTCTATCTGTATGGAGTATGTGTGCATCCTTTGAAGTCATCCGCTGTTTATCTACACTAAGGCCCATTACCTTGCCAGATGTGTCATTTAACTGGGCACCTCAGCCTGCATCTGCTGCATCTTATGTTAAAAGAAAGTATGTGACACTGTCATCCGCTGACTGTTTATGGTTGCAAACACTATTAAGCCCATTACATTGACAGATGTCTCTTTAACTGGACACCTCAGGCTGCATCTGCTGCATCTGATGTTAAAGAAAATGTGTGACACTGTCATCCGCTGACTGTTTATGGTTGCATACACTATTAAGCCCATTATTTTGACAGATGTGTCATTTAAGTGGGCACCTCAGCCTGCATCCGCTGCATCTGATGTTAAATGTACCGAACAGTACCATACAATGTCTAGTTACCAACCACAATGATCTTTGTAAGAGAGATAGCCTTCTCTTCAAGTGCGGCTTGTTCCGTTTAAACTTTTTCAAGAAATAATTGCAATTGAGGGCAATAAAGACAAGCAGTTTGTAAAGTTCAGTGAACTTTTTTTTTTTTGTTCATTAAAGATAAATGCAACTCAATTACATACTCAATTCTCAATAACTATCTTTTCTTTTTAAGTCTGACTCAATTTTGTACTGAGATGTTCTATTTCCTGAGAAATTTCTAACACAGATTTCTGATAATTTATGTGCCAACTCCCTACTCACAATTTTATTGTCTCCGCTTTCTGAGAGACTCATGATGTCATATTATGATAAAAAATTCAAAAATCCTTGGATCTCCGCGACCTAATTTGAATTTAAAAAACATCTTTTAGAGTTGACCATTGGTCAAAGGGAGGTTGTGATACCACATAATTCTGAAACTCCTGTGCAATAATTGTCAAGTGAATACAAGCATAATGAGCGTCTTTTTCCACAAGCCAATCAATTCTTTAGTTGCAATTAGTCTGCAATATCAACTAGAAAAGGCTTTACCGCCCGTCCTAGATTGGACCTAGTCTCTCATATGATTTCTTTACTAAACACATTTGATAAAGAATATTTGATTACTTTAAGTTGTTCACATTATCATAGATGTATTATAATCATAACACCTCCGAGGTGTTTCCATTAATATATTTTTATGGCAAATTTGCTGTATGTAGCTTCAATATTTAACTTCAATGTGTAATAGCTAGCACCTTGGCATGTAGGTGAGCACAATTTTATGAGACATGAAACAACCTCCTCAAAAATTTATGGTTTGATAGTGAAGTTAAGCGAGTTGTAAATTTGTTTCAAAAACCGTGTTGTTTTTAATTGTCGGCTATTAAAAGTCACACTTTACTACACTCAACCTTGTTTTCACAAATAGTTATTTGGTAAGTATAAGAATTCATTCAAGTGAAATAGTTACTGCAGTTTCAGGATTTTTCTGAAACTGTAAGTCTGAACTATACTTCAGTCATAACAATGAGTCAATATTTAGATAGTCTTGTTCTTAGATGTCTAACCAATTAATAAAACTTTGTAATACCACACCATTTTTAAATACGAGTCTCTTTGATATCTGTATAATCTTGTTATCATTGCAAAATAACTTATTTTGTTTGAGGCCTAGAAACTCTGGACTCGCAAGGCCTGTCGGAAAGGCCTTCTTGTATAAAATAACTTTTCAAGAGGCTGAATCAGTTTCATCTAGCTGTAATAACTCTTGTAATTTATATCAAAGTCTTTGATCAAACTTTGTGCTCGAACAAAGATAAATTACGAGAAGCTGTGGACGGATGTCTCAACAAGATGTTGTTGAATTGGTTTCAAGATGTGCAGGAGTATGAGTATCAGTCTGCAGGTTATGTTAACGCGATAACAATTGGGAAAAATTCAGTAGGTATCACTTGATCCAACAAAACTAGAAAACATTCACAGGTCGGTGTGAACTTGTAATAACTGGATTGTACTTACTTGGGTACAGCTTACTTACTTCTAATGTTTGGAGGAGGTGATGCAAAGTCATATTCATCCTCCGAGGATGATGAACTTATTTGAAATTCTCACTGATCACCTCCGGAACGTACCCGGCCTGCGTCGTTTATTCAGACTTAGTACGAAACACGTCCAAAACGCTTTTTACCTACTGAAACGCTTCTTATTTACGCTGTTTGATATTTTCACACTAGAAAAACTATATTTCAATGGTTTTTCCAATTTTCTACACTTAGCGAAAATTTTTGATTCTTTGCGCGGCAAAAATCACAACGCTATGAACTTTGAGCTGTCACTGTCAAACAGTGCCGTTTGAAGGAGACGGCACACGCTGGCGAGAGCGAGACAGGTATAAAAACCATAGAGAAACGGGTAAGTTTTTAATCAAAGACACTTAGTTAATGGCATAAACACAATGCGTCTTCAAGTTCAACGCTGATTCATGAAAACATAATATAAATCAAAGTTACAACGAACTATAAGAACTTTTATATTACGTTACTTGCTGCAACGAAACCCTTCATGGGCGAGTCCAACTCGCACTTGGCCGGTTATTTTTTAATACTTTACGATTCTAGTAACAAAATTCTGATATCTTAATATTTAAAATTTGGACCCGTTTTAATTTTTATAGCTGCTTGCAAATCACAACCCGAAAGTGTAATTTTATATGGAAGCCAATAGTTGCTAATAGTACAATGTTTGTTATCCCACTGTTAATATTAGCTGCCAAGTCATTATTTTTAATACCTAGCATATTATTTCATTTTTGCTGTTTAATATATTTGCTATCTTATAGTGGCAGCCGTTATTTAGTTTTTATAAATCTTACCTTTTGTAGCTTATTATTCCTATAATTGTTGCTAAAATATTTAATCACTACCAAGTTATTTTTCTTGGAACCATGTAGTTGTTAGTCGTCTCATTAATAATTTACCAAAAAGGAATATAAAGCTAACTTCAAACATATGAGATTCAGCTTAAAATTTTACGAAATCGAGGTATTTAAAAAAAAAAAGAACTATGGAGAATTTTATCAGTAATCGTGTTTTTGGTTTCCAGCATTCGACCATTATTAGTTCATATACTGAAGTTGCTGCTGTTATAATGTTAATTAATTCGTTAGACCTCTCAAGTTTTGAGATCTAGATCAAGATTAAAATCTATTTAGCGTCACGGACTCATCAACACAGAGCGATTTGAAAACGTACATGGATATACGCGACCTTATACGCTAGTAATAGAAATTAGTTCAGCATACATTGCCTGCTGCGTGTAACATACTTATAAAGATAATTTTAAAACTACACTTCAGTATCACATCGGCATTAATGGGTATATTTAACGTATCTTCATTTTATTATAAATAAGTTTAATATACCCATTAAGACCGGTCATGTGTAATGTCCTCTATTAAATTATCATCATGTTTGATGCTAAGTTAAGTCATCAAACTATATTAAAATACCTATTTCATTTCGGAGCGTGGTTTTGGGAGCAAAATGTCATCTGATTAAATTGAATTGAAAAATAAAACAATTTGCATGAATATTCTCACCTTCATAATAATAGATAGGTATAATAACGTTCGATAGCGGACAGTCGCGTCGGTGCAGTATCTTAGTAAGCACCTTTGACTCACGCTGTTATCACTTAGAAATACACATCTTACTATATAATATTATAAATGCGAAAGTTTGTGAGTGTGGATATGTGGATGTTTGTAACTCTTTCACGCTCGAATGGATCTGGCTGAAATTTGGTACAGGGATACATTATAGTCTGGAATAACACATAGGCTACTCTTTATCCCGGGAATACGTTCCTAAGGGAAGCGGGAACGGGACCAAATTTTACGCGGGCAAAGCTGTGGGCTTCAGTTAGTTGAATTATAATATAATGTTACCAACTTATGCAGGTTGTCAACGTTGCAGTTACATTGTAACACAAATGTACTTTGTGCTTTGACTGCTTCGATTAGTGCTGCTGTTACCCGGTGGATCCGGAAACGTGTGCGTACTCCTGGCGGAAAAGTGTCGATTTTTTTGATTCTAGATACCTATGCAGAAAATTAGCGTACTACTACTACTTACTAACTTTTTGTTTTTGCTGAATTTGTTCCAACTTAGGACATTTGGTTTAATTTAATTAATGATCAAAATATATTTTAAAAACAAGTCGTGTACGCTTCGAAAATACAATATGTTCTGTATCTATTGAGCCAAACATATGACAAGTAATACAAACCGGTTTAATGAATGTGAAAAATAAATATGTAGTCTTAAGTTTGCATGCTATACTTTCTATATGGCTAAATGGGCCTGTGCTATTAAAAACTCAATGTCATGTACCCCATTTAAAGCAAATAAATAATTATTATATTTTCTATTCTACCTTATTAGCATGCAAATTTGTTTACCTAAACACAAAACTAAAAATAGAAAACGATATACAGATAACAAATTAGAGGACATTTGAAGCTACAGTACAGTACAGTACAGTACAGTATGTAGTTAATAAATATACTTGAGACATCATGTATGACTCACTTATTAATCACATCACAAATGTATAAAAACAACACATGTCTACAACAAAAAAGCTGTCTGGATTTATTGTTATAACTGATTTATATGTGTAAAGGTGGTCCGAAAACTAAAAAAAAAACACTCAAAAAATTTCAGCACGTCAGGTTTTTTTGCAAAATTCGTTTTTTTTTTCATAAAATAGGGAATGTTAGCCTAACTTGAAGCCATAATTTTTTTCAATGTATTCAGGTCATAACTATTGTAATATTGTCATAAGGTCGATGGCATATAAAAAAGTCACAGGGATTTTTTTAACGTCTTAAAAGCATTTGAAGCCATAGGTCACCTAATGAGCCTTTTGTCGCGCACCGTCCAACACGCAAATCGTCCTACGAAAAAAAACGTATTCCGTCCAACACTCATATCGTCTAACACGCATACCGTCCAACACTCAGATCGTCTAACACGCATACCGTCCAACACTCATATCGTCTAACACGCATACCGTCCAACACTCATATCGTCTAACACGCATACCGTCCAACACTCATGTCCTCCGGCACGCACCCTATAAGGTCTGTTATTTAAATAGTGTCTACACTGTGTTCCGCCCGCCCAGAAGGAAAATTAAAGTAATTAATTAAAAGTAAACCAAATTTATTCTAACAGCTTAAATATAAAATACTACTATACTAAATTACTAGTATTAAATATAGTAATACTAGATTTACAATTTTATCTACACAAGCGACGTTTAATCGCGCCAATTAAGTGAGGAGTAGCAACTTATTTTTCATGTCCCTGTATCATTAAAATATTCATCAATAGTATGCTCTTATTAAAAGATGTGCCTTAATTTCCAACTTGAATTTATGTAAAGGAAGGTTAATAGCTAATGGGATTTTATTAAATAGGCGTACACCAAGTCCTTCAAATGAGTCATGAACCTTATGTAATCGATGAACCTTTCCAATCAATTCATTTTTTTATTTTTTTATTAATTCATTTATTTATCAATTTATTTATTTTTTTATTTTATCTAATTTATTTACCTATTTTAATTTATTTATTTTAGACCCACTCAAAATTTGCAACTGTATCTATCGCGGTTCATGAGATACGAGTACAGCCTGGTGGCGGTCAGACGGACAGACAGCGAACTCTTAGTATTAGGGTCCCGTTTTAACCCTTTGGCAACGGAAACCTAAAAATTAATATAAAAAAAAATATCGTAGCTCCATCCTTTCTGTGGCTGTCAATGTTCATTATTTGCAAGAGAAAAAAGTCTTGAGTTTTGAACGAATTGAGTTTTAGACAGATTGCGTTTTGGACGCCTTGAGTTTTAGACGGATTGCGTTCTGGACGGATTGAGTATTAGACGGATTGCGTTTTGGACGGATTGCGTTTTGGACAGATTGCGTTTTGGACAGATTGCGTTTTGGACAGATTGCGTTTTGGACGGATTGAGTCAATTGGACGATTTGCGTGTTGGACGGTGCGCGACAAAAGGCCTAATGAGAAAAGGAATATTTTCTTCATTACCTTCTCGATCACTTTCTAATACATAGATCTATATAGATCTTCTTAAATTCATATGATGTTAAACTAAATACCACAGGCCCCATGCAGTGAATGCTATTTCGTTTGTTCTACGAGTAATGTGAAGAACTTCTATTACGAGTTACAGTGGCCGCTAAAGTTGGATAAAATTCTGGGTTTGATTAAATAAAAACAGCCGATTTAAATATACATAGGTATTGTGGAGGAAAGGTTGGGAATGTTCCTCCAACACACAAAGGGAGGATCCTCCGACCAGGCTAGGTGATCGCGCCTGGCGGGCCGAAGCCCAACGGTTGATGTTGGACTGTTGGTTATATCATTCATCGCCGTGAGAACTCTGATATCGCGATTCAGGATTTATCATATCTTCGTTTTGAGAACTTTCATACCGCGATGCAGGACTTCAATGATCTTCGCTATGTGGCGGTCGCCACATCACTCCCCTCCGAGACCGGAGGTCGATTGCGAGTATGAGTCTGGTGTCTTGTAGTCTGTTGTCAGATGCGCCAGTGCCAGTTCGTGTAGTTCCATTTAGTTGGAACTGTACTCCGCTAGTTCCAGTGAGTCGGAACTGTGCCGCTGATTTCAGTGAGTCGAAATCGTATGCCGCTGATTCCAGTGCGTAGAATCGAATGCTGCTAAGCCCAGTGAGTCGAGGGGCTAAGTGCAGAGCTGCGGTGCGCGGTGCTGCGGTACCCTCAGTGCGTCGGGGCGGTTCGATGCGTAGGCTGCTGCGTAGACGGGAGAGATGCGCTCTTCTTACAAGTACCGTAGTAGTGCAGGGTTCGGTGCCTAGACGCTGATGTGGCCGAAGAGGTAACCAGGCTGGAGCGGTCGCTGCTAGCTTGTGGTATCCCTGATGAGGCCGTAGATGCTGGCTGGCTGAGACTTATTTACCGGGCATACTGGAGTGCTTGTAAAGGTGGCGATGATGATGATGCTGCTGCTCTGCTTCGTGAAGGCTGCTTTCAATCACGTCGGGGTCACCAATGTGGAGGAAAGGTTGGGAATGTTCCTCCAACACACAAAGGGAGGATCCTCCGACCAGGCTAGGTGATCGCGCCTGGCGGGCCGAAGCCCAACGGTTGATGTTGGACTGTTGGTTATATCATTCATCGCCGTGAGAACTCTGATATCGCGATTCAGGATTTATCATATCCTCGTTTTGAGAACTTTCATACCGCGATGCAGGACTTCAATGATCTTCGCTATGTGGCGGTCGCCACAGGTAGGTATATAATAACGAAGGTATTAAGACTGAACATTGTGCGAAGGAAGAAGAAGTACCATGTTTCCATCAGTGGAGTGGAGACTAGAACAGGGGGATCAGTGGCCAACTTGAATAGATCCTAGATCTACTGTTCACTAACGAAACTCTGTGCGATCTACCAAAGGTACAAATTTATTATGTACCTAAATAGAGGGGAAGGGATAGATGTAATGACAGCAGTCCTCTAGTTGGCAGCCAAATTATGAACCTGTTCACAACTTAATGAGTTGTGAGGAGGGAAACACAGGGATTTGAAAGTAAATACTTTGACTGGAAGGAGATTCTCTCCACTGCAATATATTCTAATTTGGTTTGTCAGGTTAATCGGGAGAAAAGGAATGGGGACGGGTTGTGTTGTGAGGTTAACTTGACGAGCTCGTCAGAACACTTGCCCTTGTGGCGACATCGACATATGTAATATGATAGGCGAAGGCGACTAACCCTTGCCCCGTCCCGCGGTAAGTTAGTCGTCTCGGAAATCGGGATCGCGCCACATGTGTGTGCGAATAAATTAATTATTTCGTATCCGCGTTTTACTTTTTCCCTTTGCCTACTATCTGATGCTGGCTGCACTAGTGAACACAGCGGAGTACTACAGACCTACGCAGGATAAGTAAACGGCCAGCACACCCTAATAGATTCTATAAAAAGTAGCCAATGGTGCTATTGTTCTACGTTCCACCTCTGACACAAGGCTCATGACAATCATAATGTGAATAACATGTCGCTGTCTAGCGTGCAGCTAGAACTTCGAGGAATCATTCCAAAAGTGAGAGCAGTATGCGACGCAGGCCACCTAAACTGTGGTGCGGCGTCTTTTACTAGATCTAATTACCGCAACGACCGACGCGACTCTAGCAAAGTACTGCAGCATAATTTATGCCAAGGACAAGATATCGATCTTATTATTCGCTGGAATTGTCACAGCCTGAGGAGAGGGTAGAATAAGGAAAATTTTAAGCTTTAAGGTGCAGTGTAGTTCAGAATAGGCCACCCATAGCAAGGCCATCGATCTGTTTCTAAAATTTATTACCATATTTAAAATATTTTTGGTCTAGGCACACAGATATGGCATGTTCCAAGTCTATGAATATTTGAGGGTCGACTACAGACACATTTTCCACTTTGGAAGTGTGTCTTGCGCAAACTATTCAGAAAAAAATGATGCTAGAAACCTCAATTGCATTTTTAAGACCTACCTATAAATACCCCACACTGGTTTGATGAAAAAAAAAATCGAGTTTCCGTTCTGAGTATGGGGACCCCCTAAAATTTATTACTTTTCTAGTTTTATGTAAAAATCTTAAAGTGGTTGTGACATACAGACGGACAGACATGACGAATCTATAAGGGTTCCGTTTTTTGCCGTTTGGTTACGGAAGCCTAAAAATGACAGAATTCGAACCGAGGCCTTTTTCCTAACGCTATTTGTGACAGGAAAATCTATACATACACTCATTTGCAAAAAAAACGGGCGGTTTTGATTTTCATTCATCTTTAAAAAGATACAATATCAAAAAGGTTTCAATCGTTTGTACACGTTACTGGCCGGTTTTAAAAATGCCGTGGTATTTAAAAAAGTACGTTCTAAATTCAAATGTTCATTTGATGCTCATTTTTACAGAAAACCCCTTTTTATCCTACATTTTTGGCGCGAAGTTCCAGAAGTTAACATCGACTTTCACAACTTTTATTCAATTTTTATTGATTAATTTCATATCCTTGACTGTCAAAGCTTTATTTATTGCTGTTTGGCTGTATCAAAAATGGTAGATAAAGTGGTAAAAGCTACCAAAATTATCGCGCTGCTTGAAGAGGGTTGCAGCCAATGTTTCGTGGCTAGGAGGCTAAATGTTAGTCGCTCGACGGTCCAAAGGACCTGGCAGCGATATCAGCAGACTGGTTCCGTCGAGAGAAGGCCTGGTTCTGGAAGAAAACCATCTACCCAACCACGGGATGATCGTTTTCTTGTGAGTCGCGCATTGAGAAATCGCAAATCTTCGTATGTGGATCTTAAGAACAACCTCCAAGAAGTAAGAAATGTGCATATTAGTCTATGGACGGTCAGGAGGAGGCTTCTCGCTGCCAATATACGCAGTCACCGCCCGGCCCCCGGCCCCAAATTACTCCGTAAGCACAGAGTTAACAGGCTTAGGTTCGCTAGAAATTGTGAATCATGGACTCAAGAAGATTGGAATAGGGTTTTGTTCTCTGATGAAGCCAGGATATCTCTGTTCGGTGAAGATCGACGTCGGCGAGTGCTAAGAAGACAAGGAGAGCGCTTTGCAGATGCATGTTTCGAAGAAATCACAACTTATGGTGGGGGCTCTGTTATGTTTTGGGCAGGAATAAATTCAATGGAACGTACAGAGTTAGTCTTCATTGAAAACGGCTCACTGACTGGGCATCGATACATAACGGAAGTTCTAATTCCTCATGCACAACCCGCATTGGCCGCTCTAGGTCAAGACTCGATTTTTATGGACGACAATGCTCGCGCCCACCGATCCCGCGATGTTAATGCGTATGTGCAAGAGGTCGGCATTCGTCGTTTGGATTGGCCAGCTCGAAGTCCCGACCTCAATCCCATAGAACATATCTGGGACGTTCTAAAACGGCGTGTGAGATCAGTACACCCGGCTCCGCAGACCATCAGAGAGCTGAAGAACGTGATTACTGCGGAGTGGGAACGTATTCCGCAAGCAAGTATCCGGGATATACTCTACATTTTTTTTATATGTACAGACTCTCGACCCTTTACAGTTTTGTTATGTGTATAGATAGAGAGATATTTCTGAAACTTAGTTAAAACATAAAGTCTTACGACTGTTATAAAATCCAGGTGTAGTCCAATCGCTAAAAAACAGAATGGCCTCCAATCGATAGTATTTTTCAAGAAAATATTTTCCCATATATCATGGATCAAGTAAAATAAATCAGCATAGTATTCATCTGTACCATTGTCATCGGGAAATTCTGTTAATTTCTTTACTAAAATTCCTCTGAAAGTTTCCAAGCACTGTGGGTTGACCGGGACCAAATTGATTACATTCTTACCTACATTTCTTAATGTTTCTAAAATAAATAAAACCGGCCAAGTGCGAGTTGGACTCGCCCATGAAGGGTTTCGTAGCAGAAAGTAACATAATGTAAAAGTTCTAATAGTTCGTTGTAACTTTCATTGATGTTTTAACACGTTCGCAGTGGTAGTGATTTTTCTAACCGAAAATTGCGGTTTATGACGTATTAAAAAAAAACTACCGGCTCTATCTCGTTCAAACCAATTTTCGTTGGTAGTTTTTATAGCAATGTAAATCATATTTTTTTTAGATTTATAAGTCTCTTAGTTTAGATTAGAGGGGGGGGGGGGACACACACATTTTTCCACTTTGGAAGTGTCTCTTGCGCAAACTATTCACTTAAGGAAAAATTGATTTTAGGAACCTCAATAGCATTTTTGAAGACCTATCTATAGATATCCCACACGTATGGGTTTGATAAAAATAAAAATTTTGAGTTTCAGTTCTGAGTATGGGGACCCCCAAAACTTACTGCTTTTTTTCTAGTTTTATATAAGAATCTTAATGCGGTTCACAGAATACATCTAGTTACCAAGTTTCATTAGCATAGGCCTTATAGTTTCGGAGAAAAGTGGCTGTGACACACGGACGGACAGACAGACAGACAGACAGACATGACGAATCTATAAGGGTTCCGTTTTTGCCATTTGGCTACGAAACCCTAAAAACGGACTGTCTTCGATGCTCATATTTTACACGGACCACAACAGTTTAAAAAAAAAATTATCAATACAAGTATACTATATTGGGTTCGAAAAGAAGTTGTACGAACCAAAGAATTGAACAAATTTAACGTTTCCTACTTTCCTCAGCGAAGTAGGTACTTACTGGCTAGACGCTGAGGCGTGCTATTAAAATTGCGCTGGGTTAGAGAATTCCGTAAATGGCTATTTCTACTTTTTACGTTTCTCATCGTCACCTTCATGGTAAATTTTAAATACTGATTATTTCAACTATTTTTGTGAACAAACACAAAGCGTTTGGTAAGATAAGTAACATTATATAACTCAACAAGTTAAATTGTGAGTCAGATTTGGAAGAATAACGTTTTGAATTATTAGATCTCACGTAGGTGACGCGACGATCCACGAAGGTGACGCAGTAGCTTTACAAACATTATTAATCATTATTTAAATACTAATTATAAGTTAATATGTTCATTCGGCAGTTATATGGTAACAGCTAGTTAACTAAAAACAATTACCAGGTCCTATACACATGCTTTGACGTAAAAGTTATTCTGGAACGATATAACACAGTACATCTCTTTGGCACAAAGTAGCAATTTATCAGTTATCTAGATCCCATAGCATACGCTTATAATGTCTTAATTTGGGCTAGCTAGATAGATAATGTTGTGTGAGATTGTCCGTACCTGGCTACTTATAATGGAAGCACTCTGCGGCTGGACGATCGGCTCACCGAACTCGAGGTAGAACTGGGTCGCTTAAACTAGCACATACTGGGGTTGTGCGGAGGCCGAAGAAAGGGGGAGGACACGCTAACCCTTGCGTCGGGTGACCTATTCTACTTTCGGGAAGGTGATGGAAGACATTCTTCCGAGGGCGGTGTCGGCTTTATGGTGAAAAAGGACCTCGTTAGCAGCATTGTGGAGATCAGCAGTGTTTCGTCTCGGGTAGCATACGTAATACTGAGACTCACCAACAGGACCTGCAGGTGATTCAGGTGTACCTATGCCCCGACTTCGAAAAGCACTGACGAGGCAGTTTAGACTGTGTACGAGGACGTGGTGAAAGCATTACAATGTACTGCCAAGACTCACTACAATGTTGTGATGCGGGACTTCAATGCCAAAATGGGAGTACAAGAACGCCGTGAAACGAAAATCGGACCCTTTGGTGTGGGGCGTAGAAATGACCGGGGGCGTATGCTTATCAACTTTCTTGAGGCTCAGGGGCTCTTCTTGATGAACTCATTCTTTAAGAAGAATCACCAATTCGTCCGAGCATCTCTGAATTTAGACTTTCGCGCCGAAAGGGTTCGGATGATGAAGCCTACTCTCCGACCTACTGCGCTCCAAATAGCTTTGTGTGCCAAGAAGTTTCAATTGTAGTTTCAAAATCATTTCGATCTGCTGGAAACCACTGGCATCGAACACGATAAGGCCGACACTGTAGTCAGGACGCTACAACAAGTCTCCCGTAGGTTTCTGTCTGGAAAAAGCAAAAGTTGGTGTTCCAAGCTTTCGCCCGAGACTCTCGAGCTCATGAGAATCAGACGGCAAACGCCATCTATGCATACGTCTTCGTCAGATCAGAGAGGTTTAAACATCAAAATCCGAAAGCTGATACGATGCGACCACAGACATTATAACACCAACATCGTCGAGGCACCCCGTCTGACCAAATTGAAAACAGCGGGTGGCAAAACCGTTACCTCGTGGTTCAAGATTCTCGAAGAAGTTAAGAGCTTCTACAGAGACCTATATGCATCACGGAAAAAAAACCGATGGGATCTAGCGACTGTGACCACAGAGCCCCACTTACGCGCCACTATACCGAAGAGGAAGACATTCCGGATATTGACCAGGGCGAGGTTAGGGCGGCTCGCAAACAACTAAAAACCAATAAATTCCCCGGAGAGGATGGAGTTACGACTGAGCTTCTTAAAGTTGGCGGGACTCCAGTTCTTAAAAGAGCTGACGAGTCTCTTTAATTCCGTCCTCCAACAGGTACACACACCTAAAGTGTGGAGCGAAGTGCGGTGGCTCTGTTTTTAAAAAAAGGTGACAAGACCTTGCTGAAGAATTACATACCCGTCTCACTCCTTAGCTATGTTTACAAGTTGTTCTCTAGAGTAGTCACAAACCGCTTCGCCGGAAAACTCGGCGAGTTTTACTCGACGAGTACTACCTAAATGTATACAAGTTGATATAAGTATAATGTATTAAGTGCCTTAATTAAGCTTTAAGTGCCATGACTCTTTCCCGGGATCTGTCCTTGAGACTTGGATGTGAAGGCCGTTGTGTCTTCGTTTAAATAGCGCACAAAGGTGCTCGAAGGGTCACAGGTCTACGCCTCGAGAGCCAAAACAACGGCATGACGTGAAAGTTCTTAGCATGCTGCACGCCTCAAGAAGCGGAATTGCACCTGAACTAACCCAAAAGACGCAAGATAATACCCAAACCCGTAGGCGAGGCCACGGTGATAGCCTACATCTACCCTGATACATCTTTCTAATGTGTTACCCGGGGCGGCGCGTAACACTAGACGGGTAAGTAGGTATGGTGTGAGTTTTAGACGGTATGGACTGTGGTTTGGATCAGGCTTAACGTCCGGTGGGATTTCTACTCCTATAAAAGTGCATCACCCGGAATGTTATAGGTATTGCTCTGTCATTTGCCATGATTGTAGAAACCTAGTTATTTGTTCTGCTATCATTATGCTACATACTACAATACGAATCTAAACGAGTACCACTCTTACTGAAACTAGTCAAAGATCACTTTCGTGGCATAAACTCACCTTCGTGGGTAAAACGCCACGAAGGATGTGACACGAAGGTAACGAAAATAAATCTTTTTTTCAAATTCCGACAAAGTTTAGCCGTTACGGTTTAAATCAAATACTACATAAATATCTCAATTTATTTGCGGTTTTGATGAATTGACTCTGACTTCAATAGCTATTATACAATGTACAAAAAGTCACCCACGAAAAGTACTCGAATTAAGTGTCAAATGTAGAAATTTGCCGATATTTTTTTTTCTCATAGAGCCAGGAGATGCACGTCGTACTCCTGCGATGAAATTCAACCAATAACGTTCAGTTAAGTTGAGTTTTGTTATTGGGACGGTCGTTTTGATCAACAGTCAACCGTTTACTACGCAAATCTAAAGTAGCTACATTCGTGTGACCGACGTATATTGTGTTTTAAGTTCTAAATAATAGTTACAAGATTTTTTTTGTAATACTGCTGTGTGTGTAGTGTATGTTATTACGGTGAATTTAGTGTATGTAACTTCAAAATCTATGGAAATTTGGTGAAGCAGTAACCTAATGTTTAACTGAATCGGGAAGTGTGACACGAGTAGAATGCGAAAAATGACCCCGATTTTGACCTTTCGTGTGGATTTTTGGTATGAATATTTACTTCTATTTCAACAAATTTTATGTATTTCATAGCTTAATAGCTGTTTTATCCACCGTTTTAAAACATTTCTTTCTAACTCATACGGTTTAGAAAATATAAGCGTGTGACCATCAAATTTAAGCAACGAGTAGAAATAGCCAAATTCATTTACAATTTGCTACATTGATAATTTCAAAGTGAGTCTTTGACTTGAAACTAATATAATTACGGAGCATATTGCTAAATATAATTTGCTATGAAAATTTTTGTAGGCGTTTCTCAACACCTAGCAAATAACGTTTGTCTAATACATTACTATTTTATAGAGAAAAGATTTGATTGTTTGTTTGTATGCATTGAACGACTGCCTCGGTGGCGGTAGTGTAAGCGCCCGCCACACTGAGGTCCTGGGTTTGATTGCCGGGTTGGTCCAAATAGGTATTTGTGTGATCCTCAAATGTTGGTTTCGGTCTTTTCTATGTATAAAATGTATGTATTCAGAAAGAAATAGGTATGTCTATCAGTCGTCTAGATCCCATAGCACAGGCTAATAGCTTAGTTTGGGCTAGATGATCTTGTGTGAGAATGCCCAACAATATATAATAAAACCGGGCAAGTGCGAGTTGGACTCGCCCATGAAGGGTTTCGTAGCAGCAAGTAACATAATATACAAAAGTTCTTATAGTTCGTTGTAACTTTGATTGATGTTTGAAAAAACTTCCAGCTCTATCTCCTTTAAGAGGGCTAACATATTTCGCGCCACATATTGCTCAGAAACCATACTTTTCATTGCAATTAAAGTCATTAAATATTTATCGTACAAACATGGTATTCACTAACATACTTAGTAAGTTTAGCTCTCTAAACGTTTATTAAAACATATTTTACCTAACAACGGATTACATATGGTAATTATCAATGAAAGTGAATCAGGTTTTTCAAATCATACGATTTGCATAGTTTTCGATGCTTAAATTCATGTCAAATTACTGATAAATTTAATAAACAAGGGATACGAAGCAATTGCAAAGGGGGTTGGCTATCTGTTTGTAGAATAACCTGATATCAGGCAGGTTCCTTTTTTTAGAGAAAAATGACTGTAAAGTTTGCTCGAATAGTGAAAAATTTCACCAAAATAAAGTTGTCTTTTCACCAGCTTCTGTAGTTTAAATCATTATGATAATTATGTAATATTATGTCAGAACTTCTCCTTTGACAATAAAAATATTTCTTTTTATGTAACTAGATACAGATTTTTTTTTACAAAGTATTTTGTGAACCCCTATAAATGCAGATACGCGAACAAATACGATTTAGTACCGCCGAGAGGCTCTCAGAGAGTGGTCATGTCGCTCGATGTTCCATTTTTGAATACGAAAAAATGAACAAAAATAGTCTAATTCTAGCGTGACCAAACAATCTTAGTACTTTGTGACGTATAATATAATATATATAAATATTTATGGTCGATATACAACGTGAACTTTTGTATAGTGCAAAGCTCAGACACCCCGACTAGAGTTTCTCTTCGAAATACTGTATACTAATAAAAATAAATACTGTACTGTAAGCTTGATTATTATGCGCGGCGACCGCTCGCCGCGAGGGGCTCTAAGGGTACTATGATTATTGTCAAATTTAAATATATATAGTGTAAAATAGAATATTGTCCATTACTTTCTACAATTTTCGTATATTTAGATACTTTAAAAATAAACTTGTGGACCGTTTTCATGTATGTGTGTATTATATACTATACTATCTTCACGCCAAATCCCTTGCGGGGTAGGCAGAAAGAACCGAGCGCCACACGGCACGCTCCATACACACCTCACTTGCTTCTTCAACTTTCATTTTTCTTTTCATGCATGCACGTCGGTTCCTTCGGTTTGGTATTTCTAATTGCAATATTGATATTAGTCAGGACTAATATCAATATTGCAATTAGAAATACCAAACCTTAACTGATATTAAGTAGTGATAGACACTGACATCATAAAATTAATAAAGTTGACATTTATTTACCTGAAATAAATGTCAACTTTATTAATTTTATGATGTCAGTGTCTATCACTACTTAATATCAATCAATTTGCAATAAAATAATCAATAATTATTAACTAATATTACTAACATAAAAATTAAATTAAAATACTAAGAATATGACACCGGTAATACATGAAGGAAAACAAAAGTATCAAACTTGTTAGTAGCAACAATTGGCACTATACGGCTATGTGCGCCGCGCCGGCTGATTTCTTACGATCGTAAAGAAATTTGAAAACCGAATTTACGCTCTTAAACCAATTTTCGTTGGTAGTTTTTGTGGCAATGTACATTACATCTTTTTTTTTTTGATTTATCATGCTCTTAGTTTCGTAAGAAAGCGAAAGCGAAAACGCGAAACCAATCACTACCAAGAAATGAGTCCCGACAGGGCTAGGGCGTCCCCCCGAGGCGACGCGTACCGGTGTGCCCCGTCGGTATGACTGCATGCGCACGCGGCGAAGGGGGCCGCCACCCTTCACGCAGCGCCAACTCTGGCGGGATGCGAGGAGCCGAGTGCCGGATAGGCACGTGGAATGTGCGTGGTGGTATGGAAGGTAAGATGAATGAATTGATAGATGTAATGAAAGAGCGATGCCTGGATGTATTGTGTGTCACAGAGACTAAGCGGAAGGGGAGCGGCATCGACGATCTTCCTGGCGGTATAATTGCTTTGTGGTCCGGAGTGGACCAAGAGGATCATGCCAGTAAGGGAGTAGGTGTCTTGCTCTCCTAACGTTTGGCTTCTGGAGTGAAAGATTATGGATTGGCGGGCCCAAGACTCCTGTGGGTACGTAAAGTTGATCATGTGTGGTGATTTGAATGGATGGGTGGGGACCAAGCGAGATGGCTTCGATGCTGTCCTTGGTCCGTATGAAGATAAGAGAGCGAATGATGCTGGTAAGTCAATCTTAGACGTATGCTTGGAACGAGACCTCCTTGTGGCGAACAGTTTATTCCGTCTCAAAGATATCCACACGTATACTTGGAGACGGAAGGAAGAAAAAAACCGGCCAAGTGCGAGTTGGACTCGCCCATGAAGGGTTTCGTAGCAGCAAGTAACATAATATGAAAGTTCTTATAGACCGTTGTAACTTTGATTGATGTTTTAACACGTTTGCAGTAGTAGTGATTTTTCTAACCGAAAATTGCGGTTTATGACGTATTAAAAAAAAAGTAACAGCTCTATCTCGTTCAAACCAATTTTCGTTGGTAGTTTTTATGGCAATATCATCAATCATCATCAATCAATATCAATACATATAATAAAATCGTAACAGGTCGCTGTCTGTACATGGAAGATAAATAAGAAAAAATATTATAGGGGGGCTTTATGAACGCAATAGAACCCAAAACAATAATTTTTAGAATTTTTGTCTGTTTGTCTGTATGTCTGTATGTCTGTATGTCTGTATATCTGTTTGTCTGTACGGTTGTGCACGCTAATCTCAGTAACCGCTCAACCGATTGCAATGCGGTTTTTTGTATTGTGTTGAGGTTTGCTCCAGTTAACATTTAGCGTTTGTTTTATGTAAATCGGTTTAGAAATAAAAGAGTTATAACACTTTTAAGAATCAGATATTTTGAAAATTTTAATTGTAGGGGTTTCTTTGAATGTGAGTGAACCTAAACTGGCGTGTTGGCTTAATAATCATTAAGGTCTTTTATGATTAAGCAAACAGGGCAGTTTCAGACGCTGCTTGATGACTCTGATGAAGAAATACCTTTCCTTTCATACACCTTATGTGACGTAAACGAAGTTGCGGGCTCAGCTAGTACATCATATATTCTTTTTAGATTTATAATTCTCTTCGTTTAGAAGTTGGAGGGGGGGGGGGGGAGGACACACATTTTTCCACTTTGGAAGTGTCTCTTGCGCAAACTTTTCACTTTAGAAAAAAATGATGTTAGGAACCTCAATAACATTTTTGAAGACCTATCTATAGATACTGCACACGTATGGGTTAGATGAAAAGAGAAATTTTGAGTTTCAGTTCTGAGTGAGTCTGAAAATTTACTGCTTTCTTTCTGGTTTTAATAAGAATCTTAATGCGGTTCACAGAATACATCTAGTTACCAAGTTTCAATAGTATAGGCCTTATAGTTTCGGAGAAAAGTAGCTGTGACACACGGACGGACAGACAGACAGACAGACATGACGAATCTATAAGGGTTCCGTTTTTGCTATTTGGCTACGAAACCCTTAAAACTACCAACTCAATTTCGTTCAAACTAACTTTCATTGGTAGATTTTATGGCAATCTACATTATATATATTTTTTAGATTTATCATTCTCTTAGTTTAGAAGTTAGAGGGAGGGGGGGGGGGGGGGCACACATTTTTTCACCTCGGAAGTGTCTCTTGCGTAAACTATTCACTTTAGAAAAAAATGATGTTAGAAACCTCAATAGCATTTTTGAAGACCTTTTTGAGAGCCGTTGTCCCGCAGGTTGCAGCATTCCCTAGAGGGAATGCTGCAACCTGCGGGACAACGGCCTCCTCTCTAGAGGCAGAGGGTACTGTATCAGGAGTCGGGGCGGTTATACCTTCCCCTTTTACCTTAATAAGTATCTTCCTGAATCCTATGTTGGCCTAAAAACCTTCAGCCCTTAAGCACTCAACAGAGGGGTCGTCGATGGCTATGATTACCAACCTGCCACCACTTTCCTCTCTCTGGTTGAGCACCCTCCAAGCTGAGGTGTTGAGCCCGTTGTTTTGCCTCTTGAGTAGAGCAAAGGCTTTCTCTATCGAGGCCGCCGCACATTTGTCAGCACCGGACGCGTTGCATTTTCTGATAGCCTTGCACATACGCGCCGCACGCGCCGTACGCGCCGTAAGCAAATCTTTGGTATTTGCAGTTTCTTTTACCTCTGGTGTGAAACGGTACAGTGAGTGGTATTGTGACAGTGGGCTATGAGGGGAAGATCCCTTCGGAACAGAATGTACAATACGCAAAATGAGCACCACAAGCAAAATGTACAAAACGCAGAATGTACAAAACGCAGAATGTACATGACGCAAAATGTACAAAACGCAAAATGTAAACAACTCGCAAAGTGTACACAAAGCAGAAAGTGCACGTTAGGGCTTGTCTTTATTATAATAGTGTAGCATTTATTTTCTATAGATGCAGTATTTAGGATGTGAAAGCAGCCTTATCGAGTTATCTTTTTTTAATCGGTTGTCAGTGGTGACATTTCTGCTGTCAGAATGACAGGATGTCATAAGTTCGGTGACGAAGCGTTTCGCATTTAAAGGAACGGGTTTTGTTAAGATTTTTCGTGAAAGACAGGACTTTTGACCGAGACCTGCTTTGGGGTAGTTGGAGGTCCTTTGGCTTTTGCTCTGAGACTGTGCCGCGAATCAGTTTTTCGCTCAAGCGCGATTATTTGTTACCTCGCGTGGCCTAACGGGCTGTGATTGGGTTGCTGCATTGCATCTTGCTACATTTTACCCAGAAAACTGGTGAGTCACTTCTTCTTTTGCAAAGCGGGTCGATTGTCGTCTGTCGCGCAGCCAAGATCTTAATTTGTCGTTTCTTTCATGACAGGGTTTTTTACTACGGGGCTAGTTGCCGGATGAGATATTTGGTGCCGCACCTATAAGTTAGTGGGCTGCACGTGGTACGACAACGTGGAAGTGCGGACTACACGAGCTTCTCATGTGAGAGGTATCTGCCGTCATCACCTGGCAGTAACAACAGGCAGTCACTCTCACTCAGCTCACTCTGCAGGCCAGTAAATCCACTACTTATGTGTAGCCTAGTAGTATTAATACCTGAGCCCTGACTTTACTTCTGTGTACCTGTGATATTTGTGTCTATCAGTGAATAAGCTCTCTGTGTGTCTCTGTGTATCTCTGTGTACTTAGTAAATATATGTGTGTACACCCTATTGTCTGTTTTCGTGAGAGCCCTAGCCTACCCTTGCACACAGACTGGAAACTTAGAAATAAGGCGCCCTGGGATAGAGTTCTCTGCATAGCTACCTCGCGCTAGTTGGTGAGTAACACTGATCATCTTAGTGTTACAAATTGGCTCCCAACGTAGTGGCAAATCTCTGGGTCTACTCTGCGGTAGTCTCAGTCTGGTGTGTGTGCATAGGTGGTTATCTCTGGCGAAACCATTCTGGAATCGTCCGAGACGCTCCAGGACGTTAATTGGTGGTGCTAGCAGCTAAGCACAAAACCTTCCCTTTCGTCTTCTTCCAGCTTCCTACATATTTGGCTGGAAAAGACACAAAATTCTAAATTCAAAAATTTAAAATAGCTGTGATTTTGGAAAAACTTTTTGATTTTATTTGGCATACCCACTTCTTTTCTTATTGTGTTTCTTTTCTTTGTTATGTTCCTTTTTATGGTGCACACATATATTTATTGTAATATTATATTATTTTTTTTTGTTGACGCGGGGAACGCAATTACGCGCCTTCATCCCAGCTGCGGGGGCAGCTGGGATGGTGTGTGGGACTCCCGGCCCGGTCCGGAATGGACCGTCCTACCCACTAAACCCCGCAGTGTTCCTCCTCACCCTTTAGCCGGGCCGAGGGATATCAAAAGATTATTCACGTCGACCCGGCTAGGGGCGCCCCGTTTATTCGGGGCTCTCCTCGGGGGAGCCAGATGGGCGGCTCCCCAAAGCTCCCTAAGGAGCTGAAGTCCACGCCTGCATCGCTCTCGAGCGCCCCTCTGTAATAGAGGAGACAGAGAGTGGCTGGCGCAGGCGTGCGCTAATGGGCACCCCTGGAACACGGAAAAGGTGCCCACCGCCATGTGACCGTTGGTGGGCGGGGTCCCCCGACCTTACGCCCACGGTCAAGAAACAATCGGGGGCGCGCAGTAACTCCTCACCGCGGCGCCCCCGAACTGCACGGCAGAGCGGGAGCATTTTCGGTTACTCCCGCTACCCCGCACAGTGCACCTCCCGCTTTGCCGCCATCACCTCGTCAACTGGCGAGGTGACAGCGGCCCAGCACTGTTGCCGCCGGTCGCGCCGTTATTCACGGCCGACAGCCCGAACTGCTTGGCAGGGCGGGAGCATCTACCCAAACTCCCGCCCCCCACGCAGTGCCTCTCCCACTTTGCCGCCATCGTCTCGCCAGCAAAGGAGGCGAAGCGACGGCGACCCATCATTGCTGCTGCCGGCCGTGAATAACGGCACGGCCGGCAGCAACACACACCACCGAGCAACCCACAGGTGGGTTACTCCCGCCTCGGCCGGAATTAGCCAGAGTAGCACAACTCCCCCACAGAGGAAGGGGAGTGGTCGCTACTCCGTTGCCCAGGATGCACCACGAGGAGGATCCGACCCATTGGGGTCCTTAAGATGTTAGTAGGACCCCGCATCCCTTGTAATATTATATTAGCATAGATTAATATATTACATATATTATTCTATAGCTTCACCTCTGTGTTAACTTAGTGAATTTCACTCTGTGTAATTATAAATTTTTTTTTGAAGGTATGTTGATACCTTGTAATTTTAATTATTAACCTGAACTGTGTTATCAGAAAATTTAGAAACTTTTCTCTCTTAGTATACCCTTAATCTTTGTTAAATTCTAAAAGTCAATTTGAAACATAATTACCTAACTTAGTACACTTTGTTGTAACTCAATTTACATTTTTACTTTGTAATTGATCCCTATCTGTGCCATTTTATATTTATAATTGTTGTAAGTAAATTTTTACATAATGGCACAGATGAAAAAATATATTAATTATTTAAGAAAGGATGAACTTGCTAACGAGCTGTCCCACATGGGTATTTCAGTGGAACCGGAAACGACAGTGTCTGGCCTTCGGAGTGAGCTAAGAACGGCACACCGACTCGTCCGTCGAGGTAGCATCAAAGCGAGTGCTCCGGTACCCGCTGATGCACCGGCTGAGCTCTCGATCTGCCTTCCAAGAGTCTCCGAGCTGGAGGAGGCTATTCAGTCAGGTGACATTTTCATTAATAAAGGTAGTCGTCTTAGGGTGTCCATCAGAGCCAACTACTTATTGAGTAGGTTAGCTCGTTGTGGTCTGGATTGCCCCGACCTGGTGGATATTCGTGGTAGGCTAGTGAAGATCATCGCTAGGGCTGAACCCAGTAGTGATTCTGAATCCGAAGGTTCGGATGATGATGGTGATGATCCTTCGGGTCGTGACCAGGTGGAATATACTTCACCAGTAGTGAGAGAGGACCGCTCGGTGCGAGCTAGTTCAAGTAGGAATAGTTCTACATGTAATATAGTGTATAAAGAACGTCCCCTTAACTTATGTTCATTTAACTTAAAATATGATGGTTCTACTTGTGTACGTGTGTTTTTAGAGAGATTAGAGGAACTTAGATGTGCTCGGGAGGTTACTAAGCCTAGACTCCTTATGGCTTTCTCCGACCTGTTGGATGGACCGGCTTTGTCTTGGTTCCGTACAAACAAAGCTAACTTCATCTCATATGAGGATCTTATTAGTGAGCTTAGAGATACCTTCGATATTCCTGATTATGATTACCGCCTCAGGAACGAGATAAGACAGCGTACACAAGCCCGCTCTGAGTCCTTGGTTAACTATATATGTACAATGCAAGCCATGTTCTCAAGGTTGTCATGTAAGATGCCCAGTGAGGAACAGCTGGACATTCTCATGCACAACATTAGACCTGACTACATGAAGGAACTGGCCTTGCATGATGTCAACTCTGTAGATGACTTGAGACGTTTGGGTAAGCGCTTGGAGCTTGCGCGTACTAGGGCAGACGCTTTCCATGAGCCTGCTCTTGACAAGTTTGAGATTACATCTGACTTACACCAGCTTAAGAACAAAGGTGTACAAAAGCCCGCTAAGCAGGTGTCTGCAGTGGAGACGCCGGTTACCCCCCACGATCGCAAATGCTTTCGTTGCGGCGGGGGCGGTCACACTGCATACAGCTGCACACAGTCAAGGGAGCTGGTGTGTTTCCGGTGTGGTCTCAAAGGAGTCAAGACCCCAGACTGCTCACACTGTACTAGCAAGTCAAAAAACGCGTAGGCCAGGGCCTTATTAGGAACTCTGTGCATCACTCTGTATCTGAGTCTATTTCTGATAAGGTCCTGTTTCCTAAACGGGATAGTGACATTAGACCGTATCTAGTTGTTAAGGTTTTAAATTTAAATGTCTTAGGCCTTCTAGATTCCGGTGCCTCCTGCTCTATACTAGGTAAGGGAGCGCACCGCATCTTCTTGGAACTGGGTTTTGATCTTGTGAGTATCAATCCTACTTTTCGTATTACAACTGCAGACAGCACTCACTTGCAATGTCTGGGTTGTATCTCTTTGCCAATTGAGTACAATTCGGTTATCCGAGTTGTCAAGTTCTATGTTGTCCCAGGTATAACCACCTCCATGATATTTGGAGTGGATTTCTGGCAACAATTTAAGTTAAGTGATAAGTTAATTTTACAAAATATTAGTCTTGATAGCTTTAGTGATAATAATCCTATAGAGTCTGTGTCCCTTAACGGTGGCCTCGAGGATTACGACAACCTGACAACTAAACAAAGGTGTGTAATCAACGAGGTCATTGAAAAGTTCGACTCGTTGAACACTGATAAGGTGGGTTTAGGTCGGACCTCACTTGTGCACCATGTCATTGACACTGGTGACAGCAAGCCGATCAAGCAGCGTTATTATCCGCTCTCTCCCCTTAAGCAGAAGGCCCTGGAAGCCGAGCTGGACCGAATGCTGGAGATGGGAGTAGTGTCCCCGTCTCAGTCCGCCTGGAACTCTCCAGTGGTCATGGTGGAGAAGGCGAACGGCGACCTCAGATTGTGCTTGGACTCTCGCAAGCTGAACTCTGTGTCTAAGAGTGACGCCTACCCCTTACCCTATATCAATCAAATCTTAGACCATCTTAATAATGCTAAGTATTTAACCTCTGTAGATCTGAGTGCGGCCTACTGGCAGATTCCATTCGACTCACTCCAGTCTGCTGAGAAGACTGCTTTTACGGTTCCCCGGAGAGGATTGTTCCATTACAATTCCATGTGCTTCGGTCTTGTCGGTGCCAGTGCCACGATGCAACGCCTCATGGACCGTCTGTTTGGTCCCGAGTTCGACAACAAGGTATTTGCGTTTCAGGATGACATAGTCTGTGTGTCCAGCACCTTTGAGGAGCATGTAGAGCTCTTACATAGAGTCTATCAGCAACTCAAGGATGCTGGCCTAACTATTAATATGAAAAAATCCCACTTTTGTCGGAGTGAACTCAAATACCTGGGGTATTATGTGGACAAACATGGCTTACGGACAGACCCGGGTAAAGTTGAGGTTATCCTCAACTATCCCACCCCTTCTAACCCTAAGGAGGTTAAGAGATTTCTGGGAATGGCCGGCTGGTATCGTCGCTTTGTTAACAACTTCTCGAAGATTAGTAAACCTCTGTGCAAACTCACTTCTACGAACCTTAAGTTCGAATGGACCCCTGAGGCTGAACAGTCCTTTAACCTGCTAAAGTCAGCCTTGGTTTCTGCCCCTATATTAAAAATGCCTAACTTTGAGATGCCCTTCCGCATTCTTAGTGACGCGTCAGCTTACTCAGTTGCTGCTGTACTGACACAAACTCACGATGGTGTTGAGCACCCTATCGCCTACTGTAGCCGTTCTCTCAACAAGAACGAGGTGAACTACAGCACAACTGAGCGAGAACTTCTGGCCGTGATTTTCGCTTTGGAACAATTTCGACAGTACGTCGAAGGCCAAAAATGTACGGTCGTCACGGATCATTCATCTCTTCTGTGGTTCCATAAGCTAAAAAATCCCACGGGTCGTCTAGCACGTTGGAGCATGAGGCTCAGTCAATTCGATTTTGACATAGAGCATCGAAAAGGTAAAGACCACGTTGTACCTGATGCTCTGTCTCGTATCAAAATTGATTCCCTCGATGCAGTACCCACTAAAGACTCGTGGTATGACCACACCATGAATAGTGTTCGGAAGAACCCTAGGAAGTCACCAAATTATGACATTCGTGACAACCTTCTATATAGGTTAACTAAAAATAAATATTCTTTGACTTCAGACTTTGACTGGAAGCTGGTGGTACCTCAGGAGGATCGCTTGCCCCTGCTCTCTAAGTACCACGATGACACACTTAGTGCCCATGGTGGCGTTTGGAAGACGCATAAAAGGTTAGCCCTAAATTATTACTGGCCCAAGATGTACGAGGACGTCAAAGAATATGTTGGGAATTGCGAAACATGCAAGCAGTACAAACCCGTAAATACGTCTCGTCCCGGCCTAATGGGTAGCCCGAAGCGGGTTTCGAAGCCATTCGAAGCTATCTCTGTCGATCTGCTTGGTCCCTTTCCCACTTCGAGCAATAGAAACGTACACCTGATCGTGGTCTCCGACTACTTTAGCAAATACGTCATGTTGTGCCCTGTTCGGGTTGCCACAGGCGCTGTAGTCGCGAGGTTCATAGAGAAGAGTGTGTTTCTCGTGCACGGAGTCTGCAAGACTATTTACATGGATAATGGCCCTCAGTTTGTGAGTAAGCCATTTAAGGATCTGTTGGCTAAATACAATGTACCTAATATATATTATAACCCTAGGTATCATGCCCAAACTAATCAGGCGGAACGAGCTATTCGCAATGTGGTTCAAGCGATCTCATGCTATGTGAAGTCACAACACAAGTCTTGGGATCAGTTCTTGGTTGAGATACAGTGTGCTTTAAACACTGCAGTTAACGAAGCAACTCGTTTCACCCCTTACTTTTTGGTACATGGTAGGGAATTTATTGGGGATGGAGTGCTGTACAGGCAGACAGATATCGCGTGCCATCCTACTTCAGTATCTGTAGACGATCCATCAGCCTTCGGTGTCAAGCTGAGAGAATTACAACGCATTTACGACCAGGTGAGGAAACATTTGAACGTTGCCCACCAGCGTAATGAAAAGTATTACAACCTCAGAAAAAGGCATGTAGAGCTGAAAGTGGGACAGATAGTTTACAAACGCACGTTCTACCTGTCCAACAAGGCCAAGAATTTTACTGCTAAGCTAGCTCCTAAGTTCCTTAAATGTGTGGTGACTGCTAAACGATCCCCTTTAGTATATAGGCTGTCAGATCTGGACGGTAAGGATCTTGGGGAGTACCATATCAAGGACATCCTGAAGTATCAGGAGGAGCAGTCTCCAATACCTAACGTAACTACATAGCACTGTTTCTCTAGTTTATTAAACCAGTGCTATGTGATCATTATGTAAGACTATTTTAATCTTTTGTTTGTATTTCTATATGTGTACGTGACTTTAAATTGTCACGTTGTAGTTTCTTCTATGCACCGCACCGAGCGTTTTTCTCTCATTCGCTTCTTAGTACTCTACATTATCCTGAGAGCTTGGGTAGTGTTAGGGTATCGGCAGTGAGTAAAGGGAGCATTCGTTTTCTATGAAGGGCATTAGACTCTAGTTACTTAGCCTAACCGGTACACGAGTCAGTGTCTAGTTAGGTACATAGGAGGATCTTTCTTTGGTATTGTAATGGTCGTAGTCAGCTGGTGTTTGAAGGACCTAGCTGGTTGTCTTTGTTTATTAGTCAGTACTTTTCTGTTTTCTTTATTGTGTATTTCCAGCGTGTCATATCCGCAGGAAATACTATTAAAGGGGGGGTGGTTGTAGCATTTATTTTCTATAGATGCAGTATTTAGGATGTGAAAGCAGCCTTATCGAGTTATCTTTTTTTAATCGGTTGTCAGTGGTGACATTTCTGCTGTCAGAATGACAGGATGTCATAAGTTCGGTGACGAAGCGTTTCGCATTTAAAGGAACGGGTTTTGTTAAGATTTTTCGTGAAAGACAGGACTTTTGACCGAGACCTGCTTTGGGGTAGTTGGAGGTCCTTTGGCTTTTGCTCTGAGACTGTGCCGCGAATCAGTTTTTCGCTCAAGCGCGATTATTTGTTACCTCGCGTGGCCTAACGGGCTGTGATTGGGTTGCTGCATTGCATCTTGCTACATTTTACCCAGAAAACTGGTGAGTCACTTCTTCTTTTGCAAAGCGGGTCGATTGTCGTCTGTCGCGCAGCCAAGATCTTAATTTGTCGTTTCTTTCATGACAGGGTTTTTTACTACGGGGCTAGTTGCCGGATGAGATATTTGGTGCCGCACCTATAAGTTAGTGGGCTGCACGTGGTACGACAACGTGGAAGTGCGGACTACACGAGCTTCTCATGTGAGAGGTATCTGCCGTCATCACCTGGCAGTAACAACAGGCAGTCACTCTCACTCAGCTCACTCTGCAGGCCAGTAAATCCACTACTTATGTGTAGCCTAGTAGTATTAATACCTGAGCCCTGACTTTACTTCTGTGTACCTGTGATATTTGTGTCTATCAGTGAATAAGCTCTCTGTGTGTCTCTGTGTATCTCTGTGTACTTAGTAAATATATGTGTGTACACCCTATTGTCTGTTTTCGTGAGAGCCCTAGCCTACCCTTGCACACAGACTGGAAACTTAGAAATAAGGCGCCCTGGGATAGAGTTCTCTGCATAGCTACCTCGCGCTAGTTGGTGAGTAACACTGATCATCTTAGTGTTACAAATTGGCTCCCAACGTAGTGGCAAATCTCTGGGTCTACTCTGCGGTAGTCTCAGTCTGGTGTGTGTGCATAGGTGGTTATCTCTGGCGAAACCATTCTGGAATCGTCCGAGACGCTCCAGGACGTTAATTGGTGGTGCTAGCAGCTAAGCACAAAACCTTCCCTTTCGTCTTCTTCCAGCTTCCTACATATTTGGCTGGAAAAGACACAAAATTCTAAATTCAAAAATTTAAAATAGCTGTGATTTTGGAAAAACTTTTTGATTTTATTTGGCATACCCACTTCTTTTCTTATTGTGTTTCTTTTCTTTGTTATGTTCCTTTTTATGGTGCACACATATATTTATTGTAATATTATATTATTTTTTTTTGTTGACGCGGGGAACGCAATTACGCGCCTTCATCCCAGCTGCGGGGGCAGCTGGGATGGTGTGTGGGACTCCCGGCCCGGTCCGGAATGGACCGTCCTACCCACTAAACCCCGCAGTGTTCCTCCTCACCCTTTAGCCGGGCCGAGGGATATCAAAAGATTATTCACGTCGACCCGGCTAGGGGCGCCCCGTTTATTCGGGGCTCTCCTCGGGGGAGCCAGATGGGCGGCTCCCCAAAGCTCCCTAAGGAGCTGAAGTCCACGCCTGCATCGCTCTCGAGCGCCCCTCTGTAATAGAGGAGACAGAGAGTGGCTGGCGCAGGCGTGCGCTAATGGGCACCCCTGGAACACGGAAAAGGTGCCCACCGCCATGTGACCGTTGGTGGGCGGGGTCCCCCGACCTTACGCCCACGGTCAAGAAACAATCGGGGGCGCGCAGTAACTCCTCACCGCGGCGCCCCCGAACTGCACGGCAGAGCGGGAGCATTTTCGGTTACTCCCGCTACCCCGCACAGTGCACCTCCCGCTTTGCCGCCATCACCTCGTCAACTGGCGAGGTGACAGCGGCCCAGCACTGTTGCCGCCGGTCGCGCCGTTATTCACGGCCGACAGCCCGAACTGCTTGGCAGGGCGGGAGCATCTACCCAAACTCCCGCCCCCCACGCAGTGCCTCTCCCACTTTGCCGCCATCGTCTCGCCAGCAAAGGAGGCGAAGCGACGGCGACCCATCATTGCTGCTGCCGGCCGTGAATAACGGCACGGCCGGCAGCAACACACACCACCGAGCAACCCACAGGTGGGTTACTCCCGCCTCGGCCGGAATTAGCCAGAGTAGCACAACTCCCCCACAGAGGAAGGGGAGTGGTCGCTACTCCGTTGCCCAGGATGCACCACGAGGAGGATCCGACCCATTGGGGTCCTTAAGATGTTAGTAGGACCCCGCATCCCTTGTAATATTATATTAGCATAGATTAATATATTACATATATTATTCTATAGCTTCACCTCTGTGTTAACTTAGTGAATTTCACTCTGTGTAATTATAAATTTTTTTTTGAAGGTATGTTGATACCTTGTAATTTTAATTATTAACCTGAACTGTGTTATCAGAAAATTTAGAAACTTTTCTCTCTTAGTATACCCTTAATCTTTGTTAAATTCTAAAAGTCAATTTGAAACATAATTACCTAACTTAGTACACTTTGTTGTAACTCAATTTACATTTTTACTTTGTAATTGATCCCTATCTGTGCCATTTTATATTTATAATTGTTGTAAGTAAATTTTTACATAATGGCACAGATGAAAAAATATATTAATTATTTAAGAAAGGATGAACTTGCTAACGAGCTGTCCCACATGGGTATTTCAGTGGAACCGGAAACGACAGTGTCTGGCCTTCGGAGTGAGCTAAGAACGGCACACCGACTCGTCCGTCGAGGTAGCATCAAAGCGAGTGCTCCGGTACCCGCTGATGCACCGGCTGAGCTCTCGATCTGCCTTCCAAGAGTCTCCGAGCTGGAGGAGGCTATTCAGTCAGGTGACATTTTCATTAATAAAGGTAGTCGTCTTAGGGTGTCCATCAGAGCCAACTACTTATTGAGTAGGTTAGCTCGTTGTGGTCTGGATTGCCCCGACCTGGTGGATATTCGTGGTAGGCTAGTGAAGATCATCGCTAGGGCTGAACCCAGTAGTGATTCTGAATCCGAAGGTTCGGATGATGATGGTGATGATCCTTCGGGTCGTGACCAGGTGGAATATACTTCACCAGTAGTGAGAGAGGACCGCTCGGTGCGAGCTAGTTCAAGTAGGAATAGTTCTACATGTAATATAGTGTATAAAGAACGTCCCCTTAACTTATGTTCATTTAACTTAAAATATGATGGTTCTACTTGTGTACGTGTGTTTTTAGAGAGATTAGAGGAACTTAGATGTGCTCGGGAGGTTACTAAGCCTAGACTCCTTATGGCTTTCTCCGACCTGTTGGATGGACCGGCTTTGTCTTGGTTCCGTACAAACAAAGCTAACTTCATCTCATATGAGGATCTTATTAGTGAGCTTAGAGATACCTTCGATATTCCTGATTATGATTACCGCCTCAGGAACGAGATAAGACAGCGTACACAAGCCCGCTCTGAGTCCTTGGTTAACTATATATGTACAATGCAAGCCATGTTCTCAAGGTTGTCATGTAAGATGCCCAGTGAGGAACAGCTGGACATTCTCATGCACAACATTAGACCTGACTACATGAAGGAACTGGCCTTGCATGATGTCAACTCTGTAGATGACTTGAGACGTTTGGGTAAGCGCTTGGAGCTTGCGCGTACTAGGGCAGACGCTTTCCATGAGCCTGCTCTTGACAAGTTTGAGATTACATCTGACTTACACCAGCTTAAGAACAAAGGTGTACAAAAGCCCGCTAAGCAGGTGTCTGCAGTGGAGACGCCGGTTACCCCCCACGATCGCAAATGCTTTCGTTGCGGCGGGGGCGGTCACACTGCATACAGCTGCACACAGTCAAGGGAGCTGGTGTGTTTCCGGTGTGGTCTCAAAGGAGTCAAGACCCCAGACTGCTCACACTGTACTAGCAAGTCAAAAAACGCGTAGGCCAGGGCCTTATTAGGAACTCTGTGCATCACTCTGTATCTGAGTCTATTTCTGATAAGGTCCTGTTTCCTAAACGGGATAGTGACATTAGACCGTATCTAGTTGTTAAGGTTTTAAATTTAAATGTCTTAGGCCTTCTAGATTCCGGTGCCTCCTGCTCTATACTAGGTAAGGGAGCGCACCGCATCTTCTTGGAACTGGGTTTTGATCTTGTGAGTATCAATCCTACTTTTCGTATTACAACTGCAGACAGCACTCACTTGCAATGTCTGGGTTGTATCTCTTTGCCAATTGAGTACAATTCGGTTATCCGAGTTGTCAAGTTCTATGTTGTCCCAGGTATAACCACCTCCATGATATTTGGAGTGGATTTCTGGCAACAATTTAAGTTAAGTGATAAGTTAATTTTACAAAATATTAGTCTTGATAGCTTTAGTGATAATAATCCTATAGAGTCTGTGTCCCTTAACGGTGGCCTCGAGGATTACGACAACCTGACAACTAAACAAAGGTGTGTAATCAACGAGGTCATTGAAAAGTTCGACTCGTTGAACACTGATAAGGTGGGTTTAGGTCGGACCTCACTTGTGCACCATGTCATTGACACTGGTGACAGCAAGCCGATCAAGCAGCGTTATTATCCGCTCTCTCCCCTTAAGCAGAAGGCCCTGGAAGCCGAGCTGGACCGAATGCTGGAGATGGGAGTAGTGTCCCCGTCTCAGTCCGCCTGGAACTCTCCAGTGGTCATGGTGGAGAAGGCGAACGGCGACCTCAGATTGTGCTTGGACTCTCGCAAGCTGAACTCTGTGTCTAAGAGTGACGCCTACCCCTTACCCTATATCAATCAAATCTTAGACCATCTTAATAATGCTAAGTATTTAACCTCTGTAGATCTGAGTGCGGCCTACTGGCAGATTCCATTCGACTCACTCCAGTCTGCTGAGAAGACTGCTTTTACGGTTCCCCGGAGAGGATTGTTCCATTACAATTCCATGTGCTTCGGTCTTGTCGGTGCCAGTGCCACGATGCAACGCCTCATGGACCGTCTGTTTGGTCCCGAGTTCGACAACAAGGTATTTGCGTTTCAGGATGACATAGTCTGTGTGTCCAGCACCTTTGAGGAGCATGTAGAGCTCTTACATAGAGTCTATCAGCAACTCAAGGATGCTGGCCTAACTATTAATATGAAAAAATCCCACTTTTGTCGGAGTGAACTCAAATACCTGGGGTATTATGTGGACAAACATGGCTTACGGACAGACCCGGGTAAAGTTGAGGTTATCCTCAACTATCCCACCCCTTCTAACCCTAAGGAGGTTAAGAGATTTCTGGGAATGGCCGGCTGGTATCGTCGCTTTGTTAACAACTTCTCGAAGATTAGTAAACCTCTGTGCAAACTCACTTCTACGAACCTTAAGTTCGAATGGACCCCTGAGGCTGAACAGTCCTTTAACCTGCTAAAGTCAGCCTTGGTTTCTGCCCCTATATTAAAAATGCCTAACTTTGAGATGCCCTTCCGCATTCTTAGTGACGCGTCAGCTTACTCAGTTGCTGCTGTACTGACACAAACTCACGATGGTGTTGAGCACCCTATCGCCTACTGTAGCCGTTCTCTCAACAAGAACGAGGTGAACTACAGCACAACTGAGCGAGAACTTCTGGCCGTGATTTTCGCTTTGGAACAATTTCGACAGTACGTCGAAGGCCAAAAATGTACGGTCGTCACGGATCATTCATCTCTTCTGTGGTTCCATAAGCTAAAAAATCCCACGGGTCGTCTAGCACGTTGGAGCATGAGGCTCAGTCAATTCGATTTTGACATAGAGCATCGAAAAGGTAAAGACCACGTTGTACCTGATGCTCTGTCTCGTATCAAAATTGATTCCCTCGATGCAGTACCCACTAAAGACTCGTGGTATGACCACACCATGAATAGTGTTCGGAAGAACCCTAGGAAGTCACCAAATTATGACATTCGTGACAACCTTCTATATAGGTTAACTAAAAATAAATATTCTTTGACTTCAGACTTTGACTGGAAGCTGGTGGTACCTCAGGAGGATCGCTTGCCCCTGCTCTCTAAGTACCACGATGACACACTTAGTGCCCATGGTGGCGTTTGGAAGACGCATAAAAGGTTAGCCCTAAATTATTACTGGCCCAAGATGTACGAGGACGTCAAAGAATATGTTGGGAATTGCGAAACATGCAAGCAGTACAAACCCGTAAATACGTCTCGTCCCGGCCTAATGGGTAGCCCGAAGCGGGTTTCGAAGCCATTCGAAGCTATCTCTGTCGATCTGCTTGGTCCCTTTCCCACTTCGAGCAATAGAAACGTACACCTGATCGTGGTCTCCGACTACTTTAGCAAATACGTCATGTTGTGCCCTGTTCGGGTTGCCACAGGCGCTGTAGTCGCGAGGTTCATAGAGAAGAGTGTGTTTCTCGTGCACGGAGTCTGCAAGACTATTTACATGGATAATGGCCCTCAGTTTGTGAGTAAGCCATTTAAGGATCTGTTGGCTAAATACAATGTACCTAATATATATTATAACCCTAGGTATCATGCCCAAACTAATCAGGCGGAACGAGCTATTCGCAATGTGGTTCAAGCGATCTCATGCTATGTGAAGTCACAACACAAGTCTTGGGATCAGTTCTTGGTTGAGATACAGTGTGCTTTAAACACTGCAGTTAACGAAGCAACTCGTTTCACCCCTTACTTTTTGGTACATGGTAGGGAATTTATTGGGGATGGAGTGCTGTACAGGCAGACAGATATCGCGTGCCATCCTACTTCAGTATCTGTAGACGATCCATCAGCCTTCGGTGTCAAGCTGAGAGAATTACAACGCATTTACGACCAGGTGAGGAAACATTTGAACGTTGCCCACCAGCGTAATGAAAAGTATTACAACCTCAGAAAAAGGCATGTAGAGCTGAAAGTGGGACAGATAGTTTACAAACGCACGTTCTACCTGTCCAACAAGGCCAAGAATTTTACTGCTAAGCTAGCTCCTAAGTTCCTTAAATGTGTGGTGACTGCTAAACGATCCCCTTTAGTATATAGGCTGTCAGATCTGGACGGTAAGGATCTTGGGGAGTACCATATCAAGGACATCCTGAAGTATCAGGAGGAGCAGTCTCCAATACCTAACGTAACTACATAGCACTGTTTCTCTAGTTTATTAAACCAGTGCTATGTGATCATTATGTAAGACTATTTTAATCTTTTGTTTGTATTTCTATATGTGTACGTGACTTTAAATTGTCACGTTGTAGTTTCTTCTATGCACCGCACCGAGCGTTTTTCTCTCATTCGCTTCTTAGTACTCTACATTATCCTGAGAGCTTGGGTAGTGTTAGGGTATCGGCAGTGAGTAAAGGGAGCATTCGTTTTCTATGAAGGGCATTAGACTCTAGTTACTTAGCCTAACCGGTACACGAGTCAGTGTCTAGTTAGGTACATAGGAGGATCTTTCTTTGGTATTGTAATGGTCGTAGTCAGCTGGTGTTTGAAGGACCTAGCTGGTTGTCTTTGTTTATTAGTCAGTACTTTTCTGTTTTCTTTATTGTGTATTTCCAGCGTGTCATATCCGCAGGAAATACTATTAAAGGGGGGGTGGTTGTAGCATTTATTTTCTATAGATGCAGTATTTAGGATGTGAAAGCAGCCTTATCGAGTTATCTTTTTTTAATCGGTTGTCAGTGGTGACATTTCTGCTGTCAGAATGACAGGATGTCATAAGTTCGGTGACGAAGCGTTTCGCATTTAAAGGAACGGGTTTTGTTAAGATTTTTCGTGAAAGACAGGACTTTTGACCGAGACCTGCTTTGGGGTAGTTGGAGGTCCTTTGGCTTTTGCTCTGAGACTGTGCCGCGAATCAGTTTTTCGCTCAAGCGCGATTATTTGTTACCTCGCGTGGCCTAACGGGCTGTGATTGGGTTGCTGCATTGCATCTTGCTACATTTTACCCAGAAAACTGGTGAGTCACTTCTTCTTTTGCAAAGCGGGTCGATTGTCGTCTGTCGCGCAGCCAAGATCTTAATTTGTCGTTTCTTTCATGACAGGGTTTTTTACTACGGGGCTAGTTGCCGGATGAGATATTTGGTGCCGCACCTATAAGTTAGTGGGCTGCACGTGGTACGACAACGTGGAAGTGCGGACTACACGAGCTTCTCATGTGAGAGGTATCTGCCGTCATCACCTGGCAGTAACAACAGGCAGTCACTCTCACTCAGCTCACTCTGCAGGCCAGTAAATCCACTACTTATGTGTAGCCTAGTAGTATTAATACCTGAGCCCTGACTTTACTTCTGTGTACCTGTGATATTTGTGTCTATCAGTGAATAAGCTCTCTGTGTGTCTCTGTGTATCTCTGTGTACTTAGTAAATATATGTGTGTACACCCTATTGTCTGTTTTCGTGAGAGCCCTAGCCTACCCTTGCACACAGACTGGAAACTTAGAAATAAGGCGCCCTGGGATAGAGTTCTCTGCATAGCTACCTCGCGCTAGTTGGTGAGTAACACTGATCATCTTAGTGTTACAATAGGTCTAGATCGGCAAAACAAATGAAGATCGGCGAAACAAATGAAGATCGGCAGTACAAATGACGGTCGGATAAACAAATGACGATCAAAAAAACATATGCAGATCACTAAAACAAAAGACTATAAACAAGTTGATTATGTCAAAAATTACTTGCAGCCATATTTTGTAAGCTAGATGCGATTGCCATCCAAAAAAATAGGTGCAAGCAAATCACGACCTTAATGACTTTTTCTAAAAATGTGCGTTAGGCGTTTATAGACATCACTCACATCACTGATCACGAATATATAAAAAATAAATAGATATTATGCATGCTCATAAGGTTGAAATTTGCTTGTACCCTTCTTTTGTAATCTAGATGCTATAACCATTCAAAAAAATAGGTGCAAGCAATTCTCGACCTTATGAACATGAATAATATTTATTTAATTTTTACATATTCGTGATCAGTGATGTCTATAAACGCTTAAAAGCACATTTTTAGAGAAGTGTCATTAAGGTCGAGATTTGCTTGCACCAATTTTTTGAATGGCAATCGCAACTAGATTACAAAATATGGCTGCATGTAAATTTTGACCTTATCGACTTAAAAACTCTAAGTCTTTTGTTTTACTGATCTGCATATATGTTTTTAGATCGTCATTTGTTAATCCGACCGTCATTTGTTTTATCGATCTTCATTTATTTCGCCGATCTTCATTTATTTTGCCGATCTAGACCTATTATAGTACAGACAAGCCCTTGCGTGCACTTTCTGCGTTGTGTACATTTTGCGTTTTGTACATTTTGCGTGTGATGCTCATTTTGTGTTTTGTACATTCTGCCCTGAAGGGAAAGCTGTTGTAATAGCCTGCTTATTGGCGGAGGAAAAATAAAATGAAAGGAATAAATATTTCTTTTAAATATACAAATCGCTAGTTTATGAAAGATCAAATAAAGTTCTGTTTATTTAAATTCAATTTCTTAGAAATATAAAGAAACTTCTCTTTGCATTTGCCTGATAAATCAGTATAAAACCCGTGTGCATGTATTATGTATTGTCCGGTTTGAACATTATTTCCGTATAAATACGGGCAAATAGGTATATATGGCAACACTGAGCATACATGCGGCTACATCGAGCACCAGCACGCGCCGTACGCGCCGCATTATGAAGTCATCAAAATGTAATTCGGATGCCTACCGCATTTCACGAAATGCGGCGCGTACGGTGCGGGTGTAATGTGCGAGGTTCCATACAATTTCATACAACGAATTCTCAAATGCGGCGCGAATTTCACGAAATGCGGCGCGTACGGCGCGTGCGGCGCGTACGGTGCTGACATTATGTGCGAGCAGCCTAAGAGAAATAAAAATTTTCAATTTTTCAATTTATTTATTTATTGTTTGTTACAGGTTTGTTACATGGATGTTATAAATTTAAATACATAAGTCCTTCCGTAACATGCCTTACTAGCGAACAACAATATTTTGATTTTAAGGTTTATATAATGTCATATTTACTAAAATTTCATGTCCCTAATCTAAAATCAAATTACATGTAATATATTATTACATACATCTATTTCAATTGAATTTAAGATTTTTAAGAATGTCAATATTTTAAAATAAATGTCAGTAAGTATCAAAATCTAAAAGCAAATTACATACTTAATATCTTATTAAATTATATTACATACTGTTACAAAATTTTAATTAATATTACTGAAGTGTCATAAATTATTATCGTTAATGTAATCCTCAATCGAATAATATGTCTTAAGGATTAAAAGTTCTCGTAGTCTGTCTTTGAATACGTTCTGCCCCCGATAGTTAAAAAGACGGATCTAACAAATAGTAAAAACGAAGAAATAAATGTTTTAATTAATGAAACGGGAAATCGTTTACTGTCTTTGCGTAAATTTCAATATTTACATACTAAAAGTTGAAAATAATGCCTAATGTATTATGCTTTAACTTGGTTTTATAATACTGAGATTTTATTAAATTATTTTAATAAAAATATTAAAAAAACAGTTTCATCTTAGCATAAAAAATATAAATAAATATTACATACTTAATTGAATAGACGTAAATCGCTAGATGTGTCCTAAAAAAAAAAGACACAAACAACAAACAACAACAACAACAAACAACGTTGTTTAAAGGACAAAGAGTTTGTTTAATTCCGTCCTCCAACAGGGACAAACACCTGAAGCGTGGAGCGGGAGTTACAGACCCATCTCACTCCTGACTCTGAGCCATGGTTACAAGTTGTTCTCGAGAGTAGCCACAAACCGCCTCGCCGGAAGGCTCGACGAGTTTCAGCCAAAGGAGCAATCCGGATTTCGAAAAGGCTTCAGCACCGTAGACCACATCCATACTGTACGGCAGATTGTACAAAAAACAAACGAGTACAATCAGCCGCTGGACTACGAGAAGGCCTTAGACTCTGTCGAAATAAAATACGCTTTATCTTTATTTTACATGCTCCTTTATGTAGGAACGAGATATCAAAATTGGGCATAAAATATGCCTCTGCCTTACCCTTCGGAGAAACAGGTATAATTATATGTATGTGTGCTGAACTAAAAGACATAATTAATAAAATAAATCACTATTCAACAGCTCATATCAATTAGAATGACTCCATCAAAATAACATTTTTCACGAATTTTAAAAGCATGTAACAAAAAAACCATAGCACGCACAGGGTTATTGTAGTAGTATTTTTTGCTAGAAATTGTCTGTTCTATGCGAATATTACATTTTCTTTTTCTGGCCGGCACTTTCAGTTTTTGGTCCAAAATGAATGATGTCCTTTCAAACGCTTTTGGTTGTACTTGTTCCCTTAGTATTTAGTTTATCTATCCAGTATAGGTTTTTAAAAGAAATGGACGCATATGGTTATTTCCGGCTTTTTTATTTAGAAATATAAAAATGTAGATAACCCTTGGCTAAGATAAAATATCAGAATCTATAACATTATATTAATATTCTTTTATTGGAAGTTTGCAGGTAAGCTACTTGGTTCTGGTAAGAATAGAAACAAAATAAGATCGCATTTTTCTTTGCAAAAGAGAACCACGGGTTGGGATCTCATAAAGAAGGTTCCATACTGATTTTATTTGTGGAGGACAGGGTAGGCGGCGTGACATCCCCCCTTCCCCCACTATTGTTTAATATTTTTTGATAGTGAGTCAATGCAGTTCTGAACTAACAGATCTTGATGTTGATGCAGAGGTTTTTATTATACTTTGGTTCTGGCACGCAAATTGGGTGCCGAGTTTTGGATTCCAGGTTTCGGGTTCCAGATTCCAGATTAAGGGTTCCTGGTTCCGAATTTGCAATTCCATACACTGCACTTTCATCTTCAGAAATTGCGGTATAGACGCAGTTTGCTGAATGCTCTGCTCTGCCCAGGCCAAGCGGATAATGCTTCTTGCAATTTCCTTTTCCGGGTATCTTTTATGAAGTGATAACCTGCCCAAGGTTAAGATAAGATCAAGTCTCTATCCTTCAACATAGATTGGTTCCGGTATGAGGTGATAATTGAACCAGACCTTGGTTTTGTCTAAGCCAAGTCACATCGACTGTGCAGCATCCCACTTTAACTGTTCCGGCGTTTCCGCCACTATCGCGATTTCCTCGATTAACTAAAGGTGCGAGAGGCGTTCGCCGTTAGTATTCACGTCTCATCTGGTCCAGTTGAGTGTCTTAAAGGTATATTGAAACGCAGTGATGAAGAATTTAGGGGATATTCCATCTCTCTGTTTCACTCCGCCAAGTAGTTCAATCTTCTCAAAAATTTTGTTCTTGTAGCTGGACAATCAAAGTAGCGTAATCTTACAAGCATCTCATCACCCTAGGCATTCCGACATCGCTGCCGAACTTCCAGAGCTGTCCAATTTTCAATAGAGTGTAGCTTTTAGTGTACCTATTTGGTGGCCAAAAAAGGCATACGTAGCGGCTAATTGTACTCTTTTTCCTCTATATAATCCTGAATATGGAAAAATCTAATGAACAGTAATGTGGTCCACGGTAGGTACTAAAGCCTTTTCGAAACCCGAATTGCTCCTTTGGTTAGAGTGACAACATTTTATGTACGAGTCTTTTTTTTTTTTTTTAACGTGATCGAAAACCCTCAAAGGATGTTATGCCGGACTCTTACCGACTAAAAAAATTCACGTAACGTCCAACAGCCTGTGGTTAGGAGCCCCGGGTAAGCCCTCGAAAGGACATCCTTTCGAGGGCTTACCCGTGACTCCCAACAGACCTACGGCCGCTACTGCGGCCTCGCCCAGGGGGTGGTTCGGGTGCAGTCTCGCGTCTATGGGGGGTTTCGGGAGTCACCCCGCTTCTAAGGGGGGTCGTGCGTGAGTTGCTCACGTCACGCTGCCGTCATGGGCCTGCTTCTGTAAGGACGGTGAGCGGCCCTCTCACCGTCCTCAGACCCCCGGTCATGGAGGCCGATAGTCCTCCGCGAAGACACGTCGGCGGCGCCCAGGGCGCCGACTGCGGAACTCGGGTGGGAGAGTTCTCTCCCGCACCCGGCCCGCCGCCTCCTTCGCGATCATGACCTGCTCGCAGAAAGAGGCGGCGCAGTCCCACTTACTCCCGCTGGAGAGCATGGCTCGCACCATGGCCTCGAGCGAGAGAGTGTCCACGCCCAGACCCACTACGAGGACCTGGCGCTATTGTGCCCACGCCGTGCACTCCACCAGCGAGTGGAGCGCCGTGTCATCGCTGCGGTCCTCGCAGTGCTGACACTCGGCCGTGGTTTCCCGGTGTTTTCGCCACAGATACCTACCGAAGCTACCGTGCCCGGCAAGCATCTGTGTCAACCGGTAGGAGAGAGCACCGTGTCTTCTCTCCAGCCACGCGTCCATGACCGGTCTGACGGCCGCAATTGTGGCGAAACCCACTTTGCTTGCTCAAGTCGCACCTTCCATGTCTCCAAGGTTTCCTGGTGGAGCAGGGTCCGCTGGGCCTCGATTTCTCGAGACGCAGGCCTTTGGCCCCGCTCCAGCGCCTCCTTGCGCCATCTGAACAGTGACGCAAGGGCTCTCGCTTCCAGGTTCCATGGAGGGGTACCGGCTAGGAGACATGCCGCCTCACCGGAGATCGTGCGGTATCCTCTTATCACCCTGACGGCCATCACTCTCTGCTGGCTCAGCAGTCTAGCCTCATTGCTGGCCGTCAGGGTCTCCGCCCATACGGGAGCCCCGTACAAGGCCATGCTTCGCACGATCCCCAGGTACAGTCTCCTGTAGGGAGCGTTGGGTCCCCTGATGTTGGGCATCAGTCGCGCGAGTGCGGCCGATGCTCCCCTCAGTTTTGGGACCAAACTTCGGAAGTGATGTCCGGAGTTCCACCGGCTTCGTCCAGAGCCTTTTTTAGGGTTTTAAGTTTGTTTATTCCATTCAGGTCCCACGAGAAGCTAGGGAAAAAACGGTCGCAGTCAACAGAGCCCCGCTTGTTGCCTGAAGGGCTTAAATACAACGTGATTCGCCCCAGTTTCACGAGACACTGTTCATGGATGGGCATGCCCCCAGTCACGCGTCCATCGGCACGATTGTATTGTTGCCGCTATAATAACAAATGCTGAAAACAGAAAAATTATAATATTTAAGAGTTGGTGATGATGGGAAGTCGCATTTTGATGAATCATTGTGTTGAGAAGTTTGGCCTTTAAATTGGATTAATAATAATAATAATACGTTTATTTCACAATTAATCCATAATTACAATAGTTATAATCTATATATACATATAATAAAACTGTAGAGGGTCGAGAGTCTGTACATGGAAGATATTTTGAAAATTTTGATTGTAGGGCGTTCTCTAATCGATACTGAAGCCGAAAATGCAATTTAAATTTTTCATATCTGTCTGTCTGTCTGTCTGTATCCCGAATAAGTATCACGCCGAAACCAATGAGCCGATTTGAATGATACTTGGTACATTCCGAGCTTATAGTCTGAGGAAGGTTCTAGGATACTTATGATCCCGAAGTTTTGTGCGGTTCCTGCGGGAGAGGGGATGAAAGATGAAATGGTTTTTCAGTTGTAATTTCTCAACGCGTGACGGATTTCAAATATTTTTTAGTATTGGAAAGGGAGTACTTTAAGAATTTCTCGACCCAAGTTTCAAGATTGAAGGGTTTGTAGTTCAGAAATTAGAGGCATCTCAACTTTCGCCAAACCTAGAATTCAAGGGTTCCTTTGAATGAGAGAGTAAATCTAAACGGGCGTGTTGGCTTAATCATAAAAGAGCTTAATTATTAAGTTCAGTCTGAAGAGAGAAAGAGCTAAATGATTAAAACAATTCAGTCCGCGCTGAAGGCGTGGACTGAATTGTTTTAGAATAGACTTAATCTTTAAGCTCTTTTATGATTAAGCAAACAGGGCCGTTTCACACGCTGCTTGATGAGTCTGATGAAGAAGTACCTCTCCTTTCGCAAACCTTATGTGACGTAAACGAAGTCGCGAGGGTCATCTAGTAATAAAATAAAAACATTACATGTAGGTACATACATTAACATCAGTATAAACAGAATTTGCAGATAGTAGGTATAATACAATAGAATTAGATAAAAATAAATAGTAATATTCAATGTCAACAACAGGCAATGTCAGATCTATATATATATAAAAATCAATGCCACTTTTCGTTGTAATTTTATAACTCAAGAACGGGCTCACCATCCAAACCAAATGTTTAGGCTTTGTTCGGACTATTAAGTAGATGGTTTATGTGAAGTTTGCACAAAATCGATCGAGCGGTTCTTCAGTTATCACGCAAACGAAGTTGCGCGGGTCAGCTAGTAGATCATAAAAATTTATATAAATATCACAATAAGCAAACAGTACAATACAATAAAAATAATTATAAATTTAAATAATACTCTTAAATGTCAATTCATAATTTATAACATATTTCGTCATAAGAAATAAACCATCTACCTATTTCATAATTTAAAATTGTCAAAAATATATACATACTTAATATTCATTATAATTAAGAACCAAAGTGTGGAGTCAAGACATCAATTGTCAATGGTCTTGTCCAGTAATAATGCACATCCATTTGTACTGAATGGGGCAGTCTGATCTTGAAGCAATCATCTGTAGGATACTATTGCCGCTGCTTCTAACTCTGTTCATTAAAGAGGCTGCTCTTTTACGTATTATGGCATGATAGCCATCCGTATGTGCTTCCGCAAACATTAATGATGCACTGCAGTACGGAGGCAGCCGCATCAGCATCCTAAAGATGTTGTTATATTGAACCCGCAAGACATTGGCGGCCCGACGGGTATGATTAACCCACAGGCTGCTCGAGTAGAACGAATGGCAGTATGCCTTGAACAGAGTGATCTTCACTTCTCCTGAACATCTAGCAAACCTGCGGGCAACCATATTCCCTCGGATCGCCAATGCCCTACGTTCCCTTTCCAGATCATCGTCATCAGTCATACCCTCATTCACTATATGCCCCAAGTATTTAAAACTGGTTACCCTCTGAAGCTCCATCTCATCTAACATAATGGATGGCGCCTGCACAGGCACAGCCATTTTTCCTCTGAAAAGAAGAACTTTACTCTTCTTTGCGTTATGTGTCAATCCATGCTCAACCGCATATGTCTCGCATATCGTCAATAGTTTACGTATTGCCCCCTCCGATGGTCCCAGCAGCACCATATCGTCCACGTAGCTAATATTATTGATGCATATATTATCAATGTGACAACCGGTATGAGTGCTGCTAAGCTCACCGATGAGGTCATTTACATATAAACTAAATAGCAGAGGAGATGTCAATCCACCCTGTCTCACCCCGCATGCCATGCCATAAGGGTCAGACAACTCACCCCCCCACCTCACTTGGTTTTTCTGACAGGAAGTTTTAAAAGTGATATGACTTCCACCGGCACACCCGCGTTGCCCATCTTGTCATACAGAACACAATCAAATGCTTTAGACAAGTCTAGGAAACACGGGTAAACCGGTGTTTTCCTTTCAGTATAGTACCTGACAGCCTGCTTAAGACACAATATTGCACTTTCAGTAGAGAGCCCACTCCTGAAACCAAACTGGGCGTCATGTAATTTTATATGTTGGCTAAGTATGCTATTAAGCAAGCTGTCAAGAACCTTGGCTATTATGGTCGCAAGTGAGATAGGCCGATAGTTGCCCTTGTCCGAGATGTCACCCGTCTTATTTTTAACAACAGGAACCACTATTGTTCTGGTGAGCTCATCTGGTAGGAACCCATGACAAAGGCATAGGTTATAAAACAGGGTCAAGACTTGCGGCAAGTGAACCCCTGCATGCCCCAAATGCTCAATGCTGAGACCATCATACCCAGGCGATTTACCTCTCTGCATGTTATTAATAACTTTTGTTACTTCCTTCACAGTAAATTTCACAGTTCTATCCTGAGACACCGCCCCAGCAGCGGACAAATGAGACACACAAGTATCACTTTGTGGTTTCATTCTAAAATGCTCTCCAAATAGGTTAGCAATCATAAGACGATTACTAACACCCTCTATACTCACAGGCGGGCCAGTTTTTCGAGTCATTTTTCCTGTTTCTTTCCAAAACTGTGAGAAATTGTTTGAAGTGTGATGAGATGCAAGAGCATCCATTTTCATTTGTTGTTGCCTATTCTGACACCATTTAAGCTTTTTTTAAACAATTTCCTACTTTCCACCATATCAATATAAATTTGACCATGGTTAGGTTTACCATTTTCAGCCCATGTTAGAAATTTCTGCCTGGCCTCCCCGTGGTAACTTGAAACAAACCTGGTCCATCCCCCAACATAACCACCTCTCCTCCTTGTCTTTTCTTTTCTGTGTGTGGCTATTGCCGCCTCAGTCAATATATTAACCAGTCTTAAATACATAATGCTTAAAAATTACCTATGCTCATGATTATTACACATTCCATCGCAACAATCTGACATTAAGTCTGGAAAGTCAAGTTACCTTAGCTGACTATGACACAGCTCATGTAAGGAAAGTGTATGTATCAGATAGATTCAAATAATTTAGGTCTACACATGTCCAGCTCTGATCATTACAAAAGTCCAACAAATTATTACCAAACAGCTCACTTATCTGTGCATTAAAGTCACCCAGCACGTACACAGCACTACTGTCACTATGCTCCTCTACAATGGCACTAACTGCACTTAAGCACTGTGTAAAAGTTGGAAGATTCTCAACACAATCAGTTGGCATATAAATACTAAAAATTATTATAGAGGAGCCACTTACTGCTATCTTTATTGCTGTAAGGCGAGCATCATCACAGTTGATAATTTCCACCGATTGAAAAATACTTTTCCTCCATAATAAGGCAACACCACTATAGGGCCTACCTCTCAATATGCCTGCCGATGTATCCATAGCTGATGTGCCCGTGCTGCCAAAATCTTCGCTTATTCCCACCAGCTCTGGCAAGTCATGGGGCCACAACCATGTTTCTTGTAAAGCAAAAATATCGGCCTTCTTACATAGACTCCTAATTCCGTCCATTGATCTTTTCAGACCCTTGCAGTTAAATGAAATCATCCTTATATTTCCTCTATTATCCATTCAGATTATTAAATTGCCTCTCAGATGCATGTTGTGCCGGTCTTCCATCTCTGCCTGTCATATGAACAAATTTCTTGAAAGAGATACCCTTAGACCATAGACTATCATCAAGATATGTCGCAATGTTAACTTTTTTCACAAATATTTTAAAAGCACTGTATTTCCTATCTCTTGCCATTTTAATTTTAATAGGTACCACTGACTCCTGTGTTTTTGACAGAATATATTCAGCTACATCAGATTCCGTTACATCCTGGTGCACATTTGTTATGAATAGGGGTATTTTCGTATCGGCAGGTTTAAACTTGCTCATAACGTCTATTTGCGCCTTCCCCTTTGACACAATAAATTTGTTCTTATTCTTTCTTAAAGGGCAATGCCTGGTCTTCATAGTACTTTAGGCCCTGGGTGCCCAATCATGAAAATGGGTACAATATATTGCTTGTAAATAAAAATAATTTATTCATAAAAGAATAGTTAAAACATAAGTTGGGGTTTCCAAAATATCAAGGCTTTTAATTTTTATAAATGTGCCCTTACACAAGCACTTTAGAGTTATCAGAAACTCTTCCTGCAGTCATTTAGCTAGTTAATTATGTATTTGTTGTCTTTCATACATTTATTCATTCACCTAAAGTCAGTATTCATGATCAGAATTGAATATTTAATTATTGATAAAAAAAAACAGAAAAACGTACAATGATGCAGTACCATTTTGACAATGACATAACACTGGGTGACTGTCAGTCGCTCACTTGACTATAAAATCAGTTTAATTTAGTGTTGCTATTTAAACAAACAAAATGTCTACTGTCGATCGTCGCAACAAGTATATCCATATTTTGTAAGCTCAGCGTCAACGTGTATAATAATTATTATAATACAGTGAAATTCAATAAAACTTAGGTACTATTTACCGTTTAGAAAATTAGATCTATACATAAATAAGTATCCTGTGTACCTATACGTTTTCTTATCAAGATCTTTCCATCAGGTCACGGTGCATGGTTTTCTTGTATTTCTTAGTAGTATAAATAATTATAATAAACAAATATTTACGTAACCCGCCTCAGATTCATCCCCACACTTTCTATCCGAAACGTTCGAGCACGGTAAGATCGGATAAGGAATTGTGGAATGATCTCTCTGCCTCGGTTTTTCCAAACGTCAACGGTATGGGGATCTTCAAAAGGGGTCTTAGAAGGTTTTTACAGGGTTGGAAGCGCGAGTGTAGCACCTCTTGTGTTACAAACGTTATGCTTGTCTGCCACATTGGCGGTATAAAAAAAAAGAAAAAAGTATCTAAGTAAAAACTTAATCTGCGTATTTGGTAAAAATACTACCTATTCTATTAGTATACAAAAGACTGGCAACCCAGCAGATGCAAATGGCGGTGTATTTATTGAATGACTTTTTATTTTGACGAAATAAATCCTAACTTCTATCAAGTCGTGAATAGCGTCAAAAATTATGAAAATTCATTACTTAATTTTTCAGCTAAATGCCAAATATGGGCAATCAGGGCCTAATTTCGGCATTGCCCTTTTGCACCAATGTCCAATTCCCATCACCAGCTCGTTGATGGTTTGGATATCCCTTACTTAATGCTCCTGCAAATGTCTGCTTTCCTTCTTTTAAATTCATTTTACTTCCTTGTTCACTTTTAAAACTAGACTCTAAAACATTATTACAAGGTAGCGCCTGTTTTTGCATATTGTCATTAATGTCAATTTCATTCATACAGTCATTGCGTTCCAGATCACTCACAAACCCCCTTTCAAAACCATCTGCATTCTTCGTGAGCGGTAGTGAACGAGATAGAAGGTCGAGCTCACTATGTTTTACAGTCTCCGTTTGCGGGATCGTTAACATAGTCGGCGTACCATTTTTTTTTTTTTTTTTTTTCAATTTATTTTAAAAAGGACTTTATCGCCGAGCGATTATATCGTCCCGTAAAGACAACCGACAAAATTACGAAAAATAAGTGAACATTTACCAACTAAAATAATTAAAAACTAACTAAAACACTTACAACATTACCAACTAAAATAATAAACTAGTTTTAATTTAATAAGTTTATTTATTTATCTCCACAAATTACATGCTTAGTAAGTATGGTACAACTACAGTTGACAATTTTAAGAACAATGTCTGCAATTTATAGGAGATCTGGAGTCTAAACTAAGCCAGAACTTGTATAATAGAACTCCAGGCTCCCCGATTACATATTTATCATGATTACAAATTGTCAGCGCGTGCGTTTTAGCACAAAATAATAATATAATTTGAGTGTATGTAAGTACATTGGGTACTTGTGAATGTGTGTGTGTGTGTGTGTGTGTGTGTGTGTGTGTGTGTGTGTGTGTGTGTGTGTGTGCGTGTGTGTCTTTGTGTATGTGTGTGTATATGTGTTCCAATATTAGAGTGTATGTATGTTTGATGAGTTAAATGTAGAAGATAAATATTATATGAATAGCACAAATAAATATAATACAGGTATAAATACGATATAAATAAGTATTAGGTATTCAGCTGCTATCTGAAACTACGTTAGGAAATTCTCCGTTTCTTCGTAGGATTTGTAACGAAGAAACAAGTATGCACTTTTCTTACACTTGAAGTGACTCAAGCCATAAATTTGACAGTGTCGGTTTATTTTGTTATATAGCTTAGGTCCGAGGATGTAAAAGAATCTTTTAGTAAAACTAGACTGCGATGGAGGGATTGTACAAATTTTATCTTTCCTACGGTGTTCAATTTTTTTGTATGGTGTTTGGTGATGCTGGTGGAGCACTACTTGCATAATAAAGTGCTGTCGTACATTTAAAATGTTCCACTGCCTGTACAGTTCGTCTGTTGGAAATAGGAACGGGCGAAATGTGGCCACTTTCAACACAGCTCTGTGGGCTACTTCTAAAGGTTTAAGAATAGTTTTTGCAGCTCCACCCCAACTTGAAATACAGTAAGTGATTATGGATTGACACATCGCAAAATAGACGATACGAATTGTTGAAAAATTGGTAATATGTCTAAGTGTTTTAAAAATGTATATTAACTTACGTACTCTACTTGTAAGATTGGCAATATGTGTCCTGAAGTTGAGAGTCTTATCTAACGTGATACCCAGGTATTTTATATGGTCAACTACGGCTAAAGATGGACAGTTGCAATTGAACTGGGAATCTGTACAACAGGTATGCGCTTTAACTACTATTGGGAGGCCTGGTTGGGAGACGGTGCTAATTGACCATGTAAGGATTTTTGTTTTAGAGGTATTGAGTGTGAGTCTATGAGTAGAGAGCCACTTAAGTACCCTGTTTAAGACCAGTTGCGCTTTGTTCTCTAGCTGAGGCCATGTGTTACCCGTAATGGTTACAGCGGTATCATCCGCAAAAGAAGTTATCAAAGTTTCCGGGATTTGAAGGTTGCACAAGTCATTTATGTATACAAGGAATAATGTAGGTCCCAAAATACTTCCTTGTGGCACTCCGTATGAGATGGGAAGTTCGTCACTATGGTAATTTTCTATTCTAACTAATTGCGAACGATTAGTTAGATAGCTCCGGAACAAATCTAGCTGAATTCCTCTGACACCCAATCCTTCGAGTTTTAGTAAAAGAGCAGAGACAGGAACAGTATCAAAGGCCTTGGCGAGATCTAGAAATATGGTCAAAACTTTTTTATTATTATTTAAATTTTGGACAACATGGTTAGTCAGTTCATGAACTGCGTTAGAGGTTGATAGGTTTCTGCGAAAACCATATTGGTGTGTTGATATAAGTTTATAATTTTCAAGATAATTAACTAATCTTTTGTTTATTATGCGTTCAAGTACCTTTGATAAGGCAGTCAGAACTGCTATAGGGCGGTAGTTACCAGGTGATGTTCCGTCTCCCCCCTTGAAAATTGGGTGAATAATTGCCTTTTTAAAAGAAGATGGAAAGACAGCAGTGTCAAAGCAGAGGTTAAATATATGGCTAAGGATTGGTGCCAAGAGTTCGGAATACTTTTTTAGTATAAAGGGTGAAATATTGTCCCAACCAGAGGCAGCACTAGAACGCAGAGAATGTATAGTTGATATTATTTCATCTGGATCTGTGCGTTCTAATACAAATGAAGAGAGGTGTGTTGAGTTGTGTGTAATTTTAGTGATCGGGTGTGATAAGGTAGGGCTGATGTTGTCGGCAAGAGCTTTTCCAATATTTACAAAGTACGAGTTTATTTTGTTACATGATACCGTCGGTGAAGTTGAAGAGGATAAGAGCTGTACCGATTTGTGTTGAGGCTTGGTAGTATTTGTGACACGCTTTATTGAGTCCCATAGCAGTTTTGGACTATAACTTGCGTTTTTTAGTTCTTGTGTGTCATAGAGTTGTTTTGATTTTCTCAAGGTACGAGTACAAAAGTTTCTGTATCTTTTATAGGTGAGCTGTAATGTTTCATTCTGAGGGTCTTTTCTAGCTTTCTTGTGTAACATGTCCCTATTTCTTATGCAGCGTAGCAACCCAGAGGTAATCCAGGGCTTCAGGGTTTTCGTTTTCGCTGTTACCCTTTTCACAGTAGTATTCGAAGAGATGGCAGTGGTTAACAGTTCGATGAGTTTCTCGGTGGCAGAGTCAGCATTCGAAATTTGGAAAATTTGATCGAAATCTAGCTGAGATATCGTCAAATCAAGCTCTTTGTAATTAATCCTAGCAATAGTAGAAGCAACATTATTTTGTACAAGACCAGTACTCAAACACAGCATAGAAGGAATGTGGTCAGTCATTGGAGCGTCAAACACAAAAGATTGCGAGGGGGTTTTCGTTCTTAGAATGATGTGGTCGAGACAGTTTCCCTCTCTAGTGGGTATGGTGTGTGCTGGAAGAAAGCCATGAAAAGCTAGGCAGTTCAGGTAGTCATTTGAGCGTGTATCTATAGTAGTGGCCTTAATATCTATGTTAATGTCACCAATTATTACTACGGTTTTGAAACTTTGCAGTGATGGAAGAATACGGTTGAGTGTTGATAGAAAGTTTTGTATATCGTGATTAGAGGGCGATCGGTAAATGCAAACCAAAGCTAACTCTTTTTTTATTTTAATTATCAGTCCCGAAGCTGATTGTGCAAAATCTGGCTCCTCTGATGTCGCCAGCAGCTCCGAGCTTACATATACCACCACGCCGTCCTTTTTGTTTAAGTGATTGGTAGTTTTAAATGAAGTGTAGTTTTGCAAGTAAGGAATAATAGAATTTGAAGCACATGGTAACCAGCATTCCGTAAGGATAACCAGATCACAATCAAAAGAAAAACGATGCATGAGGGTTTGTAGATTTAAAAAGTTGCAATTAATCGAACATATGTTTTGTGAAAGAATTTTTAGATACTTTTTAGGGTGCTTTATTATCGTCCTTGCCTGTTCGGGGGGGCAGGTATGAGGTACTGATACAGTTAATTGATCAATATTGTCAATCAAATAACTCAAGTCTCTAGCCATTTTATAATATGAATAGTAATAAACGGTATATGTTCTCTAAATACATGTTCCATTTGGTGTGAAGTGCCATTCCAAATGGGACATCTTTCTTTGAAGCTTTGTGTTCTGCGGGTTAGTAATTGAGTGTAACTAATTAGATTATATAACAATAATGGCAAGTTAAAGTATTTTATTTGCGATGAATTTTGTTCCTGACTGTGAAAGTTGTGATACATGAATTGTATCCCACCCAACATGCGGAGAATTTTGTGATCATGATGTAGTCTTTGGGAGAGAGTAAATCTTTTAAATGTATATTTTGCACGCAGTTTCTTGTGTACTAAAGTATAATTTAATAAACCATTTAGACAATGTGTATGTATTTGTAAATACGATTTTTCTATGTTTGCAACTGTGTATTTTTTTTTTGAAATTGTATGTGTTCTTTGTGCAATTCATAGCAAGTCGATTGTAAACTAGTTTGGGAATATGTATTTTAATACGTAAAGACATTTTATAAACCATCGACTGTTGCACGAGATTATATTTTGTTTGTGTATGTGTGTATTGTTTATCAGAATTGTATATACTTTTTATAAATACTTCTGAGTGTAAATCATATGAAAAATGTTGTGTATTTTGTATTTTTGAGCGTGTGATTAATAGATAATTATATTTAATATCTCGTGTTAGAATGTTCGTATTATATAGGATTTTTTCAAACAGCACCCTATATTTTTGTGTGTTAGGTGTGATTACAAAATAAATTTCATTTAAAAAAGTTTTGTATAGTATTGTTGAATAATATATAGTTTTTAAACAGAATAGTTGCTTAAAGTTTATCAGAGTAACAAATTTACGTAGTACATAGCAAAGAAAAAACAGTCATTGCGATTTGAGTTTTCCAAAATCTTCTTCACGCGAAATCAATATTGATGGCTCACCTTCTTTCTGGCGAATATATACCTTGCCGTAAGAGGTCCAGCAGCTTGCGTATTTATGTTTTTTTACATATTCCCGGGACAAGTAATACAGGCGCCTCGCGTAGGAGGTAAGCGACTCAGCTACATAGACTGGTTTGGGTTCGCCGCTTATTAAGAGATGCGATGAATTTAGTTTTTCAGCATTATTTCTATTGAAACTTTTTGTGGCTTTTATTAAATTGTCCTTATGAGTTGCCGAATGGAATTCCACGACTACGCATGACGATTTTGGGTTTTTCGATCTGTATATATTTCTCACATCAGCATCCGATATCTCGACCTTCAGGATGTCTCCGAGATTTTTTACTGTGGAGGTAAGTTCAACCTTATTCTCCGACTTAGTTTTCGGAATATTTCTTAGTTCCAAGGTAGATAATTTGGAGTTTCTTTCGAGCTGTTCAACCTTGTATTCAAGCGACTTAACATGATTTTTAAGAGCTGCATTTTCTGATACCACTTGTTTCAGCTGTGATAAAATATCGTCATACTTATCAGACATGTGCTGAATGGACTGTTTTATATCATTATTCTGCTGCGACATTTTTTTCATTTCATCATCAAATTTTCGCGCCTGAGTTTGATTCTGTAATTGTAACTCCGTCAACATGTCCTTTATTTCCATTATTGATGTATCACCATGTTTGCGCTTAAGGCGTCGTGTAGAAATAGTACCTCCACAATCCTGGTCTGATCCCATGAACTCGGATGCAGTATCCGAATCTTGTAGCATAATGCATGGTTTTGTTTTTGTTTTCTGAGAGGATTTTTCTGGTGGAGTTCTCTGGGTTTTAGACATTATTTTCAAGCGTATTTCCTAGCAAATACCGTGTGAATAAAAGTATAGCCAAATAAGATATCTATCTGTCAAAGTATGTTTCTTATTTCATTTGCGGACTATGAGAATCTAAGCGCACGGCAGTGCGCAGGCCAAGTTCCAGCAACAGGCCGCACGCATGCAGTACACTATTTACACGAACCGTTTCGACCCACTTTTGACCCCCCTGTAGCTCAGTGTCTATTGCAAGTACAGAAATAAAACTGTAACTACGTCATCATATGCTAGTACTTAGGCAGTGTACCAAATTTCATAGATGTAGCTTTAGTAGATCCTGAAATATGACCCTGTGAATATAGCTAATTTTGGCACTGACTGACTCACTCACTCACTGACCGGTCATCAAAACCTCTAGGCCACTTCCAATTGTCCTAGTGTTATGAAATTTGGCACACAGATCGGGTGTTATATGTAGATAAACGAAAAATTGAGAAATTTAAGAAATCTGTCAAGCGTGAGTTGGAAAAGCGTTACAAAGTTTGTATGGGACCACAGGATTCCTTGGTCGAATCTTCTTCAAATTTTGCATAAATCATCTTTAACAGAATTGATGGAAGACGTGTTTCGTATTTTATTGAAATTCATTCCAGAACATGGCTAAAAGGGGGTAAGAATTATTTTTTTCGGGGGATTTGATTCGAAGTTGTTAACAATACTTCTTAGTGATGAGAGGACTCTTTTGATTTAATTTACTTTTTATTTTCACACATGTCATGTTTAAAAACTCAATCTGAAATTAAAAAGATACTGTCAATGTTTTCATTAATGTCAATCAAATACTCTATACATACAAATTATAGAAAAGTCAAAACTGCACATTGAATATTTTTATTCATATTTGGGAAAAAATTGAATCAAATCCATCCAGTAGTTTAGAGATCAGCAAGCATTCTAAAGGATGACTCACGCAAGACCGTGCCGGGTCCGAGCCGAGTGTCGGCCATAGCACGGTCACCGAGCCAGTTGCGTTCACGACTGCTCGGGTGAAGCTTGGTGGCACTGTATTCATGCAACGGGCCGTGGCCGAGCCGAGGCGGGACCGAGTTGTTTCCGAGTGTTTTCCGTAGTTCGGCCGTCACTCGGTTGCCGCTCGGTTTAACGTGAGTGTATTCATGCAAAATTTAAATAATATTAGTTGACCTTGCTGCGGCCGACACTCGGCTCGGACCCGGCACGGTGTAGCGTGAGTCATCCTTTTATTCTAAACATAAGCTACATAATAATGTAATGACATTAATATACATATATATTATACTAGCTGATGCCCGCGGCTCCGCCCGCGTGGAATGTTATTCCCGGTCACAGGGGTATGAAAAATAGATGTTGGCCGATTCTCAGACCTACTCATTATGCTCACAAAATTTCATGAGAATCGGTCAAGCCGTTTCGGAGGAGTATGGCAACGAAAACTGTGACACGAGAATTTTATATATTAGATTTATCACACTAAATAAGCTTAGGGTAAGCAGAAGGCTAATGAACTATGTAAATTAGGGATTAACACAAAACCTATTGGATTGATCAAACTGAAAATTTTGCAAGCATAATATTAAGAAGTGTGTAAGCTTTAAACGTGGACTTCATATTATAATAACGCTTGAGTTGACTTAATCAAAAATCGAATTATAAAAATATTTATGAATCTATACTAATATTATAAAGAAGTAAAGTTTGTGTGTTTGTTAAATTGTAAGGGGTAATCTCGGGATCTACTAAACCGATTTTAAAAATTCTTTCACCAATAGAAAGCTACGTTATTGTGGAGTGTCATAGGCTATATAGCATCACGCTACACCGAATAGGAGCGGAGCAGTAATAGTAAATGTTTCAAAAACGGGGGAAAAGTTACGAGACGGGAGCAAATGTGACGGGAACAGGTAATACTCTCTCTTATGTGGCGCAAACGAAGTTGCGCGGGTCAGCTAGTCAGTGATACAAAGAGAATACGATGAGGGGGGGAGGAGGAGGATGGGGGTATAAAATATTGTCGGGGGTGTTGTTGTGTAAAGAAAAAATAGGTAAGTACGGTTTCTTGAAAAAAAGTATTGAAATCCCACCAAAAACATCCCTGTTGAAAGGGTGCCAAGTTCCTAACGGCTAATTGTTCGCCTAAAAAAGGGTTGAAATCCAATTCAATGCCAAGTTTAGATGCACTTTAAAATCGATCATAATCATCTTCATCAACAGCCATTCCCAAGACTCGCCACCACACCCAGTCCTCCGCCTTCCGAATCCAGCCAATATCCACCACCGTTTTCACGTAAATCTGGTCAAAATTTACTTTACCATACACCCAACTTAAAATATGATATAGTTGTGAAAATACGTAGGTACCTACTTGGTTAAAAATATCTAAAATTAAGATACTTCTAAATTTTAACTTGGCAGGTTAATTTAATTATAATAAATGAAAAATTTAATTATACAATTAATCAAGTGTTACGTACTGCACGAAAACCTGCCAATTTAAAATTTAGAAGTATCTTAATTTTAGATATTTTTAACCAAGTAGGTACCTACGTATTTTCACAACTATATCATATTTTAAGTTGGGTGTATGGTAAAGTAAATTTTGACCAGATGAACCGTTTACGTGAAAACGGTGGTGGATATTGGCTGGATTCGGAAGGCGGAGGACTGGGTGTGGTGGCGAGTCTTGGGAATGGCTGTTGATGAAGATGATTATGATCGATTTTAAAGTGCATCTAAACTTGGCATTGAATTGGATTTCAACCCTTTTTTAGGCGAACAATTAGCCGTTAGGAACTTGGCACCCTTTCAACAGGGATGTTTTTGGTGGGATCTATGTTACTACTCAGCTTAGACTCGCACCGCTTCGTTTAGTACTTAGGTACTTAGTAAAACCAGATATCTCGATCTTACATGCGCAGTTCTATGTAAACTGGGTGGTATCGGCGCACGCGTACAAATCGGCTCACGGTCCAGTTTAACTTGGCCGCTCAATTCAAAGATTAATGTTTGTGTGACTCACTCGTAGGTTGCGGCTTGTATGCTAGTGTGTGTGCGCAGCGGTGTTGGCCGGTAGAAGCGCCTGTGTTGTTCTAGCGCCCTGGTACTTCACTAACTTATTTGCACTCATTTTGTTTACTTAATTTTGTTTTCTTGAATTAAAATTTTAAATAAATCAAATTATTTTAGTGTTTTTATCAAATACAGGACACAGTGGACACGTCTAAATGCTTTCGCGATCCAGAGGGGAGGAGACTAAACTAGGAATCGGTTAAGCCTAAATTAACTAATTCGATCAATTCTTGGGCTTTTTGTGTGCCTGGCTCAGACAAGGCGCTGTTCACCTGACCCACAAACATCCTCGATTCGCCAACAAAACAAGTGGCCCTGAAAGGTTCATTCCTGACACACTCCATCAAGATGTGATACAGGTCTTCAATTACACCGCAATCGATGCAATTAGGTGATGACATTTTTTTCATTAAATATCCAAACTTTCTAGATGGAATGTGTCCGGAACGTAGCCTGAGAATGGTTTTTAAGTCTTCTCTGTTTAGTCGAATCGAGGCTATCCATGGGAACGTTAATATGTGTGGCTGGATAGTTCGGTACCATATACCCTTTTCCTGTGAGCGCTCATCAAAATACTCCTGCCAAACATCCAGGCAATGCCGTTTAACATGTCTTACCTTGTCCGAAAATAGTGGTAAAACTGTATAAGGAATCCCATCCACTGATGCCTGTTTAGCTAGCATGTCTACAATGTCGTTTGGTTCAAGTTGGATATGGGATGGAATCCATTGAAGCGTGACTGTTTTCTGTCGAGCTTGTAGACCTAAGATTGATTCTAATATTTTATATGCAATCGGTATTCCTCTCACGGGAGAGGTACAACGAGCCAAATGTTGTAATGCGCTTTTTGAGTCCGTCAATATGACAAACTGATCAAAATTAACTGAATCAATGTAAGATAAAGCTTGCGAAATTGCGATTAATTCAATGTGCATAATTGATATATTAGAATCAATCCTAAGTTTTACAAAACAATCTGACTGTGGATCGTAAACAGCTGACCCCGCGCTACTTTTATCTTTAGAACCATCGGTAAAAATTTTGTAACAATGACTGTATTTTTCTTCAATGAAATTTGTACAAATTGAGTTCAACTGGCGACAGGAGTAATTTTGTTTAGCTTTATCAATCAGCGGAATTGAGCTTGCAATGAACCGGTGTACTGGGATATTACTCACCCAAGTCTCTAAAGAAAACATTTCTAGCAAATTAGTGCAGTGAATTGACCCTGTGTCTATACTGCGATTAATATGGACTAGTAATGGAACTTTCTTATTATTCCAATAGCTAGTGTTACAAACAGATGTTAATAGATTCAGCAGGTCACTAGAACTATTAGCAAATGACTTTGATTTTAGCAAAAATTTACCTGCCAAAAATCTTCCGCGAAACTGAAGGGGGGGAAGGCATAAATCATTTTCCATGGCGTGGATTGGGGTACTCCTAATAAAACCACCAATTACTCGTAAAGCCTGATTTTGAGTTTTGTCTATCTTTAGTAAATTTGTTTTACAGCTATTGTCATATAGAAAGCTTGCGTAGTCGATTTTGTTACGTATAATAGAAATATATAAGCATCTCAAGTGTTTCTGATGAATACCCCACCCAGGACCTGATAATACTTTTAACAAATTAATATGTTTGCTTACTTTTTGAACTGTTTCGTTTATATGCTTGCCCCACCTCAGTGAACTATCCAGCCACAAGCCCAGATATTTAACGTGCTTAACAACAGGTATTGGTTGTTCGTTAATTCTAAAATCGATAGAACGCCTAAAACTCCCTTTTTTAAATATACACAATTTACATTTTGTAGGAGATATAGACAGGCCTATATTTAACATTATACGGCTCAATTTTTCACAGCCATATTGAAGATTCGAAAGGGCCGCATCAATATTATTTTGGGTAGCATATAATACATAGTCGTCGGCATATTGAGAAATATATACATTTGTGATATTTTTACAAATATTGATTGTTACAATATTAAACAGAAGAGGAGATAATGGGGTCTCCTTGCGCCAAACCCTAACCGGTAGTTCTGACCAAATTTTGACCATCAACCGCAACTAGAAGCTGTCTGTTAGTTAAAAAGGACCAGAGATAAAAACATATTTTAGAACCTACTCCAAATGAGTCTAAAGTATTTACTAGGCAAGTAACGTTCACATTGTTGTAAGCATTGTCGATATCTATAAAACAAGCCGCGGTTAGATGGTCCCTAGAAAAACCAATTTGAATTTGAGAGACTAAACTAAATAAATTATCTAAGCATGAACGAGTTTTGCGGAAACCGACCATATACTCAGGAAAAAGCTTCCTTTTTTCAAAATGCCACTCTAATCTTTTGTTCAAAATACTATGGAAAATTTTACATAAACATGAAATTAAAGCTATAGGCCGAAGTGAGTGGTGAGAGTTAGGTTCTCTGCCCGGTTTAGGAATGGGGACTATTTTTACCTCGCGCCATTGTGCAGGAACGAAGCCAGAAGTTAAAAAAGTATTATATAATTTAACTAACAAAAATTTTGCAGTCGGTGGCAAATGTGCTATCATAGAAAATGATATGTCGTCCCTGCCGGGAGCTGTATCTTTCTTTTTAATACAGTTTTCCAGTTCCTGAGTACTTATTTCAGATTCTAAAGAAGTGTTAACTGAATTAAAATGAGGGATAGGAGGACACGTAAAATCGGGAGTTAAGGAATTCAACAATTGTAAAGCATTTTCTTTGTCTACATAGTGATTACGAGTGTTAGTTCGATGTCCTTTTACCCATCTCATTTGGTTCCACATTTCAGAGGGGGAAGTAGTAGCATCTATGGAATCACAAAACCCGTGCCAAGACCTAGTCTTAGCTGATCTAATGAGTCTTTGAGCAATACGTACCTTCTCTTGCAATATCTCCAAATTAGTGGGAGAAGGGCATCTTCTGAACTTGGACAACGCCAATCGGCGTTCCGCCACAACCTTTGAAAGTTCTGTGTTCCAATATGGTTTGGGTTTGAATTTATTGCAGGGGTACTGGGGAACCTTAGTGAAGGGTATGTACTTATTAGCGGCAGTCTGTAGAGTACGTTCAAAGACATCATAAAATTCTTGACAATCATAGGGAACGATATAATCCTTTAATGAAACTTCTATATATGAACTGTAGGATTGCCAGTCACTGTTTTTATATTTACGTCTTTTTAATATGACACGGGGGACATGAATTGTGGCCGATAATTGAATAATAAGGTGATCGCTGCCGAGCGAATCATTGCACACTTTCCACGTAAATAACGTAGCCAAATCAGAGGTGACGAAAGATATATCAGGGGACGACTTTTTCAATACACCATTCACTAATTGTATTCGAGTCGGATCACCATTATTTAAATAAATATAATTATAATCAATCATGGAATCAAATATTTGTAATCCTCTCGGGTCAGTTTTGTACGACCAATTTAGGTGGTGACCATTAAAATCACCTAAAATTAATGACTTGGAACTTGCGAGAGAAAACAGATGATCCCAGTCGTTTTGCACGGTGTTTACAGTTGAAGCGCAATACAGTGAAAATATGTTCTCAATATACCGACAATTATGTATCTTAACATGTAAAAGTTCTATACCTGGGTTAGGGCTATGTGACATACATAAACTACCTGAGACAGAGCTATGTATGAGGATGGCTAAGCCACCATAGCCATCAATACGATCTGATCTGAAAATATTATAATTCCTAATGTTATAATAACTGTCCGGTTCAAGCCAAGTTTCATTCAGAACGGCTATATGTATGTTATTTTGTGAAAAAAGGGCCTCTAAAGATAGTGACTTCGGTCGCAAGCTTTGACAGTTCCATTGTATAATGTTTAAATTGATATCGATGAAACCACTATCCATCATTAGAGAAAGTATTGAAAAAAGAACTCACCGACATTCCTTGCATTACTTTAGATATAATCCACTGCGTGCAAATTTTGATAACTTCATGTATTTTATCCTCTAAAGAACCCTTCTCCATTATTAATCTATAAAGCTTATATAATACACTAAAAAAACTAATGTCTTTAGCTTTCTGTGCTTTGTTGCTGGTTTCACTATTAACTCCCACGTAGCCTCCAGAGCTTTCCGAATATAGGGCCTCCTCTGCTCTCTCCGATCTCACCGGTGAAGAAGGACGTGACGGGTATGGAGAAGCACGAGGAAGCTGTTTTCGTTGCTTTTTCAGTTTATGTTCTTGAGCCTTTTTAGAATTAGATTGTTGTGGCGTGTTGAATAATTGGGACATGAGTTTCTGCTTAGTTGGTGGTTGGTTGGTCTTTTCGTATGGAAGATCAGGGAATAATTGCTGTGAATCCAACTTTGGTGTTTCAACTTCAGCCAAACCATGGGATGAATGTCTTTCTGGAGGCGGAGACGGTGGTACATACAAAGTGAGGGCTTTTCTATAGGTGCAGTTAAATTCAGACATAAGTTCCCTAATCCTTTTCTCTTTTTTGAACACTGGACATATCTTTTGTAACGCCATATGGTTGCCAGTACAATTAATACAGCGGAATGAGGTAGTATCGCAATTTTCATGATTTTTAGTACACTTCGGGCATATAATCTTTTTCGAAGGGCATAGTAATCTAGTATGCCCGTACTTCCAACACTGCGAACATTGCGTTACAGGGAAGATATAAGGCAACACACTTACTCTCATGTTATAGATGTATACGTAAGCGGGGAGTGAAGGGCCTTTAAATGATATACGCACGGCTTCACATTTAACCCAACCAGAAGACGATTCCTGGTAGTAATCTCGCTTGTTTAGCCTTTTCGCTGCAATGATCTCAACATCAGAAAATAAATTGGTAATAATATCTTCCTCGGCAATATTCAAGTCAATATCCTTGATAACCCCGTATGAAACCCCGACCTCAGATGTCTTCTGACTTTTCCATTCAAGTTCTCTAAAAGCCTTACAAGAAATAAATCGATCGGCATTGCATTCTTGATCAAAAGTGACAATAATTTTGTATTGATGGACAAATTTGACACGAATTACCCCACTGATGTTATTTTCTTTAAATAATTTGGCTAAAGCAAACTGTTTAGGCAAACTTGAATTACATGAAACACATACTTGTACATTTTCCTGCTCCGAACTACTAGATTCACGAGTACAAGCCACCTTGTGCCTTCTAGAAACTCGCTGCCAACCTTCCTCGGAAGAGGAATCTTCCCGTGTCATTGGTCTTTTCCTGCTAACTAACTCATCCTCCGTTTGCATCCTTGATCTGCATTCCTCACTATTTTCCACAACTGCATCGATATTTATTTCGTCACCAGATAAGCCATCTTCAACTATATCGCTATCAACATAAGTCTCACTATTCATTGCGCCCGCAGCCGACCGGCTGACGACGCGCCGGCTCTAATCGCAAAAAAAAACCTTTAGAGCCTGGATAACATTAAATTATTTTAAATTCACCGCTTATTTAATAAATGTGTAATTTTATTCCTCAGTTCTCGCACTATTTCACTAAAATAATTATTAAATATTATTTTTCACAAACACGCTTTCCCGCGTCTTTTTTTTTTTTTTGGCGTACCATCACGTTCAACGTTGGCAAGTTTTGCATGTCGCGTGCAGCGTGCTTTTTTATTTACAAATGAGGGTGTCTGATTAGGAGTATAAAATAATAATGAGTCACACTTTTGCTTTTCTAACTTTGTACTAAGTTCATTTAGCTGCTTAATCGTCACATAGTTGCTCTTGCCTTGTTCTAATTGTATTTTAATTAACAAAATATCTTTCAATAAACAACTCACATCCACATGATCAAATGTAATTGGAGGCAATATATGCAATTCATTTGCCACAAAAATAGGAACTTTCTCTGGATCCGTTCCTTTTATTACACTGATAATATCTTCCAAATCTCTCTGTATTTTACCATCGTTTTTCTTCTTTCTCTTGATGTTTCTTATCTCCGTCGAAATGGAATCAAACAATAGTTTCTTCGATTTCTCCACATCATCTCCACTAAACGTAGACACACAAATACGCACTAAACTTTCTTGGTCCATTACATCTACTTTGTTCATTATAAATGCCAATAGTTCATCAATAACAACATTGCAGTTTACACACTTTACTGTGCACGACGTCATTTTCTGACTGACGTGAATGTTCTGAAGAGCTCTTTAACTTGATCCCACCCTCTCCTTTCCGAGCCCGAACAACGCGTGCCGGGCAGAGGTGCCACTAATACACTAACTAACTAACTAACTAACTAACTATCTTCACGCCAAATCCCTTGCGGGGTAGGCAGAAAGAACCGAGCGCCACACGGCACGGTCCATACACACCTCACTTGCTTCTTCAACACACACTAATACACAGTGGAGAAAATTTTCGCCAGAACTGAGCGTTTCAAAAGATCGTTCGGCTGTCGAACTATAAAAACATGGATCGACCTGCCCGCACACGTGTTTTCCTTATCTTACAATCCTGGGTTCTTCAAGAGGAGGAAGAGGCACATCACTGGGCCGCCACCAGAAGTGGCCCCAAATGCGCCACGGCTTTCCATCAGGCTGGTGGCGACGTCAATTTGGCGAGCTAAATATATGAAAAAAACTTTCACGATGAATCGCACCTGAAAGAAAGAAGAAAGAAAGAAAAATTGTTTATTCCACACACAAAAAAAATACCAATAAAATACTAAAATACCTACATACATCCTTAAAAACTAACACACGATTCCATTGCCATACATTATGTGGAATAACGGCCGCCTCTCAGCATAATGCTGTCTGCATATAAAACATGCAGCCAGCGCTGGTTTTCAGAGACGGCCGGACGCGACGCGACGACGGTATGACAGACAGGCAAGCCATCAACGAAATGCAAAAAATAAAAAACAAAAATAAACAAACATCGCCAATCCCAAACAAATAATAAATAAAATATATATTAATATTTTTGACGGACGGACGCGGAGACGCCACCACACGACCACGCCATATTTTATTCTCTTTGATGCCATTAATGCACTGATCTGTATTATTACCACTGGATTGGCTGTTTCATACAAATGACAGCGAATTATTTGTGTCGATTTGAAACGCCTCTAGAGTTGGTTCAGGGAACTAAATCTGACGTTTAATGAACATGTCATCCCGTATCGCGCTGAAAATTACGTATTAATTTGGTAATTTAAGGACTTTTGAGGACAACGTAGTGATTATATGACTTGAGACTGGCGTATCGCCATTTTTTACTGATTTAATTTGTATCTATTTATTTTACTGGAGACTGGCAAAATCGTTAATAAACGGAGGGCCATTCATTAAAAGAAGAAGAAGAAGAAGGACTTTTGAGCAGTTAAGTGCTGATTTGTGTATTTATAAAGTGAAATACATTAACAATGGACATGGTGAAATGTGTGTTTTGCATAGGTAGCTTTAAAAAAGGGAGCAACGTAACACTTCACAGGTAAGTTGATTTTTTGTAATTTTTATCCTTAAATCAGCGTGAACTACCTGTAAAATGCTTGATTATGTTACAAAATATATATTTAAATAATATATAGGTGAGATTGAATTGTTTTTAAGCACAAAATTGGATAATAATTTCGTTTAGTGATGTCCATGTTGTCATATCGATAAACTTGACCATGGTCTGATGTGATCTAAAACTTTTCTTTTATAAGAAAAATGACTAATAATGGTATCAATTAAACAAAATCTTATTAGTATTATTTTTCAGACATTAACCCTTGTTTAGGTATTGCTTACTAGATAATGTTTTTTACTCTATTGATAGATAATAATTTCATTGCAGATTTGCAACTGATCCAGGTATCAGAAGTTCATGGCTTGGCAGCATGAGCGCCCATAACTGGACACCAAGAACAAGCGATCGTCTATGTTTTCTAGATCCAATCGTAGATAATTTTAAAAATGGATAACTTTTCAAACCCCGGAACCGAAAATTGTGAATGACCAATAAAGTTAAATCACGTTTATTTTTATTTTTTGTCTACTTCATCCAATTCAACTTCCTTTCTATGGTGCATGGAAACAATCTAATACTTCTCTCCTTCTCTTCAAGAAAATAATATTAACCTGCAATTTTGCGCCATGGGTTTGGAAAATTGCTGGTAAATTTTATTTCATATACCTAGGTAGGTATCTAGACACCAATTTGAACCACCTTTAAATTAAGAGCATTTAAGCGTCGATAGCTTGGTGGTTAAGCCGTTAAGGAGTCGGTCTTGCGATCGAGAGGACCTGGGTTCGAATCCTGGGCATTATATTCCTAGCAGAAGCAATTTAGCATAATCCCCAATTTAGTTTAGTTAAACCCCTCCAGGGTTTAAGGGAATATTAGTAATTTCGGTTGCTAATATTCTTAAATCGTATTATTTAAATCTATCGATATGCGTCAGATCAAGAAAGTTTGACACATCACTAATTTTAGTTCTCTGAACCAACGCTACTGGACTACAGCGCCACAATGGCGAGAATCAAGAAGGCTTAATATTAGTTTGACAGCCACCTATCCAGTGGTTTATAATACAGATCCATAGATTTAGAATTTTTCGCTACTCTCAATAGATATACAAAGCGTGCGAGCGAGACCTCATTATCCATAGCACTTAGCTCGAGAGGAAAAGAGAAAGCAAATTGTGTACTCATATGTCAGTATTTTGAATCGCTGAGCCCGCTGGGATCCTATGGCGGCTCTATGTTATTCATAATTATCCAATAATCTGTAGTGATCTTACGATTAAAATAGAAAATTTTATATTTTCAACAATATTGTCGTGTTTACTGTGTGAATAGGATATTACAAAACGCAATTATACGAAGAAAGACTCGTTTAACAGGTCATTTGTGACTTCGTTCATTCCATTTTTGACGTACATATTTTGCCAAATTGGATGTAAAATTTCACTGAAAGTTCAACTCATAACGTAGATTATTCATTTTCCTTCATACATAACACAATATTTAATGTGTAAATGCATTTTTGGAGGATATATAAGGCAGAAATAGAAAGGGCTGTTTACAGTAAAATAGTCATGGGTAGGTATCGATAAGGATGTCGATAGTTCATTATAGTGACATTGCTACAAACAAACTTATCTGGATTTAATTTACTATAAATATGATTGATTTTTACTCGAACTGTGTTATTTAACCTTTTTTTTAGGGTTTTGTGCCTATTTTAATATAATATTTCCAAAATTTGTGATCCATTTTGAGTTGAATTTTTATAATTTTACTTCACTTAAGGTAGGTACTCCACGCCACACCGGGATGTTTGCTGTACAAGGCGCAGATTAGCCTCTGCGTCGAATACTGTTCTCACCTTTGGGATGACTGTGCGAGGTACTTACTGGACGCGCTTGGCGCTATGCAGAGACGTGTTATCCGATTTCAATTATAGGTTGTCCTAAGATGACGGTAAGCCTCGAGCCGTTAGCGCAGCAAAGAACCATAGCGTCCTTGGCTGCCTTCTACTGAATCTATCACGGCGAATGTTCTGAAGAGCTCTTCAACCTTATCCCACCATCTCCTTTCCGATTCCGAACCACACGTCGGGCAGAGGTGCGACTCATATATAGCGGAGAGAATCTTCGCCAGAACTGAGCGTTTCAAAAGATCGTTCCTCTGTCGAACTACAAAATCCTGGAATGATCTGCCCGCACATGTGTTTCCCTCATTTTACAATCCCGGGTTCTACAAGCGGAGCGTGAAGAGGCACATCATAGGGTCGCCAACTTGAGGACTACTGTCAGAAGTCTTGTGTGCTGTAAGCATGGCCCCCATTCGCTAGATGCGCCACGGCTTTCCATTAGTTTCCATCAGTGGCGACGTCAATTTGGCGAGGTTAATATATTTAAAAAAATCTAAGAGTAATATCTTTTATTGTTACTAGGGTTCAATAATAAATGAGTTTCTAGGTTTCGTATTACGATAAGAGTTGGATTTTTAGTAAAATTTCAAATTCAATTGGCAAAATATATATGTACGGCAACAATGCAATGTACGATGCCATAAATTACATGTTAAAAGTGTATTTTCACATTCACACACTGAATCAAAATTCGTAAAATCACTACAGAATTTCTAATATTACGAGTTACCCCATATAATCCCATTTTTTCTTTTTCATAGTCGATTACCTACATTCAAATTAACAATTTATTCCCCAAAACAAGAAGTTGGAGATGAAACTTCTAAGCACTTTGTGTGCTTAGAAGTTTCATTTCCATTCCATCCATTTATACAGATACTTTTATCGATAACATAGGTGTGACCATTCAACAACACTATTTAACCCACACATAGATCTTTCATTTTTGGTCTCGTCTTCAGTTTGACACTGTTCATCTTGTACATTCTAAATCTATGTACAGATCAGTGCATTAATGTCATGTCAATTTCAATACACTTTCATTTTCATTTCACTCTTATTGAACCGGTTAGGCCGAGGCCGCACTTGCGGTTACCGCGGCGGTTTCTAACCTCAAAATGTCAAACCATTGACTTGATTTCATTGATTTTGACAGTTTGATGACATTTTGAGGTTAGAAACAGCCGCGGAAAAACGCAGATGCGGCCTCGCACTTAGACCAGACAATTTATAACGTGTTATTCAAGTACTTATTGATAAAGATAACATAACAAAACAAACAGCAATGCCGACATTGTATGTTGAGCTGCATGTGATTTCGATTTGCATCCAGTAATTAATGTTCGTTTAAATGTGTAAAATGTGTAAAATGTGTTCAATGTTGTGCTAATCTTTACCAGTTTGTCTACAATTTTATTTTGGGATCATTCACAATTTCTACTCACAATACACCATGACCCTATTCTTAAAGAGGCTATTAACGCTGTCGCCGATTAAAGACAATCATGCGACGCTGTGAAATAGGTAAGCAAAAAACATTGTAAGTACTTGTAGAAATACCTCCGCACAAATTGGTTCGGTGTTCACTACTTATTTAAAATTAAATAGGAATTAAATGTATTTCATTTTTTCTTTTCTAGAAATTAAACAGTAAATCTTGTACAGAAGTGGGCATTGGGCTCCAACAATTAAAAGAAGACGAGGTCTCCTGGAAAACAGGCCGTATTCCCCAGTCTCACCTCGGCACAGCTAACCCCTGGCTATTACACATCATGCTTCGACTCACCCCTACTCGACAGCTAATCCCACAAGGTAATAACAATCATACTCCACTCAGGAAGTTAAGTAATTGCAGCTACCGCAGTTGCTGCTTCTGTTGGCTTAAAGGACTTGTAGAGCTGTATATCATCAGCATACATGTGATAGCTGCAATTTCTGATTGAATTAACTATATCTGCACTATACAATATATACAATAGAGGCCCCAAAATCGAACCTTGAGGCACTCCCTGGATACTGGGGTAGGGTTAGACGCAATTCTGGCACCATCATCTCTTAAAATCTCTACACATTGCGACCTGGTGATTTTAGTGATGTTTCTTCACCACTCAGGAAGTGAGCTGATGATCTTTAAAATTTATTATTTATTTATTTATTTTATTTATTGGTTTTGTACACACAATTAAAAACAAAAGAAATCATATGGAATATTGTACAAGGCACTACTTATTTCTAATGAAATCTCTTCCAGTAGGCCTGAGAGAGGAGATGTGAATGAGAGACAAAGTATATAAGTGTGTGCAGAATAATAAACATACATAAACCTTAAATAGCATACATACATAAATACATACATAATATATAGTATTATACTATCTAAATATACATAATAAAAACACAAAAACACACACGTACTACACAAACGCACGCCATCCATGCGCAATCCACTCTCAACTTCAACTGTTCGATTTTTGTAAAAAATTCTGGCCCATTGACGTCATTTTATAAGATTCCAAAAACAAGAAAATGTTATAAACTGCACATGCAATAAACTTGTTCATAGAAAAGTAGGACGTAAGAAGGCTAAATTTAAGTTTAAAGTCGTCTGGGTAGGTGCGGCGACCGGTCGCCTCGCGGGGCTATACGGAAAAGCTTGATTATTATGCGCGGCGACCGGTCGCCGCGAGGAGCTCCAAGGTAACACACTAAAAAATATATCGAAAATCGGTAATCGCAAGGACCTATCTCCACCACCCTAAAAATGAAAAAAGATTTACTATTTTCCAAAAAAAAAATTTATTTCACTTACCAGACCAAATTTTACGATTCTGCAGACAGCAACCGGATTATTGATAAATTGTTTATTTTACTGTGTATAATAATAAATAAGAATGAAAACACATTATTTATAATAAAAAAACAAAACACACACGCACACACTCACTTGGTACACACGCACTCAACAAAAAAACATTGATTACTCTACCACCACACCATATTTTACGATTCTGTAAACACCAACCGGATTATTGATATATTGTTTATTTTACTGTGTATAATAATAAATAATAATGCAAACACATTATTTATAAGTACAGAGAAATATCATAAATTTCTCTAAGGATAAAATGTAATGTTAAAGATAACAGGTAATGTTCTTTCACTTTCTTCTTGAAGAGTGAAACAGTTTTACAAGTTCTTATCTCGGGTGGGAGAGAATTCCATAGCCTTGCCGCGTGAACAGTGATATGAAGGAGTAAGAGTAAAAATCAGTTTTGTGAGAAGGGAATGTAAGGCGATTTTCAAGATGTGTTCTACAAAGAGCATCAGGTGTACGCATAAAAGAGAACCGCTCACGTAAGTAGTAAGGACATAAAGGATTGTGCAAGATATTGAATAGGACACACAATATCCGAGTATTCCTCCGAAGTCGGATTGGGAGCCACTTGAGTTTTGCACGAAATTCCGAGACATGATCATACTTACGAAAATTGAAAATAAACCGAATGCATAAATTTTGCAGTCTCTCAAGTTTGTTTAAAAGCTCCTCAGTAGCATCCAAGTAGCAGGAGTCTGCATAATCAATAATGGGCTGTATCAATGTTTGAGCAAGTGAGATTTTAATATCTACAGGCAAAAAAGGCTGGAGGCATTTGAGGGTGTGGAACGTGTAGTGAACCTTTTTGCTAACATTCAGAACATGAGCATTCCAGGACAAGTTTCCATCTAAGGTAATACCAAGATCTTTTGCCGTGTCGGTATAAGGTATTCGAACTCCATTAAGTAAGAGAGGCGGAAGAAAGGCCATGACTAGTCCAGATCGCATTTGCCTACTGCCGATCACTATCGCCTGAGACTTACCTGGATTAATTAAAAGCCCAAAAGACTTAGCCCACTCGCCAATAGCACTCAGGTCACGATTCATATCGGCTATGGCGCTTCTATACTCATTCAACTTAAAATGACGATACAGCTGCAAATCGTCTGCATACAGATGGAAGTTGGAAGAAATAACTCGAACAGAAGAGTTGATGAAAATGGAAAAGAGTAGAGGAGAAAGTACGCCACCTTGAGGCACTCCAGCAATGAGGTTACGCTAATCCGAAAAAGACTCGTTAAGGCGAACACACTGCGAACGCCCCCGAAGATAAGAGTCAAACCAGGCCACTATAACTAAGAACCATACCCGACACATCGGCATTGAACAAAAAAATCCGCATCAAAATTGGCCCATTGACCACCGTTACGATGCCACAGACAGACCCACACATACACTGAGGTTCTACAATAGAAAGAAAGAAGAAAGAAAAATTGTTTATTCAGGATCACAATGCACATAAAATAAAAAAAGACGTGTGGCACTCGGGGACTGCCGCGGTAAAGCTATTTCATAGCATTTTTTACCGACTATGCTAGTATAATTATTTCTATATAAGAATACTAGCTGATGCCCGCAGCTTCGCCCGCGTAAAATTTGTTACCGCGGGAAGTTATTCCCGGGATAAAAGGTAGCCTATGTGTTATTCCAGACTATAATGTATCTCTGTTACCAAATTTCAGCCCGATCCGTTCAGCGGTTTGAGCGTGAAAGAGTAACAAACATCCACACTCACAAACATTCGCATTTATAATATTAGTAAGAAGTAAGATTTTAAGGCCTATGTTCAACAAAGTAAAGTACCAAGTACCTACTTGACTGTGGACATTTGGGCTTTTGGACTTTTGGCCTATTGGCCTTTTGGACTTTTGGACTTTTGGACTTTTGGCCTTTTGGACTTTTGGACTTTTGTACTATTGGACTTTTGTACTATTGGACTTTTGGACTTTTGGACTTTTGGACTTTTGGACTTTTGGACTTTTGGACTTTTGGACTTTTGGACTTTTGGACTTTTGGACTTTTGGACTTTTGGACTTTTGGACTTTTGGACTTTTGGACTTTTGGACTTTTGGACTTTTGGACTTTTGGACTTTTGGACTTTTGGACTTTTGGACTTTTGGACTTTTGGACTTTTGGACTTTTGGACTTTTGGACTTTTGGACTTTTGGACTTTTGGACTTTTGGACTTTTGGACTTTTGGACTTTTGGACTAAAGTCCAAAAGGCCAAAAGGCAGGAATCTTAGCATTATGTTATGTAGCCTATAGCCACTATCAATTAATGTACCTACTTACTATCGAACAGTTTTTGAAACCCTACCAGTAGTTTCAGTAAGACTTGCCTTGGTATGATGTGATCGTGGTCCCTTTGCAGCGTGTGTCCAATCTAGCGCAGCAGCTACACTTCCGACGTTTGATCTGTTGGTGGATAGGGGTCTCACTCACTGCAGCGTTCCAATAGTCTTACGTTCGTGATGTTCTCGGGCCCGTATGTACCGAGGATTCATTGGAGGCAGCGTTTGACGAAGACTTATAGCTGGTAGCTGGTGCGAAATGTCTTTAGTGACCTTCCATGTCTCGCATCCGTATAGCAGTTAGCAGTACAGCTTTAACGTTTACTTTGTTTTGAGTTTCACTCTTCGTGTCCATTTTCGCAACTGCCCACGGGGCGCGGCTGTGTAAAGGTTGTTCTGGCCTTGGCGAGACTCGAAATGATGTAAGGTACTCTTCTATCCCATCAGTTTCTGACACGACACTCCCGAGGTACGTGAATTAGTGCCTCCACCACATCTCTTGCGTCTGTCGATTTTAATTTCAGTCCAGCCATTCGCTGCCTCATCCTGCTCGTTGTCCTGCACGTTGTCCTGCAGACATGCATGACGGCGTGTGTGTGCCTCAGCAGGCACAGGACATCGGCATCATTTAAATCCTCCAGGATATCAGTATAGGCCCCATTCTATGCCGCGCCGATTGTTCTTTGCGTTATTCAGCATTATACCATCTATTTTCTATGGATGGTTGTTAACTATCCTGTTATCTTCATAACGATCCTCTAAGGTAGGTACAGTACGTATTTTCAAAAGAGTTTGTGAACTCTATTTTTAATTTCTTTTTCAGAATATTGATGACATTTGATTGATGTCATTTTATACACGTTACGTCTACTACATTGATACATGTAATAAAATTCTAACACGCCGGTGTTTGTATGTAAATTGTTTATACTGAGGAAAATTCTATACTGAGGAATAGCTTTAACCATTAAGCTCTATTTTGATTAAGCAAACAGGGCAGATTCACACGCTACTTGATGAGTATGATTAATAAATACCTCTAATTTCATAGACCTTGTGTGACGTAAACAAAGTTGCGAGGGTCAGCTAGTTAAAAGATAAAACAATAGGTTTCTTCTTAAAACCTATTTTTACAAATTTTATGGTAATAATAGACATTCTTTGAAATATGCATGTATGGTATTGTTGTGACTTTTATGACACGTTTAAAGTACATAGGTATGAGATAGATGGCGCTCGCGGCTACGTCAGCGTGAAATTTTCTTCCCGCTTCCCATGGGAACGTACTCCCGGGTTTGGTTATCTTTATAGCAGTATTATATATAAATTAACAAAACAAAAAATAATACTGCATTGGTGATAATAATAATAAAATGTATGTATATAGAGTACCCACCTCTTATATTTGCTCCATGGTACTCACTCATTTTCTTTCACTATTTTTCGTGACTTTCTTCATTAATAACTGCACTTTGTTTATTCATATTTAAAACACTTTTTACACAAATTATACGAGTACAGTTCACTGTTGTACATAGATGATGAATACCTATACACCTATAGTCGAATTTTTATTTAGACGAAGTAAATTGACAGCAACTAATGTAATTGACAGCATCGAAATTGTCATTTCACATTATGAACTCTAAATTCGACCAGCACTCTTAATTCAACTTTGGTCGAGTGGTTAAGACGCGGATCGGTACGCAGAAGGCGCAAGATCGATTCTGGGTACAAGCATCAATTTTTGGATTATTTGACACAATATAATAATATATAACGACTGCAGAGTTCATAATTGACGTAAACAAAAAATTTATGAAGTGCGAGACGAGATACACGAACGTGGCCGAAGGTAGCCGAGAGTGTGACTCGTTTTCGTGACACAATTTCTGGATTCAGTCTCCACGCAAGGCCCGCGATAGAAGCTATGCAATAGCTTAAAAAAACCCTAAAAGTATTACATAAATAGACAGGATATCGAACTAAATTAACAAAATTCTAAAGAAAAAAAAAAACGGAGAAGTAGAATAGAATCATAAAAGTGCTCAAAACCACAACACCGGGCCACAGCCCCGTTCCTCAACTCATGGGCTTAGGAGACGGTCAAGCGACCTGAGTGAATGTTATGATGTACAATGTACATTATACATACACGTCGCGTCGAGAATTCGAGATGTAATGTACTATCTCGAATTCTCGACTTCTGAAATTTTTTTAAAATTTTTATATTTGAATTTGTAATAATTTAATTTTCAGAAGTCAAAAAAAAAATTCTGGGCAAATTGTAAACTGGCAGCCCTTAAAATTGGTTAAATATTGTAAATAATTTGAATGGAATGCAAAGTATCAAAATATTTAATTTTCAAATATTTTGATACTTTGCATTCTCCCTTACCTATTTGTTGGGGTGAATTTGAAAACTGACAACATTGTCTGTTGGTATACTTACATGGAAACAATTGTCATTGTTTATGCGTTCGAAGTGTAATTATGATCTAAACTAGCTGACCCGCGCAACTTCGTTTGCGAAAAGAAGAGAGAAAGGTTTCTCGTCGCGTGTATTCCCGTCGCATTATTTTTAAAAACAATTTCGTTTATGAAAGAGGTATCCCGTGGCATTATTGTAGAAAAAAATTGATTGCCTTCAAAATGGTTATTGACATTGTGCACCAACCCAAAGATAGACACATGCTATGGCGCAATTTTTTTAAAACTTTTTTGAGAGAAACAATTTTGTAGTACATATTTTTTACATAACTATAAATATTTACGCAGCACACGCAACGAAGCTCTCAAAAGGAATAACTTTTCCCCTGTTTTTGAAACATTTACTATTACTGCTTCGCTTTTATTCGTTGTAGCGTGATGCTATATGGATGCCGATAAGCAATAATGTGTCAACCCACAAAAAGTCAAATTCAAAGGTTTTGAAATATTTTGATAAAGCATCAAGTATTTTACAATCTGCAAAAGTGTTTCAGATTCCATAAACCATACAAGTACGAAAAAATGGATTTATATCATAAAACAAATGGGAAATCACTTAAACCACATTCGTCAATAATGCTTTAAGTTCCTTAACATCATCGAAATTCAAAGAAGTGACATGTATCGTCACGAAAAATATGTTATGAGACTTGACACTGTGTTGCTAAAATGTCATTCAGCGATTCTGCGCTGCGCCAAACAACGAGCTCATAATAAATAATTAAGTTCTTAAGTTATATTACCCATTATAAGTATTAAAACACAATAAACCCATGTATTATTGAATTGTAAGCAATCCACGTTGGAGTCACCAAGATATGTCTGTAATTTTTGTTATTTAAAGATTGTCATGAGTGATTATTTTAAAGGTGAAAATTTTGCCGGTTTAAATAATATAACGAATTAATTAAATAATTTTGTAGGCATATGTCAACTTTTAAGGTCTCTTTTATGCTATAATGATATGATTTGGACCAATCTAATTGACTAATTGTAACTTTTGTCACTTAACTGATTATTGCTAAACACAACGCAATACCGTATGTCGTACTATGCAGCATAACACGTTGTTGCTAAACAATTAAAGCTCTCTTAACAGTGCATAAAGTACAGTTTATGGTGCTTGACATATTATTACCGAATCTTGTAGAACTTTTTATGAGAAATAGTTTTATGTTAATATGATGTACGGATTGAGTATTGGAATAAAACACTAGCTTGGTTGAAACAAGACTGCTCTATTGCATGAATTGCATTCGGTTTTATAGATACATTGGTTACACATTAAATATAGGAGTAGCTAAAATAACACATCACACCTCCCTTTTAAAAAAATAAAAAAGACGTGTGGCACTCGGGGACTGCCGCGGTAAAGCTATTACATAGCATTTTTTACCAACTATGCTAGTATAATTATTTCTATATAAGAATACTAGCTGATGCCCGCAGCTTCGCCTGCGTAAAATTTGTTACCGCGGGAAGTTATTCCCGGGATAAAAGGTAGCCTATGTGTTATTCCAGACTATAATGTATCTCCGTACCAAATTTCAGCCCGATCCGTTCAGCGGTTTGAGCGTGAAAGAGTAACAAACATCCACACTCACAAACTTTCGCATTTATAATATTAGTAAGAAGTAAGATTTAGGCCTATGTTCAACAAAGTAAAGTACCAAGTGCCCCCTTTTGATCGAGTTACCTTAAACGCGAGATGCCAATGAAGGTGTTCTGCCTAAAAATAAGATTTGCCTAAAAAGCTGTTTGCCTTAAATGAGAAATGCCGATGAAGCTGCATGTCTGAAATGTGAAGTCGACTAAGAAGCACATTGCCTAAAGTCGTTGCCTATGAAGCAAAATATTTAAGTGGTTAAATACCTACGCAGCAAAGTGCCTAAGTAGTAAAATGTTTTCAAACTAAAATACCTAAGCGGTTAAATGCCTTATGTAATGTAATGTCTATGTCTGTAAATATCATAATTGTAGCATTGGTCACTTGAAAACTTTTCCGTCAACAATAGTGTAGGTAAGTACTGGCCACTTGTAAGTAACAAATTGTGACTATTTTTTCATCATCAATCCAACCAACAGGAAAAATGGTAGGAAAATATCCGCGTTGTCCGATCCGTCCAACAAAGCACAGAGGGTTCGACCCCGACACCTGCCTAGTTTTCCATAGAGATTAGCAAATATGGTCCCAGTAGCCGTTCATTGGCATCTTACTTTTAAAGAAGAATTACCCCCTTTTGATCGACATAAGAAGGTAATTCTTTTCTTCGCTGCCAATTTTGCTAAGGCTATGCAGACATTAAATTTATTATATTATTTCAGGTAATCGGCTTCCTAGTCATTTTACTTTTCAGGCATGCTGCTTCATTGTCATTTCTCGTTTAGAGCAAACAGACATCTCGGTCATCTTGTATTTCTGGCAAACTGCCTTATAGTTAAATTAAATTTAGGCAATGTGCTTCTTAGTCGACTTCACATTTCAGACATGCAGCTTCATCGGCATTTCTCATTTAAGGCAAACAGCTTTTTAGGCAAATCTTATTTTTAGGCAGAACACCTTCATTGGCATCTCGGGTTTAAGGTAACTCGATCAAAAGGGCAAGTGCCTACTTGACTGTGGACATTTGGGCTTTTGGAATTTTATTTTAGAACTTTTTAAGAAGAACAATTATTTTGTAATAAATTATTTTTATGTAACTTCAACCATTTACGCAGAGGCGCAACGGATACTCTTATTACGATTAAATGTTTTCCGTTTTCGAAACATTCCTCATTGCTGCACCACTCCTATTAATCTTCGCATTATGTTATGTAGCCTATAGCCACTATCAATAAATGTACCTACTTACTATCGAACAGTTTTTGAAAGCCTACCAGTAGTTTCAGTAAGGCTTGCCTTGGTATGATGTGATTCATGGTCCCTTTGCAGCGTGTGTCCAATCCAGCGCAGCAGCTACACTTCCGACGTTTGATCTGTTGGGGTCTCACTGCAGCGTTCCAATAGTCTTACGTTCGTGATGTTCTCGGGCCCATATGTACCGAGGATCCATTGGAGGCAGCGTTTGACGAAGACTTATAGCTGGTAGCTGGTGCGAAATGTCTTTACTTTAGTGACCTTCCATGTCTCGCATCCGTATAGCAGTTAGCAGTACAGTTTTAACATTTACTTTGTTATGAGTTTCACTCTTCGTGTCTATTTTCGCAACTGCCTACGGGGCGCAGCTGTGTTAAGGTTATTCTGGCATTGGCGAGACTCGAAATGATGTAGGGTACTCTTCTATTCCATCAGTTTCTGACACGACACTCCCGAGGTACGTGAATTAGTGCCTCCACCACATCTCTTGCGTCTGTCGATTTTAATTTCAGTCCAGCCATTCGCTGCCTCATACTGCTCGTTGTCCTGCACGTTGTCCTGCAGACATGCATGACGGCGTGTGTGTGCCTCAGCAGGCACAGGACATCGGCATCATTAATATCCTCCAGGATATCAGTATAGGCCCCATTCTATGCCGCGCCGATTGTTCTTTGCGGTATTCAGCATTATACCATCTATTTTCTATGGATGGTTGTTAACTATCCTGTTATCTTCATAACGATCCTCTAAGGTAGGTACAGTATGTATTTTCAAAAGAGTTTGTGAACTCTATTTTTAATTTCTTTTTCAGAATATTGATGACATTTGATTGATGTCATTTTATACACGTTACGTCTACTACATTGATACATGTAATAAAATTCTAACACGCCGGTGTTTGTATGTAAATTGTTTATACTGAGGAAAATTCTATACTGAGGAATAGTTTTAACCATTAAGCTCTATTTTGATATAGCATACAGGGCAGATTTACACGCTACTTGATGAGTATGATTAATAAATACCTCTAATTTCATAGACCTTGTGTGACGTAAACAAAGTTGCGAGGGTCAGCTAGTTAAAAGATAAAACAATAGGTTTCTTCTTTCTACTTAAAAACTATTTTTACAAATTTTATGGTAATAATAGACATTCTTTGAAATATGCATGTATGGTATTGTTGTGACTTTTATGACACGTTTAAAGTACATAGGTATGGGATAGATGGCGCTCGCGGCTACGTCAGCGTGAAATTTTCTTCCCGCTTCCCATGGGAACGTACTCCCGGGTTTGGTTATCTTTATAGCAGTATTATATATAAATTAACAAAACAAAAAATGATACTGCATTGGTGATAATAATAATAAAATGTATGTATATAGAGTACTCACTCATTTTCTTTCACTATTTTTCGTGACTTTCTACATTAATAAATGCACTTTGTTTATTTATATTTAAAACACTTTTTACACAAATTATACGAGTACAGTTCACTGTTGTACATAGATGATGAATACCTATACACGTATAGTCGAATTTTTATTTAGACGAAGTAAATTGACAGCAACTAATGTAATTGACAGCATCGAAATTGTCATTTCACATTAAGAACTCTAAATTCGACCAACACTCTTAATTCAACTTTGGTCGAGTGGTTAAGACGCGGATCGGTACGCAGAAGGCGCAAGATCGATTCTGGGTTCAAGCATCAATTTTTGGATTATTTGACATAATAATCATAATAATATATAACGACTGCAGAGTTCATAATTGACGTAAACAAAAAAATTATGAATTGCTAGACTAGATACACGAACGTGGCCGAAGGTACTGAGAGTGTGACTCGTTTTCGTGACACAATTTCTGGATTCAGTCTCCACGCAAGGCCCGCGATAGAAGCTATGCAATAGCTTAAAATAAAAATAAAATGAGCATACAATTTATTTTATTTTCATAGATAATGTTATGATGAGTAACTGCATAATTGATAATAAAACTATTAGATATAGGTACCTACTCTAAATGATATAATCAGATACATGTGACATTAAGATAAGCGACGCACCGTAGTAATGGTGTACAGTTTCATAACAAGTCATATAATTATAATCAAGCATTTAAGGCAATGATTTCATTACAAACATATCGCCCCTATATCCTCGATGGGATAGGTAGAGGTGCATTGCACACACACTTTATATGTATAAGTACGGTACATTCAAATTAGACAAAGGCATTGAAGTGAAGGTATAAAATTCATACGTTAGGTATAAACAATTTTGTACGGTTTTTATGTACAATGTCTAGTTTACCGTCTTTTAATATTTCGACATTTGGTGAATTATCTTTTGTAACTATAAAAGGTCCTGAATATATGCTTGATAATTTATTACCATTTTCATTACGGATCAAAATATAATCACCTGTTTGGTACAGAATAGGCTTACAAGTTTTATCATATTTTTCTTTACGTGCTAATTTTGAAGAAATTAAATTTTCTCGGGCTTCGTTTAAAGCGGCTTGTAAACGATATTTTAGTTCTAAAGGGTAGCTGTCGTGATTGTAAAGAGGTTCAACTGTTTTAGGTAGATTACTGGGTAAATTACATTTTTTGCCAAAGACCAGTTCGAAAGGTGTAAATTTGGTTTCGGTGTGAATTGTTGTATTATAGCTAAAAGACCAGTAAGGTAGCCAAGTGCTCCAAGATTCGGGATGGTTATCTGTGTATATACGTAGAAAGGCACCCAAATTTTTATGTGAATTTTCGAGTGCACCTATGCTCTCGTGATGATAGGCAGTAGAATTTATTTTGTTTATATTAAGGAGTTTACATACCTCTTGCATTGTTGCTGACATGAACTCAGCTCCTCGGTCGGTGGCTATTTCTCTGGGTATTCCATAACGTAATATAAAGTTACTTACAAAACTACTGGCTATTTCAGGACTACTTTTGGTAATTAATGGGTAGCATTCTACATATTTGGTTAATTCACATTGTAGCGTCAGAATGTACGAAAAATTATGATTATCCTTATCTAAAGGCCCTACAACATCTAAATATAGTTTTTCAAAGGCAGAATTAGCTGTACTTGTAATTATCATTGGTTCTTTAATATGCACTGAGTGTTTTTGTTTTTGACACTTTTCACATCTATTAACAAATTTAATGACGTCGCGCTCAAGGCCTGACCAGAAATAATATTTTTTAATGTTATTGACCATTCTTCTGATACCGGCATGACCGCTTGTAGGTAACAGATGGAAGTCATTGAGGATAACTCTTTGTTCATCTTTATCATCTATTCTTTCCACATCTTTTAAAATACACAACCGCGGTCCGGTCCAACACGACAAGTTCTTTATATTTTGTGCTAGTGTGTCAATAAAAGTACCGTTTATCTTATTCTTGATAAAATATATTTCATTTATATGTAACTTCTTACAAAACGTTGCCAGCTCTCTCGCAAATGCGTCTGGGGCTATATGCGATCGAGTAGAGGGCTTAATGTATATTACCATATCGCTCGGTACGTAAAATAATGATTCACTACTATTCTCAACCTAATTTTATTTATTTGTTTGTTGTTACTTAACCTTAGTTCTATGGACATCTTTGGCTTGCTATGAGTTTCAACGACTGTCGGCTGATCGGACAGACTCGGGTCGGAATCGTCGTTAGAAGCTACAACATCCGAATTGTCCTGTTTACCTTCTAATATTCTTTTTTGGGCACGCGTCATTACATTCATCGTATTTTCATGCATGTCTTTCAAGTCCTTACATGTTAGGATAATCCGAGAAAGTGCGTCTGCAGCTGCATTGTCCGGGCCTTTAATATATTCCACCCGAAAATCGTATTCCTCTAATAACATTCTAAATTTTAATAACCTACTTGAAGGCTCCCTTATATTAAATAAGTAAACTAGTGGCTTATGGTCGGTCAATATTTTAAATTTGCGACCATAAAGGTAAGGCCTGAAATGTTTTACAGCCCAGACAATGGCTAGTAATTCTTTTTCAATTGTCGGATAGTGTACTTCCGCTTTATTTAAGACTCTACTAGCATAAGCTACTGGTTTGCAATTTTGGTTAGCTAAAATAGCTCCTATTGCTAAACCTGATGCGTCTGTTTGAAGAACGAACTCATTGTCGTTTGAAAAATTAGGATAGTCTAGTATAGGTGGAGAAATTAATTTTTCTTTTAACAAATCAAATGATTTTTGGCAGTTTTCAGACCATATAAATTCAATATTTTTCCTGGACAAATAGTTTAGAGGTTGCGCAATGGCAGCAAAATTCCTAATAAATTTACGGTAATAATTGGCGAAGGCTACAAAGCGCTTTACCTCATCGGAATTACGTGGAGTGGGATAATTTTTTACCACGTCTAACTTTTGTGGGTCGGGTAAAACACCCTCTGATGATATCACATGGCCTAAATATAGAATCTCTTTCTTCAAAAAATCACATTTAATAGGATTGAGTTTTAGTTTAGTTTTACGCAATCGTTCAAATACGTCTAGCAAATTTTTCACGGCTGAATTTAAATTTTTGCCGTATACAATTAAATCATCTAGATAAATTAAGCATTTATCGTAAGTTAATCCAGCCATAGCCATATTCATCATCCTGGAGAAAGAATTCGGGCTTGACTTGAGGCCTTGGGGCATCCTGGTCATACGAAATTGCCCGGATGCAAAGGCTGTATACTTCCGGCTTTCTTGTTCTAAATTAACATTGTAAAACCCTTGATAAAGGTCAAGGTGCGTGAAGTATATACACCCTGAAAGTGAGTCTAGGATTTCCGTTATGTTTGGCAGTGGAAACCTGTCGTCCTTAATTTGGTTATTTAATTTCCTATAATCTATAACTAGACGCCACCTTTTATTTCCTGAAAGATCAGCCTTTTTAGGTACTAGGAGCACTGGACTTGACCATTCACTGGCACATGGTTCTATGATTCCCTGCGACAACATATTTTTTATCTGTCTATCTACTTCCGATTTTTGTGAATGAGGGAGTCTATATGGTTTAACATATACTGTGTCCGCATTTTCTCTTAATTTTATTTTATGATTTTATATAGGAGTGGTTGTTAAAGTGTCGCCTGGTAAATAAAAGATGTCTGAATATTTAGCGCAGATATTCCGAATAGCACTTTGCTCTTCTACGTTTAAGTGTTTTAAATTAAGCTGAGATAATAGACCTTTTACGATCGGCGTTATGTAAACAACTATTAAATGCGCATATATTATAATCATTCAACCTTTGTATAGTGGGTTTGATATCGTTTACAATAACTGAATTTTCAGTTGTGTTCAATATTCTAACTGGAATTTTTCCATTAACAGGTAGTCCTATACTACTGGCCATAAAGATACCTTCACGCAACTCTGACGCACAAACCACGCACTCTTCTGTCACACTAGTATCTATATAGTGTATTGACTCTGACCTCGCTGGTATATTATAAAATTTTGACTGTTGTTTGCATAAATTTAAATATATTTTATCATTAGTCAAAGTGCATATAGTCATTTGTTTACATTCTAAATCGATACATGATTTAAACTTGTTGAAAAAGTCGTAACCTATTATGCCATCCGCCTTACAAGGCAAAGAATTAAAAACATAAAACTTATGATTGAAATAATATCCCTGAGTCTCTAACACTAAATAAACATATCCTATTGCATTGACTCTGCCTCCAATGCCATTTATAGTGGTACTCCATTTGTGTATTGGAATGTTATGTTCTAGAATCTTACTATGTGGAATGGCTGAAATTGAAGCTCCAGTGTCAATTAACCATAAATATTTTTTGTTGTTTATGGACAAGGTAGCTAATAATGAATTATCGTAAGAAAAAACACTTTTAGTCACGAAAAACTCTTCAACATTTTCTTCTACTGTAATATCGGTATTATTACTCGTATTATGGTCATTATCTGTCATCACTTGTACATTTTGGCTTTTCGGGGAACCTCTACTGTTAGAATAATAGCGATTATACTGACCTCGAAAGCCTTGTCCCGAACGGTTTCCTCGGGAGGTCTGTCTCCAATTTTGTGTTACTCCGCGTTGGTGATTGTAACTGTTAGAAAAATAGTTACCTCTTGGAGTCGAATAAAATCCCCTATAGTTACCTCTGAATTGTCCAAAATTTCGCGCATTAGACCTTCTCATTGACAAAATATTTGTCGAAGCATTTCCTGTCGAAGAAGTTTCTTCATCCACTGCAGCTTGTATAGCGTCGTTTAATGTCTTGAAATTCCTAGCAGCTATAATTGTGCTCAATCTACGATTTCGCAACCCATCTGAAAACCGTTTGATAGCTAGCTTTTCATTTACACATTTTAAAATATTATAAGATTCAGGATTTCCTTCGGCCTGCGAAATAGTAAGATCGACAAACAAACTTGACAATTCCTGACCGAAGTCTGAAATGGACTTTTCACTTTGCATAATATTCTGTAATTTACTCTGTAAAGCTGTAGATGACTTTTTAGGCAATAAGTGCAATTTCATGTCCTTCAGTAATTCAGAGACCTCTGTATATTTGACAGCTAACCTTAGTTTAGCAAATTGCGATAGTCGGGTTTTTAGAATAAATTCTATCAAGTAACTTGTTTGATCATCTCCTAGAACGGAATAATAATACTCAATGCCATCAATAAGTTGTTTAGTAACTGATTCTTGATCGTTCATAACGGGCAACAAGCTAAGGGCTACCTTTAATTCAAATTTAGCCATTGTAGGACAATCCGTTAAGCGGCAAGTTTCACACAATTCAGTTATTTCCGAACAGTCTGTTGATTGCCAGTTTTTACATAATCAAAATTTGGGTACAATTTGTTGATTGACAATCTTTACATAATTCAGTAATATCAGAGTATAAATTCTTTAGTTTTTCACAGTTTTTATCAAACTTCTCTATTTCAGGTAACTTCTTAAATTCTTTTATTCTTAAAATTTCATTTAAATAACTGTTAAATGGGTCATAAATACTATTAGCTTCATTTAATTTTTTAATGCATGCACTACTATGTTGTCGTCTAGATGGGCCGATTTTTATTAAATATCTTTTAATTTTTATTAATTCATCGCATAACTCTGTAATAAATTCTGCCATTAATTCATATTATTGTATTAAAATCAGACCCATTACAATAAAAAATCTAATCACAGGTATAATTAGTGCATGTAACGTTAAACGGTTTTAATACATATCAATAATGCATACATACCAATTTCTTCCGATTCACGACACTGTCACTATGGTAGGTACTTAAAGTCTCAAGTAGCAGTTCGATATCATGACGATGGCGATGCCGACCGTGACGGATTTACGAGTTACGATTTTACACTAAACTTTTTTTTTTTTTTTTTTTTTTTTGCACTTTAACACTCACAGGAGACTTGTATGTATACACATTACCGCCGAGGCCTTTACTTAAATATAATTCGCCGTTAAATATTAACGGAAATTACGCGATATCATCTTGCACTGGTTTACGTTGCTGGTCGCGAAGAACACTAGCGTATCTTCTGAGTACTAGATCGTTGACATGATTCTCTACAATTCTGTGGTGGCACTTTTTATATACTTTGTATGCGATAAAGATACCTCCTATCCCCAACAATAAAACAATTACAAGCAGAATAATGTTACTAGTAGTCGCGTGGTGCAGAAGCTGTTCTGTCTGCGACGTATTTTGGCCAGTACCCGTTGCGGCTTGAGAAATGAGCACTTGTTCTTTTAAGTTATTCGAAGGGTTACACATTTTTGAAATATTTGGTCACAAAGCGAATTATATGTTAGTATTGGAACGACAGTCCTCGATGATCTCTTTTGTAATACATTGTTATTGTTCATGCATCATTAGGAGTCAACACTGTCTTAATATGGTACTATATTGAATTACACGCGCGAGGTTGGTTCTACTGGCAGGGTCGCCATATGATGTACGGATTGAGTATTGGAATAAAACACTAGCTTGGTTGAAACAAGACTGCTCTATTGCATGAATTGCATTCGGTTTTATAGATACATTGGTTACACATTAAATATAGGAGTAGCTAAAATAACACATCACATTAAGTACCTTGATATTGTATTGAAAAATCCTTTTTATTCGTAGATCTGAGACTATAGTCCCACTAAAAAAATGTATATCTATGTTGTTGTGGAGAGATGTCACCGCCAAGATAAAGTAGATTTTCTTTCCGGAAGTTAAATTCACTAAGCGGAATTTCCAACGGGAGCTTCAACCCCTTGACGTACATAAGTCGAGTGGACCAGACGGTATACCCGCGATGGTACTCAAGCAGTGTGGTCCGGAGTTGTGTCCGGTACTTACACGTCTTTTCACGCTTTCATATTCCATGAAAGTAGTCCCGGCATCGAGGAAGATCGTGCACGTGCATCCTGTGACCAAGAAAGGTGAAGGACCGATCCGGATAATTACAGGCCTGTAATTATCCGGATCGGTCCTGTCACCCTTCTTGGCCACAGGATGCACGTCCACGATGTTGTACGATGCCGGGACTACATCACCTCCTGTGAAATGTGTATTAATAACATGCTCCCACTTTTATTAAAGGTGATGGAACATGTAATCAGCATGGAGAATAAATCCTGATGTAAGTTGAAGAACACGACCAGCTAACGATTTTCGTCACGGTCGCTCAACTGGCGATTTTCATGTGTACCTCTCACACAGCTTGGCGACGGCTATCGAGAATAAGGGTGAGGTTCTAGTTGTGAGCCTCGACATCTCTAAGGCCTTCAACCGGGTCTGGCACCGTAGCATTCTTACGAAATTGTCCTCCAATAAACTGCCCCAAGGGTTTCGCGGATGAGTGTCCAGTATCTTCGCCGATAAAAGTACCAGGACTGTCGTCGACAGGTTTATGCTGCATATCAATGATATTCTGTCTTGTGACAGCATTTATTTCTATGCAAATGACAGTACGGTTAATACTTATTATACGGGTCGTTCCGATATTTCTCGCTGCGCAGTGGTCGTGAACAACTTGTGTTTAAAATTCCGGTTACTTTCATAGGAATAGCCGCAATTTCAGACACAAACACCTACCAAGGCTCAAGTTTGTGTATTCACTGTTAAGAAAACCCCATTTACTGTGGCGCTGTAATTTTTTGGCACATCTCTTTCCACCTCCAATAGTAAAAGGATCCTTGGTGTTGACATCTCCAGTGATATTCAGTTCCGCAGTCATTTGAAGGACAATTCACAAGCTGGCGTCCAAGAAGCTTGGGGTGGTCAGTAAGACGCAGCGGTACTTCAGTGTGGCACAAACACCGTAAGTCGCAAGTGCGGCCGCACATGGAGTAGTGCTGTCTTTGGGCTGGGTCACCTGAATATCAGCTTCGTCGATTCGACTCGGTGCAAAGACGAGACATGGGAGTTGTCAACGATTCTATAGGTACTTACTTCACGATAGGAGAGACAATACCTTCTTGTGCGTATTCTACAGTCTGTACAACGGTTTGTGCACTGGGGAATTATTTAATGTAGCTTCTATCATCGCACCGCTCACCACGGACAGGGTGTTCATCCTCACACTTTGCGTCCGGAGCGTTCGATCACGGTAAGGTCCGATAGGGGCTTTGTTCCACTCACGTGGAATGATCTTCCTGAGTCCATTTTCCGAAACGCCTACAGTATGGAGTTCTACAAAAGGGGTCTCAGTAGGTTCTTCCAGGGTCGGCAGCGCGAGTGTCGCGCCTCTGTTGACCACTTTCTATCAGGTGTGCTCGTAATCTTGTTGGCCGCAAGTGCGGATATAAAATACTTTTATTTCCGTCCATCGACGAAAGAAAACTGCTGCTTCTAAACGACGATCTAAATACATAATATTTTTAAATATAATAATTAAGTTGCAAAAACATGATTCTGAGGACAAGAAAAATATATTTCTCGTAAGAAGAAGAAAACTGGATACTTAATTCTGTTTATTGTTACACTAGATTGATTAATTGGTTATAAAAGTTTAGGTTTCTTATATTTTTCATATTATTAAAGTTTAAATTCGAGTTCACTTAATAATTTTTGATAAACTTATTAAGTGACTAGCTGAGCCCGCAACTTTGTTTACGTCACATAAGGTGTATGAAAGGAAAGGTATTTCTTCATCAGAGTCATCAAGCAGCGTCTGAAACTGCCCTGTTTGCTTAATCATAAAAGAGCTTAATGATTAAGTCAATTTTAAAACAATTCTCTTTTATGATTAAGCCAACACGCCAGTTTAGGGTCACTCACATTCAAAGAAACTCCTACAATTAAAATTTTCAAAATATCTGATTCTTAAAAGTGTTATAACTCTTTTGTTTCTAAACCGATTTACATAAAACAAACGCTAAATGTTAACTGGAGCAAACCTCAACACAATAAAAAAAACCGCATTGCAATCGGTTGAGCGGTTACTGAGATTAGCGTGCACAACCGTACAGACAAACAGATATACAGACATACAGACATACAGACAAACAGACAAAAATTCTAAAAATCATTGTTTTGGGTTCTATTGCGTTCATAAAGCCCCCCTATAATATTTTTTCATATTTATCTTCCATGTACAGACAGCGACCTGTTACGATTTTATTATATGTATTGATAACATGTGTTTATCAATATTCCTTTATGTTCCTTAACATGCATTTATTGTCATTCGATCCTGGTACCGGCATTTAGCAAAACCAGCAAAACAGTGTTATGTTCCTTAATTTGATATTTCGATTATTACAGCGTGTTCTATATTTTGCAATAAGCAGTAATCCACTTTTTTCGGAAGAATATACTAGCCTGCTGTCTTTTTATAATCGCAATCTATTTCTAATCCATTTTTCTTTTAAATACACAGAGAAATGAATAATGGTTACATATTTCTCTTAACAAACTATTTAAGAATTGGTTTAACTTCTTAAGACGCCATTTTCTCAAAACAAGGTTTATGAGGGTTAACACATTATTGTTTATCAGCATCCATATAGCCTACGACACTCCACAATAACGTAGATTTCTAGTGGTGAAAGAATTTGTTAAATCGGTTCAGTAGATCCCGAGATTACCCCTTACAATTTAACAAACACACAGACTTTACTTCTTTATAATATTAGTATATTATAATAATAAGATTATTAGTGTTGGTATTAGTATTAGTATTAGTATATGAGTATAGATAAGTAAAATAGCCTTTGAGAATGCCGAAAGGCAAAACCGGTTAGGTATTACAATAATAAATGTTGTGGAACAGTACAAGTGAAGTTTTTCAATATGAGTAAACTATACTAGACAAACTCAGATACTAAATAGCAAAGAAGTAAGCGATAAACACAACATTTAAACAAAAGTAAACTCCATCGTTGGGTATTTTGTTTTTCTCTATAACATGAGACTTTCTCAACTAAATCTACCATTATTTCTCCCAGCACAGAACAGCAGGTTCACAAACCGACCGGACCGGATAAACGGATAATGATGCTCAGAAACACCAAGCAACAGGTGCCAACAACTTAGAGAAGCGAGTCTGGAATGATATGTAGCTGAGGCACAGATTAAATAATAGTTACTACGTAACAGATACATCACTCCCATACTTAACCTCAAAAACATTAGCTATAACATATCGCTTCAGTGGAAAACGTTCTCTACGACGTATTCCGAGAGTCAAGATTCATGCGCACACCGTATGATTGCGTCATCGAGTGACAACAATTGACAACATTAGGGTTGTAAGCTAGGAACAAAAATACATATAACTTCAAAAAACCATAAACAGTGTCTAAAAAACCCTTAATTATATTTTATAGCTTCTTCTTCTTTACATAAGATAAGAATTATATTATTACTAGCTGATGCTCGCAGCTTAGCCCGCGTTAAAGTTTGTTCCTTTTCCCGCTTCCAATAGGAACTTTTTCACGGGATAAAAAGTAACCCATGTGTTATTCCAGACTACAATCTATCCCTGTATCAAATTTCAGCCAGATCCGTTAAGCCGTTAGAGCGTGAAAGAGTAACAAACATTCACACATCTACACATCCACTTTCAAACACTTTCGCATTTAATTTTAGAATATTAGTAAGAAGTAAGATGAAAAAAATAGCAAGACTAAATAAAGCGAAATAATATTTTACGCGGGAAACAGATATTAGCTGTGCGCACTTCGCTCGGTCTGGTCGGCCACGTTAGTTCTGCTACATAATACTTAGGAGTAGGTGCTTATAACACGACTTTTAGCGAGTGACGGAGGCCTAGCTGAGGGGCCAAACATTATGGTAAGTATATGGGGGAGGCAGATCATTCCAGATTCGCATCGCCATATATTTAAGAGAACCTCGGAAAGCCATTGTTCTATGCTTCGGCACCGATATTGTACTAGTTGCAGACCTGATAGAGTAAGGATTATAGCGCGGATACAAGTAGGCATTTGGCGCTCCCCTCGCCCCGGGCGCAAGACACACCGCGCGCCGGCAGCGGCAGTCAACTCTCATGCCACAGTATACAGTATAGTAGAAAGAAACAGCATGCTAACTTTGTTTGACGTAGTAAATGCATCTAACTTTATTAAGTGTAGTGATTTATTAGTTTCGTAAATAAAAATAAAAGAGTTAATCGTAAATAAATTATGTATATTATACTATTATTTTTAAGCTAAAGAGTTTGTTTGTTTGTTTAGTTGTTCTAACTCTAGAGTCTAAGAGACTGCTAGTTAAATTTCAAGAGTTTCTTAACAGAATGTCCATTTTTGAAAAATTCCAAAATATATAACATCACGCTTAGGCGAATAAGAGCTTAGCAGCAACGAAACATTTTTCGACAACTAGGATATTTCATTGAGAGATCTTTTTTGAGAGTTTCCGTTGCGTACGTTTGCTACAGTTGCGTAAAAAATGTAAATTACATAATAGCTGGTCATAAAAATTTCTAAAGTTTTCTAAAGTTGGTATGCTAAGTATGAATCACGGGATCATTGTGCAATCCAAAATGGCCGCCGCGGTGTAATCACAAAATTTCATGATGGGTGTCGTTTAAAGGGTTTTTTGGTATGCTGAGTACGAATCACGTACTAATTTTGCAATCCAATATGGACGCCGCGCCGTAATCACAAAATGTCATGATGGGTATCGTTTAAGGGGTTTCTTGTTATGCTGAGTACGAATCACGTGATAATTATGCAATCCAAAATGGCGGCCGCGGTGTAATCACAAAAATTCATGATGGGTATCGTTTAAAGGGTTTTTGGGTATGCTGAGTACGAATTACGTACTAATTTTGCAATCCAATATGGCCACCGCGCCGTAATCACACAATTTCATGATGGGTATAGTTTAAGGGAATTCTTGGTATGCTAAGTATGAATCACATGATAATTTTGCAATCCAATATGGCCACCGCGGTGTGATCACAAAATTTCATGATGGGTATCGTTTAAGGGGTTTTTTGGTATGCTGAGTACGAATCACATGATAATTTTGCAATCCAATATGGGCGCCGCGCCGTAATCACAAAATTTTATGATGGGTATCGTTTAAAGGGTTTCTTGGTATGCTGAGTACGAATCACGTGATAATTTCGCAATCCAAAATGGCCGCCTCGGTGTAATCACAAAATTTCATGATGGGTATCGTTTAAAGGGTTTTTGGTATGCTGACTACGAATTACGTGATAATTTTGCAATACAATATGGCCGCCGCGCCGTAATCACAAAATATCATGATTGGTATCGTTTAATACACCTACCAATACACCCCGTATTGGTATGCTGAGTATGAATCCTGTGATAATTTTGAAATGCAATATGGCCGCCGCGCCGTAATCGCAAAAATCCATGATGGTTTTCGTTTAAGGGGCTTTTTGGTATGCTGAGGACGAATCACATGATAATTTTGCAATCCAAAATGGCCACCGCGCCGTAATCACATAATTTCGTAATTAATATCGTTTAATGGTTTTTTTCGAATGCTGAGTACGAATAACATGATCATTTTGGAATTCAATTTGGCCGCCTAAGCTATTTAGGCCTACTTGCGCGGAGAGTCGAGTTAAATATGTAAATATAGAGTTAGTAAGCTCTGAGTTAAATAAATAACTTCTTAACTCTGACCACGTCTTGCACAGTTGCAAATTGGTACGCGGTTAACTAACTCACAGTAAACCGAACAAGTTTTTTTAGTCTGTCGTTCCATGCAATCCAACCACACACAAATGTTAGAACGAAGAATGGAACATGTGTCTCTATCTCTTTTACACTACAGTCTGCTACGTATGATTTACGATACTACCATACTTACGATACTACCATTTACGATACCAATCATAAAATTTTGTGATTACGGCGCGGCGGGCATATTGGATTGCAAAATTATCACGTGATTCGTACTCAGCATACCAAAATACCCCTTAAACGATACCCATCATGAAATTTTGTGAATACGGCGCGGTGGCCTTTTTGGATTGCAAAATTAGTACGTGATTCGTATTCAGCATACCATAAAACCCTATAAACGATACCCATCATGAAATTTTGTGATTACAGCGCGGCGGGCATATTGGATTGCAAAATTATCACGTGATCCGTACTCAGCATACCAAAAAAACCCTTAAACGATACACATAATGAAATTTTGTGATTATGGCACGGCGGCCATATTGAATTGCAAAATTATCACGTGATTCGTACTCAGCATGCCAAAAAACCCCTTAAACGATACCCATCATGAAATTTTGTGATTACGGCGCGGCGGCCATCTTGTATTGCAAAATTATCACGTGATTCGTACTCAGCATACCAGAAAACCCCTTAAACGATACCCATTATGAAATTTTGTGATTACGGCGCGGCGGCCATCTTGTATTGCAAAATTAGTACATGATTCGTACTCAGCATACCAAAAAACCCCTTAAACGATATCCATCATGAAATTTTGTGATTACGGCGTGGCCGCCATGTTGGATTGCGAAATTATCATGTAATTCGTAGACATTTTAATGCATTAGGTAGCCGGTTACCATGTTGTGAAAACACTTAAAAAGTAAAAGATCACCACATTTTTACCGTGAGTCGCGTATGTATTTGTAACGGTTAATCTAATTACATTTTGCCCATTACTGATATTTTTATACTGTGTCGCGATTTCAACGTAATTTGGCATAATAATTACGAAATAGTTGCGAAAAAAACTGACACAGGTCCTGCCTCCACAAGCGCCAGGGCGAGACTGATCGGTAGACAGACTTGGGTAGTTACTGTTCGTACTGCCGGACGTGTTATATGGCATAACCGCGTACTGGTTCAGTACCCAGTACGCGACAAAATTTAGCAGGACCCAGGACCTTTCTCGGACGCGATATACCGCTCGGGCGCGTACAGTCGACGTTCGGCCGCGTCCGAGTCCGAGATAGAATATAAATACTCGGCCGCGTCCGAGTCCGAGATAGAATCTATTATACTATCTGTGGTCCGAGCGACCGGGTGACCGGAATGATGTACGCTTGGGAACATTTTGTTACGTAGTGTATCTCAACTTAACGTGTACGAGTAGTAACGTATACTGATGAATGTTCGAATACTTGAGGCACGCCTGCCTGCTTAATGGGCTCAGGAGATGGTCAAGCGACTTGAATCAATATCAAGTGTACATACACGTCGATGCATACACATGTGCAAAAAAATAATGCACACTGAAGCTACTTTCATTCATATTTTAATCGACTTGTCAAGTGCATATTGACCATTATAAGAGCCCATTAGTCGAGAGTCGAGGCACGTGTAGTACCTGCCAGATAATAATATTGTTAGCAATCACCAGGAATGTTAATAAAAAAATATACACTGAGATTAACAAAGCAGATTTCTATCACTTTATTTAACAAATTTTACTACACCCTGAACGTAATCATTACACAAGTAGCTAATCAGTAAGTAACTTAGAACATTCTTACAATCACGGCGACACTGATATCACATGGATCACACTGATCACCAGGGTGTGTAGTTCTTTACTCTGCAGCGGTCGACCGTCGAAAAGAGGGCGTCCACTACATTGCGCGCCTTTTTATATTGGAAATCTAGTCATAGACAAGTCGACTTCTACACGGCCTCTCCTGACCATGCATCGTCCTCGACTGCATATGCAGTCGAGGACGTCTGAACCTCTGTCTGAACCTCAACAGTCATCGCTTCAGATGGACTAGCTTCGGGATTGAACACGCTCATCGGCATGAGCTGCGATGCTTTCATCGAGGCGGCTTCTAAAATCAATTAGAAATAACATGTCATTACTATGTGCCAATGTAACACAAAGACCTAATTGTTGTATCCATCAACCTTTCAAGGCCTTCCAACGTACAGTCCAAAATACATTAGCTAAGATAAATAGCACACAGCTTATCACACATCACCACATTCATTTAATGTGATTACGTTCGCACATTAAAAGGCAAACTATATGAGGATTTCTGATTCATACGAGGTTTATGATTCATTCACACTTGGATTCAAGTATTTACCATTCATCATCACTCTACCAATTCATTGTAGGGCAAACATCCCACAGTCTGTTTGCCGAAAAAGGAACGTCCCGCAGTCCGTCCTCTAACTACATGGGAATTGGCATCCCACAGGCATACCAATAGGAACGTCCCGCAGTCCGTCCTGTACACCGACATTCATCTTTACACTACCACGTAGGGCAAATATCCCGCAGTCTATTTGCCAAAAGGAACGTCCCGCAGTCCGTCCTCTACATGGAGTTGGCATCCCGCAGTCTGCCAATAAGAACGTCCCGCAGTCCGTCCTATATACGAAACTAACACTTATACATAAAACTAGTACCCATATATGTACAAAAGTTGTACCCATACAGAACACTGGCACCCAGCATGTCAGCATGGAACATCCCGTATTCTGTTCCTTCACCAACACTGGCTGCGTTCAGATGACACGCACCCGTCAGGCACACGCCACTTAAGTCAACACCGACAACTCATACATACATACATATGGTCACGCCTTTTATCCTCTAAGGGGTAGGCAGAAGCACATTATATGCCCACATTTCACCTATAGATGTTGTACCACGTAATAGGTGCTGTGCTGAGTCATATTGCTGTGCTGATATGGACAGGCGCAGGTTGTGACTGCCCACTGTTAAAAAAATTTTAACTTTGCTTAATGATTGCCATTTTACTGGCAACCGGGACCAACAGCTTAATGTGCCTTCCGAAGCACGGAAACGCTCGCAAAATAACAAAGTGGTCACGTGGTGGTTACCCATACAAGAACCTGTCATAGTAAATGTTGTCAATATTACCGTCAACTCGCCACTCGAAGAATGCAGTGCAGGTATCAGGCCACCATTCGTCCTGCCATACCACCATAAACTGGGCCGCACGCAGCCCGTCATCCGCTCGGCGGCGCTCGCATGGACCACCATCTACCATACCAGGGTCCAACTTGCATTTTTACATTGAACCTGTGAAAACACAAATTGTTAACATTTAAACACGCGAGGTGAACCTCTATTACGATCCACGTGTGAACCTTACGGTACCTAGTTACTCTTCAGTAACCCGATCGTAGGGACTTCTGCACCTTTTTGATTTACAGTTTAGTTGCAAACCTCCCAATGGCACATCTCAGACTAGCGACCAAATCAGTGGGACGGTAGTTTAGTTTCTCTTTATGAGACCCAGGAAAAAATGAGACGTCCTCCGTTTAATAACGTAAAGGTCAGCTGCAACTTCCACAAAAATATTTAAACACAAATATTTAAACTGTTCATCAGCAATACCTCGATACTAAGACCGCTGCAACGAGCCCCATCTTGGTGCAAATGCTGCATCTCTCAGAGGATGCGGGCATCCCGCAGACTACCCATTAGAGCAGTAAGTTCGACGCTTCCATGTCGCTGAAATACCATTAAAACAACAGTACGCCAAATTTCAGATCGATCAGTTCTGCGAAGCTTAGGAGAAATTCCTTCATCACCTAGAAAGTGATGATGTTCAAAATGTATAGCTAAGACACATTAATCACCTCGGCTCTGAAATAAAAACAAATCGTATCCAAATTGGCCCATCCGTTAGGCAGCTGTGATGCCACAGACAAACACACAGGTTACACCCACAACAACACGTGTTTTCGTCGGGGGTTAATTAATTGACCTCGATTCAGATCATGTTGAGTACAGTTCAAGCGTAAGTGGACCTGTCTGTTTGCGTGGTGCATCTTTGGTGTAACGTAGTACCTAAATCTCTGGCCCCATTTCTTTCACGAATTTCACACAACCAGCAGACTAACCTTTGACAGTAAAATCAGCGTTGCTGTACAGAAAAGGAACACTACATGTCATTGTCCCAAACCGTTCGGCTACATCCTGTCTAGAATTCAATCCAATGCATGCATCCAAGTATAGGTATTACTGGAAACGGGGTTTTATGTTCTTAAAAAAAAACTCAAGAAGTACAAGTTTATGACTTCTCAATCAATCAGCCTACAGCAGTCCACTGCTGGATGTAGACCTCTCCCAATTTACACGGTTCTACGCCTTTCGCATCCTTTCCTACGGCCTTGTCCAGGTCGTTGGTTCTACTATAGATGTGCCAGCCCATGGCCACTATGATGTACTTACTCTGCGAGCTACGTTGACTACTCTGGTTCTCTAATAGATAACATTGTTTCGGATGTTATCTCTCAGAGACACCCTAAGTGTAGCTCGCTCTGTTCTAAGTAAAACACATTTACGCAAGTTGATCGAAAAACTCGCTTTGGTACACTACTTCATGTGACAGAACCATGCCCTCCTCTGCAGTCTATTCTTTTTGTGTCCAGTTAAGAGGCCTTGATATTTTACTGACCTGACCGATATAATTTCGATTGAGATAATCAGCATGTGGCAGTACAACTCCTTTTCTTTGCTGGAAAGCGGAATCCTGTGTTCGTATCGACCATTGGGCGCCTCTCAGAAAAAAAGGAGCAGACCATTTTTATGTTTTGTCAATTTGAGAGTAACATAATAAAGTAATAACAAAAACGTTGAGGGTAACTTAACAAAGTTATAGCAAAAGTGTTATGAAGCCTTTACGACAGCTAACGTTTACTTTACCGAATGGAATATGCTACCACACGCTTCCCATCATCAGCATAGGTTAATACTAGATACTACCACAATACTACTAACTTGCGTCCGTGTGAACCTCCGTGGGAGGTTCTGATTCTGGGTTCACTGGTCACTCTCGTCAGACAATCGTATCAAGCCTTGTCTAATTTGTTATTGATGTGAACTCCAAATAAACTTTTCAGTCAAACCTTGTAGCACGATTCTGGATATGTCTACGAAAATATCCTACAAGATCTAGAATTTGTCGGATCTGTAAGAGTTTTAAGGGAATAGGTGAAAATTATAAGGCGTTTACCTTTTCGTAAGCTTGGCACTTCCTGACCGCAGCTGAGGGCGCGTGCGTGTAGCGTGCACCCGTGCGCATCGCGTAGACGCGCATAACGTGATCAATGCACGCGCGTGTAGCGCATATGAATGCGCGTCGCGCAGACCAGCGTGCAGCGCGTCGTGTGGACTAGCGCGTGCAGCGCACACCAACGCGCATCGCGTAGACTAGCGCGTGCAGCGCACACCAACGCGCATCGCGTAGACTAGCGCGTGCAGCGCACACCAACGCGCATCGCGTAGACTAGCGCGTGCAGCGCACACCAACGCGCATCGCGTAGACTAGCGCGTGCAGCGCACACCAACGCGCATCGCGTAGACTAGCGCGTGCAGCGCACACCAACGCGCATCGCGTAGACTAGCGCGTGCAGCGCACACCAACGCGCATCGCGTAGACTAGCGCGTGCAGCGCACACCAACGCGCATCGCGTAGACTAGCGCGTGCAGCGCACACCAACGCGCATCGCGTAGACTAGCGCGTGCAGCGCACACCAACGCGCATCGCGTAGACTAGCGCGTGCAGCGCACACCAACGCGCATCGCGTAGACTAGCGCGTGCAGCGCACACCAACGCGCATCGCGTAGACTAGCGCGTGCAGCGCACACCAACGCGCATCGCGTAGACTAGCGCGTGCAGCGCACACCAACGCCCATCGCGTAGACTAGCGCTTGTAGCGCGCACCAACGCACGTCGTGTAGACTAGCGCGTGCAGCGCACACCAACGCGCATCGCGAAGACTAGCGCTTGTAGCGGTCACCAACGCGCGTCGTGTAGGCTAGCGCGTAAAGCGCCCATCAGCGCACGTCGCGTAGACCAGCTTGCAGCGCGCGTCGTGTAGACTAGCGCGTGCAGCGCACACCAACGCGCATCGCGTCGACTAGTGCTTCTAGCGCTCAACAACGCCCCTCGCATTGATTTAGAACTCCCGGATCGGCGGACAGGAGGATTATCGCCGTTACTGTATAGGAGAGTGACAAAGGACAGTTTCTAGTCACTTCAACGATTGATTAACTGTGCACAAACATAATCGCACCACGCGTCAATACGTGAATTAACGGGTCAAAATTATAGTCATAAAATACTGCATTCTAAAGGGGTTGAACGCTTGAATCGCGTCCATAATCATTTGTAACGTTTGAAAAGTTCACGGGCACTTTCGGTACTAATTCGCTTCCTTTATGGCAAGTTGTAGAAACATCTCACTTTTAACGATACCGTACGTGTAACAACGAACGAGATTGGATCCGAGACCGCGATGGTGGTGTCTAGGATCGCGACGGCTACGAACGGTATTCCCCGTAATACCCTTCGTGACCAATTACACGACACGTGGCACTCACGATGGTCCACTCAAATCATCAATTCACTATGCAATTTACGGCTTGAATTATGCGTTTTAGGCATAATTACACGAGAAAACACAAACAAATTGCGTAAAACATACACAACTCACTAAAAGAGGGTACTTTGTAATGATTACGTTCCTTATGTTTCATAATACCTCTCGTTCGACTCGGTGAGTTGGCGATTAGGTAAGAATCCCACTTCTGATGTTAGCAATCACCAGGAATGTTAATAAAAAAATATACACTGAGATTAACAAAGCAGATTTCTATCACTTTATTTAACAAATTTTACTACACCCTGAACGTAATCATTACACAAGTAGCTAATCAGTAAGTAACTTAGAACATTCTTACAATCACGGCGACACTGATATCACATGGATCACACTGATCACCAGGGTGTGTAGTTCTTTACTCTGCAGCGGTCGACCGTCGAAAAGAGGGCGTCCACTACATTGCGCGCCTTTTTATATTGGAAATCTAGTCATAGACAAGTCGACTTCTACAATATATTATTAGGATAAATGAAGAAAGTGACATATTTGATTTTTTTAATTATCTCGGAAACGGTGCGTGCTATCGTAAAAATAATGGCATTTTTGACCCCCCTTTGAAACCCCCCATCCGCCAAATATACAATACGAATAACGATTTTTTATACCACTAAGGTGGCATAATGTTGCCTGTAGTATAGGTTTATTTGTTGGTTTGATATCAATCGTCAAAAAGGGTCCATGCTGGCGGTGTTGCAGTCATCCTCATCAGCTAGCAGTTTCATAAAAGAGAATGATTACAAGGTAGATTTTTTTTTCTAAATCTTGTGTCTCGAAAACCGTGCGTGATATCCTGATAAAATGCAACAAAATTTTCATCCCCCTTTAAGAAAGCCCCAACCATAAGGGGCAAACACATACAAACATAAGTGACCCCCGCCCCCCCCCCCCGTTTATTTTTTTCAAAGCGGGATATAGTACATTAAGGCATTCATAAGAACTGCAGATATATTATGGTCTATGTTTCTTGTTGCTGTTTTATACGGCATCTAGACTTTTTGGCGCGAAGCAGGCAAGGGCGGTTATCGCTCCGTTGTATAATTTTTCTAAATTAGAGTATTTTCAAATGTTTTGTGTGTATCAACGGTGGATTCCGAAGACTATACTTGACTTTGACTGGGACTTAGAGGAAATGTAAAATGAAGCTGAAAAAAGAAACAAGACTTGGCATTCGGTCTAAGTAACCAAAGCGTGTTCAAATTAATAATAAAAAAAAGAACCGAGATCTGTCAGAACACTCAGCAGGACCTTTCCGTTCCGTTTTCACAAACCTAAATATACGCTGTATATTGTCTGAATAAAGATAATACACTCATTTGCAAAAAAAACGGGCACCTAAGCAATGAACCATTTCAAATGTTAATTTTGCTTTGTTTGATAATTATAGGTAGTTTTATCCTCACAATTTGGTAAATTAATAAGAAAATAATCGTTTTCATCAGTATTTCATAAAATTTTGTTACAATTTATGGGAAACAATGCTAAACCTCGCTAGGAGTGTATGTTCGCTAGTAGTGCATACGCTCATGAAGTAAAAATGAAAAATTTTTTTTGTTTGTTTTTCTTTAATAAAGTAAAAGCATATAAATGTTTAGTATCGAGTGTGACCCCCTCTAGCTAAAATCACAGCTTAAATTCGTCTGGGCATGCTAGCGAGTATATCCCGGATACTTGCTTGCGAAATACGTTCCCACTCCGCAGTAATCACATTCTTCAGCTCTCTGATGGTCTGCGGAGCCGGGTGTACTGATCTCACACGCCGTTTTAGAACGTCCCAGACATGCTCTATGGGATTGAGGTCGGGACTTCGAGCTGGCCAATCCAAACGACGAATGCCGACCTCTTGCACATACGCATTAACATCGCGGGATCGGTGGGCGCGAGCATTGTCGTCCATAAAAATCGAGTCTTGACCTAGAGCGGCCAATGCGGGTTGTGCATGAGGAATTAGAACTTCCGTTATGTATCGATGCCCAGTCAGTGAGCCGTTTTCAATGAAGACTAACTCTGTACGTTCCATTGAATTTATTCCTGCCCAAAACATAACAGAGCCCCCACCATAAGGTGTGATTTCTTCGAAACATGCCTATGCAAAGCGTTCTCCTTGTCTTCTTAGCACTCGCCGACGTCAATCTTCACCGAACAGAGATATCCTGGCTTCATCAGAGAACAAAACCCTATTCCAATCTTCTTTAGTCCATGATTCACAATTTCTAGCGAACCTAAGCCTGTGAACTCTGTGCTCACGGAGTAATTTAGGGCCGCGGGCCGGGCGGTAACTGCGTATATGGTAGCGAGAAGCCTTTTCCTGACCGTCCATAGACTAATATTCACATTTCTTACTTCTTGGAGGTTGTTCTTAAGATCCACATACGAAGATTTGCGATTTCTCAATGCGCGACTCACAAGAAAACGATCATCCCGTGGTTGGGTACATGGTTTTCTTCCAGAACCAGGTCTTCTCTCGACGGAACCAGTCTCCTGATATCGCTGCCAGGTCCTTTGGACCGTCGAGCGACTAACATTTAGCCTCCTAGCCACGAAACATTGGCTGCAACCCTCTCAAGCAGCGCGATAATTTTGGTAGCTTTTACCACTTTATCTACCATTTTTGATACAACCAAACAGCAATAAATAAAGCTTTGACAGTCAAGGATATGAAATTAATCGATAAAAATTGAATAAAAGTTGTGAAAGTCGATGTTAACTTGTGGAACTTCGCGCCAAAAATGTAGGATAAAAAGGGGTTTTCTGTAAAAATGAGCATCAAATAAAAAATTTGTATTTAGAACGTACTTTTTTAAATACCCTGGCATTTTTAAAACCGGCCAGTAACGTGTACAAACGGTTGAAACCTTTTTGGTATTGTATCTTTTTAAAGATGAATGAAAATCAAAACCGCACGTTTTTTTTGCAAATGAGTGTATCGAATTTATATATTTATATTTTATTTATATTTTAGTATGATAGCAGTACCAACGCCATCTAGAGCACGTAGACCGCATTTCTTACTCTCACGATACGAATGGTTCTTGTAGAGAATATATTATAAATTATATCTGTGGTTCTATGTTCTATTCGATCGTACCAACATAAGCAACTCAAAGGAAAGTCCCTTTGAGTTGCTTATGTTGGTACGATCGAATAGACCTTATTTTGTATAGATCAAGGTCTATTTACACATACATTTTATAACAGCGCCATCTGGTGCAACTGGGATAATTCAGATACGTCCACCCTATCGTATCTGTTTTGCCTGGGTTGCACTAGATGGCGCATGATGGCATGCAAATTCAAAAGAACTTTATGAACATAAAAATAAGGTGTATTTTTCTTGATAAGATTTATGAGGGTCCGGCACCTGTCAGAACAATCACGACACTGTATGTACTCGTACGAAAGACCGGGTACTGGTCCGGGTTCAAGAGAACTATATTCGCTAGTAAATAAGGTCTATTTTCTTAATATGGTTTATGAAGGTCCGACACCTGTCAGAACAATCAGAACACTGTATGTACTTGTACGAAAGACCGGGTACTGGTCCCGGTACTGTTTGAATGCCATGGCACGGTTCGGAAAGCTATGCTATATGTCAGGACATCATCGGGTACTGTTTTGCGCAAGTCTACTGATCGGCCGTCAGCGGCGCAATTCTATTGCGTTTGGTAGATATTCGTACATGATAACTATGTAAATAGTTGTTTATAGAAAAACGCTCGAAAAATGTGTATAAAAACTTAATACCTTTAATTGAGTGCAAAAAAAAAAAAAATTTGATAATAGTTTAGCCACAGTTTTGAAAAAACTTTTCTGAGAGAGTCAACTTTGGGATTTTTTTCTATCTAGTGAAATTTATTGGATCGTATAACGGGCTCGGAATATGTTTAGCTTATATCCTTAACTATTATATATATATTTTTCAGATTTAAAAACCCTTTACTTTTTGACAAGGATTGTTTCAAAAAACTCAAAATCTGACCCACGCGGCCTTTCATATAAAAAATTAGGTTTCTTACACTTCAATAAATCAAAAAGCAAAGTGGCAAAATGTAAACGTCTTCTGGCCTCCATCTTAACCCTAGAACCGTACCCTGGGGTACAACTGAAAAAAAAAAATAGTAATTTTTTGTTTAATTATGTAACGTGAGACTGAAATAAGTGCCGTGTGAGTCTATGTATGTTGATTATATTAATAATGTAATCTTATGAAAAAAATGTTATCTTTAACGGGGTACACTAGTACCCCTGGGTACTGTTATTTAAAGTCTATGATGGGTACGGTTCTAGGGTTGAGTACATTATTATCATTAATATAGGGGGTTACATGGTGACGTTTTGGTATCTGAAAGCAGTATCGGGCACATGCATTTTGTATGCGTTGTATAAGATTTTTGGTTTTAGCGAGCAAGCATGGGCCATAAACTATGTCGCAATAATTAAATCTTGATAGTATGAGACTGTCCACCAGCTGCTTCCTCAACGATGTCCCTATAAAGTCACGAATATTGTAGAGAATTTTCAACCTATAAAAACAATTTCTAACAATTTTATTTATATATCCCTCAAACTGTAGATGAGGATCCATCACAAGACCGAGGTTTTAGTGACCTCTTCGACCCTTGACACTCTCTGGCCATTTATAATTATGATAGGATCATGAAGTAAGATAGATTATAGTTTATAGTTTATTCATACACACGAGTTATTAATACATGACAAAGTGGATATAATAATAGGTACAGACTTATATTCAACACATTGGTTCAAGCCGTTGTCACCTGTACTAGTGAAAATTCACTGTATCACAGGTGACATCGTATTTTTTTACATTCGGAAACAAGTAAGCCTATGTAATTAATCACAATCCAAGCATTACATCAACAAAGATATACGTTAATTACTAATTTACATTAATAATTTGAGTAAATATAATAACATAATTTAACAACATTAAAATTAAAATTAAAATTAAAATTAAAATTTATAGCATTAATAATAATAATTATTATTATCAATATCATCAATATCAATCATCAATATCATCATCATCAATACATATAATAAAATCGTAACAGGTCGCTGTCTGTACATGGAAGATAAATAAGAAAAAATATTATAGGGGGGCTTTATGAACGCAATAGAACCCAAAACAATGATTTTTAGAATTTTTGTCTGTTTGTCTGTATGTCTGTATGTCTGTATGTCTGTATATCTGTTTGTGGTAACGGTTGTGCACGCTAATCTCAGTAACCGCTCAACCGATTGCAATGCGGTTTTTTTTATTGTGTTGAGGTTTGCTCCCGTTAACATTTAGCGTTTGTTTTATGTAAATCGGTTTAGAAATAAAAGAGTTATAACACTTTTAAGAATCAGATATTTAGAAAATTTTAATTGTAGGAGTTTCTTTGAATGTGAGTGACCCTAAACTGGCGTGTTGGCTTAATCATAAAAGAGAATTGTTTTAAAATAGAATTAATCTTTAAGCTCTTTTATGATTAAGCAAACAGGGCAGTTTCAGACGCTGCTTGATGACTCTGTTGAAGAAATACCTTTCCTTTCATACACCTTATGTGACGTAAACGAAGTTGCGGGCTCAGCTAGTTATGAGTATGTGTGAAAATGACCTGTGAGAAAGAAGTGTGTGCAAGTGGGCATGTTTGTTATTGTTAGTTAGTATTTTTTTTTTACATGTGTTGGTATGCTTATTTTAAGATGGTGTCTTTAAAAAATCTTCGGTCTGGTCATAGTCTAAAGCCTTTAGCCAGTCCGTTAAACTTTGTTTGAATTTCTTTTTATTGAAAGGATGGATGTAGATATTTTTATTGATACGGTTATATAGCCTAGGGCTGAAAAAATAATAGCTACGACCGGCAAAAGACGTTCTGTGAGCCTTATATTCGCAAATTCGGTCACGTCTACGTTTCCCGGATTTAACATATGGCATCTCCGCATGCTTACGTAGGGCAGTCTGGAGCACAAAGAGCTGTCTCACAGTGAGGACCGAAAATTCTTGATATAATGTCGATGTTGTGTACCGAAAAGGTTTACGTAGCAGAACCTTAAGAATAGCCCTCTGTGCCCTTTCAGCTTCAAGCAATAAATTCTGAGATGCATTACCCCACACCGGGACACAATAACCAATTACAGATTGCACTAGCGCGAAGTATACAAGTTTCAGAGTATTGGTGTCCGCTGAAGATCTTAATTTTTTCATGACGTACATTAACTTTCTGGTGCGTGTTGAGATATTATGAATATGCGTATCCCAGCGGAGGAAAGAGTCAATATATACGCCAAGGTACTTGACACAAGATGCATGTGCTATGGGTAGGCAGTCACAATCACCACCCACTCCACCACATGTATGAGCCCTTATCCGTAAGTCACTTAGCGGTTGATGGGAAGAGTAGCAGGAAAATGTCACAAAATTTGTCTTTTCAACGTTCAGTGTGAGAAGACTGGCACCCAACCAGGACATAACTAAAGATATGGCCTTTTCAGCATGACTATAGGTCTCCAGCCAGCTTCTACCATGAACAATTAGGGCTGTATCATCAGCATACGTGATAATTTTGCACTGTGTTACAGGCGGCCGACTTAAGTCATTTGCGTACACAATAAATAGCGTCGGACCCAGTACACTTCCCTGCGGGACGCCGTAGGTGAGTGATTCCGCGTCGCTAATTTGCTGACCAATCCTCACGCACTGAGTGCGACCCCCTAGGTAGCTCCGGAACAAGTCCAGAACTATTCCTCTTATTCCTATGGACTCCATCCTGTCAAGAAGCAAAGGGACAGAGACACTGTCAAAAGCCTTAGAGAGGTCCAAAAATATTGCTAATGTCTTGTACTTTTTATCAATCAATTTAACAACAGAGTCCGTCAAGGCGACAACAGCATCTTCCGTTGATTTACCCTTAACGAAACCAAACTGATTGTCTGCAATAAGGTTAATGTGACTGAGGTAATTTAAAAGTCGTTTGTTGATGCATTTTTCAAGGACCTTCGACATTGCTGGCAGAACTGAAATTGGCCTGTAGTTGACAACATCTTCCCTGTCCCCACTCTTAAAGACAGGATGGACGAGTGCCTTTTTAAACACCGTAGGAAAAGTACCCGTTGATAGAGCAAGATTGAATATATGCTTTAGAGGCGGGATTAGGTACTGACGAGCCGATTTTAAGATAGCAGTGGGAATATTATCCCACCCTACAGCAGAGCTGTTTTTTAAATCCAAGATTGTAGCATTCAGTTCAGACTCAGTAATATCCAAAAAAACCATAGAGTTGCCGTCATTATTTTGTGGTGGTAGTTTAGGTAGACATACTGAACCCTGCGACATGTTTTTCTTGATATTTGAGGCTAATGTTTCGCCTATTTTAGTGTGTAAGTTTAGAAGTTTAGAAGTTCTGTTGGAGGCGAGTTTTGTTTACTTGTCTCAGTGATAGATTTAATGGCGTCCCATGTAGCTCTTGAGTCACCTCTAGCCCTCTCAAGTTGACTTCTGTTATATTGGCTTTTAAGGTCCTTCAAAAGGTTATTGCAAAAGTTGCGGTATCGTTTGTAGGTCGTTTGAAGGATTATGTTGTCTGGTGATTGTCTACATTTTTTGTGAAGAGAATCTCTATTTCTGATACATTTGAGGAGGCCAGGAGTAACCCAAGGTTTAACAATTATTTTCCTACGTGGTACCTTAACTTGTTTAGAATGTTGCTTAATAATACTAGATATTTGAGTCGTAAGTGTTTCAGCAGCAATGTTGGCATCATTCAACTGTTGTATGTAGGAGAAATCAAGCTTTTGCAAATCTGTTATAATTGATGGTAAATCCATGCGGTTGACATATTGTGACGGTTTAATGGATATATTAGTGTCAAGGCTCAATAATGTAGGCAGGTGATCAGTAATGTGAGTATTCAGGACTAGTGATGTAGCCTGTCTTGGAGTTCGCAACACTATGTGGTCCAGGCAACGACCTTTTCGTGTTGGCATGAGATGAGCCGGAAACAATCCATGCGATGAACATATGTCAAGATACTCATCAGCCTGATCGTCCATTTGACCGGGGAGGATGTTTATATTAATGTCACCAGTAATAGTTATGAATTTATAGGCACGTAATGAGGAGAGCGTAGTATTAAGACTGGTAAGGAAAGCATTTTTATCTACATAGGAAGGGGAACGATATATACCAATTACGGCAACATCTCCGGTTATACAAATCAGACAGTTGGCATCCCTAAATATTGGTTGACAAACACGGTGTACCAGATCGGTTCTCACGTAAACACATACACCTTCATTCTGGTTAGAGTATGATGAGTGATATCCCTAAAAGCCATTCAAAGTCGGTATTGTTGAAACTTTACTCAACCAGCACTCAGTTAAAACTATTATGTCATGGGTTACTCCCGTATTATGGAGTAATGTGACTAGCTCATCGAAATGACAATCGATACTACGTATATTCAAATGAAAAACATTCAATGTCTTAGTGTTTTTGTATACATATTGAGAACATTGATTCGGATCACACAGCTGTGACCTAGACACCTTCATGCCGTCCAGGTCATCTGAAATTTTGTTTAGAGAATCAACGAGGACAGCAGTTAGAGTCTAGGCAGGACCAGGTCTTTACATAATATATACCCTGCAAACCGGGCAGGATCAACCACACAGAGTGATCAGATGCACCATCAGTTATTGTAAATAACACAGCGCAAATAATCCCGACACCGAATAATGATACACGTTTTAGGCTATGGGCGAGAGAAGGTTGGCTATGTAATGGATTTTGATGCGTGTGGGCCCCAATCTCCGGTGTGTGAGTAGAGTAATGCATATTGTATTGCTGTGGGCAGTAGCATAAGTATACAATTAGTGTAAAATATATTTCCATCAAGAATACAAACAGGATGACACTCAGCATAAGATACAAGTAAGCACGGCAATACAATAATACAATCACAGAGACACTTAGTGGTGACCAGTTATCTCTATTTGTTAGTAATCTTAGAAATAAACAAAATACAACTGAACTCAAAGTCTTATTAGAATTATACATATTTAACAATGTTATCAAATAGTACTCACAAACCAATGAGAATTGTGATTTATTATGTTTTTTATAGAACAATGTTTGTGATTTCAGGCTTTTAGTTATTAGGTGAAAAACGCAGTTAACCTGATCTAAGTAACTTCTTGAGACATGAAGTACTTTTGATAATGTACGACTCTGATCCTTCGCGTTGTCTAAGAAAAATCTTCCCATTACGCGTCCAGCAGTACCGGTAATCGTAAGTCTTTGCAAATTTTCGGGCGTCATAAAAAAGCTGTCGTACATAGCCTGGAAGGTGTTCATCTATGTAGACAGGTTGACGCTGGCCCTTAATGCCAATAGTATCAGTACTGAGTTTTTCGGTGATTGGAAGAGTTTTATTGTATGAGCGGGAAGCATTAATTATTTGATTTTTGGTCGGTACCGTTAGCAGCTCAGCGACAATGGGTCTAGCTGAACCTTTTTTACCCGGGAGACGGTAAACATCACGCAGGTCAGACGCGGATAAAACGCGGATTGAATTTGCTTTTTACTACCGAGTATCATTAATTTTGACTTTAAGGGATTTAATATAAGTGAGTATTCTTTTGACCACTGAAACACTCTTTCCAGGTCCACATTCACCCTAGCCACTGCTGCAAGTGTGTCATCAGGTTTGAACGAAAAATATAATTGTGTGTCATCTGCATACAAATGGAACTTCCAATGTTGAAAGGAACCTGTGATGTCTGCAGTATATATGATGAATAAAAGAGGACCCAGAATTGATCCCTGTGGCACCCCTCTAGTCACCTCAAGAGGGGATAATGACACTACTGTGCCATCCTCCCTCTGTATTTCAACGTACTGTGATCGATTTGTAACGTAACTATTAAACCACTTGACCGTGTCCGATGAAAATCCATAGAAAGTTAATTTGGATAACAACAGTGAAATGTCCAGGAAATCAAAAGCACGGGAGTAGCCCAGTAGCACCAAAGCTGTTCCCTCCCCACGATCCCTCGCTTCCAAAATATTGCCAACCACATCACACAAAGCCATAGCAGTACCCCGGCCCTTTCTAAAACCTGACTGCTTATCAGGGAGAACACTATTTTGCTCAAGGTACTCCATGACCTGCATATGCAGCACCCTTTCCAACACCTTCGACAAGCATGGGAGTACACTGATGGGCCGGAAGTCCCTAACGGGGTTCGGGTGACTATTTTTTGGTATGGGCCTAACCACTGAGCACTTCCACAGATTCGGATATGTATGTGTAGTGATAGATGTGTTGACTATTCGTGTAACTGTGTTTAATGAGTTAGGGAGGGTGAGTGTCAACATCTGTGCACTAATTCTGTCAATACCCTGAGCCTGTGTCTTAATGGTATTCAGAATCTTTAGAATTGTAGATGAGTCCACAGGTTTCAGTTCAAAATTCACATTCAGTCTGTAAAGTGACCCGGCAAACAGGAATCCCTATGAGAGTGAATCATCTGATCCCTCAAATTCCTCCACATAATCTTAGGATTATTAATGTGTTCACTTATATGTTTGGAAAAATAGACAGACTTCTCACTATGCAACGCTACGACAACTTGATGTTTCAGCTCCAAGTAATACTGTTTTCCTGACTCCAGTTTAGACATTTGATAAGCAAACCTCGCCTTGTCACGCAATCGGAAAAGGAACTTAACATTGTCAGTTATCCATGGAGTATTTTTGGTCTTAAAAAACTTTTGCTTCACAGGAGCATGCATGTCAAACAGATGGACAACCCAGGTGGACAAGGCCTCCACCATATCATCAACAGTTACCTGTGAATCCATGTGGTGCCAAGGAATCATTTCAATATCACTATTAAAAAGATCTGGCAAAATGTCTCCAAATGGTCTGTATGTCACCGACCTGGGTTTCTCTTTAACCTTTTTTAAGGTTGACTGACAAGTCACAACTGCATGTTTACCTATATTCTGGGACATGTGAAACTGTAACATTTTGAACATATCTGTACATATAATATCTATTAAAGTGCTCTTGCCATCAGTGAAATGCGTTGGAGCATTTACTACCTGACACATATCAGTGTACTGTAGGAACTGTTGAAGCTTTCTTGTATTGACTGCACACTGGATCAACATATTTATGTTGAAATCACCCAAAAGGATAATATATGATCGTAGGGTGCCAATGCACAGATACTGGCAGTCAAACTGTCCAAGAACCGATCCTCCCTCTGCCAGGGTGGTCTATTATGCTGTACCTATCAGAACTTTTTTCCCCATACTAGCCATGGACAGCCAATACTCCTCTACTTGTGGATCCACCGGGTGACTTCTGGTCCTCACACTGACACCATTTTTTATGTAGAAGCCTACCCCCCCACCATGTCCATCCTTTATAACATCAATCAAAGTTACAACAAACTACAAGAATCTTTATATTATATTACTTGCTGCTACGGAACCCTTCATGGGCGAGTCCAACTCACACTTGGCCGGTTTTTTTTAAACTTGTGGCAATAATACGCATCACGCACTCTATAATATCCTTTTTCTACACATTTAGTAAAACCATTTTTAGGGTTTCGAAACCAAATGGCAAAAACGGAACCCTTATGGATTCGTCATGTCTGTCTGTCTGTCTGTCTGTCCGTCTGTCTGTCCGTCCGTGTGTCACAGCCACTTTTCTCCAAAACTATAAGGTCTATGCTATTGAAACTTGGTAGCTAGATGTATTCTGTGAACCGCATTAAGATTCTTATATAAAACTAGAAAAAAAGTAGTAAATTTTGGGGGTCCCCATACTCAGAACTGAAACTCAAATTTTTTTTTCATCAGACCTATACGTGTGGGGTATCTATAGATAGGTCTTCAAAAATGCTATGGAGGTTTCTTACATAATTTTTTTCTAAAGTGAATAGTTTGCGCAAGAGACACTTCCAAAGTGGAAAAATGTGTGTCCCCCCCCCTCTAACTTCTTAACTAAGAGACTGATAAATCTAAAAAAAAAATATGATGTACGTTGCCATAAAAACTACCAATGAAAATTAGTTTGAACGAGATAGAGCTGGTAGTTTTTTTGTTAATACGTCATAAACCGCAATTTCCGGTTAGTGAAATCACTACCACTGCGAACGTGTTAAAACATCGTCAAAGTTACAAAGAACTATGAGAACTTTTATATTATGTTACTTGCTGCTACGAAACCCTTCATGGGCGAGTCCAACTCGCACTTGGCCGGTTTTTTGTATAGGTACTTAGTTAAACCATTTTAGGGTTTCGTAGCCAAATGGCAAAAACAGAACCCTTATAGATTCGTCATGTCTGTCTGTCTGTCTGTCTGTCTGTCTGTCCGTCCGTGTGTCACAGCCATTTTTCTCCGAAACTATAAGGCCTAAGATATTGAAACTTGGTAGCTAGTTGTATTCTGTGAACCGCATTAAGATTCTTATATAAAATTGGAAAAAAAGCAGTAAGTTTTGGGGGACCCATACTCAGAACTGAAACTCAAAATTGTTTTTTTCATCTAAACAATACGTGTGGGGTATCTATAGATAGGTCTTCAAAAATGCTATTGAGGTTTCTAACATATTTTTTTCCTAAACTGAATAGTTTGCGCAAGAGACACTTCCAAAGTGAAAAAATGTGTTCCCCCCCCCCCTCTAACTTCTAAACTAAGAGGATGATAAATCTAAAAAGAATATATGAAGTACATTGCCATAAAAACTACCAACAAAAATTGGTTTGAACGAGATAGAGCTGGTAGTTTATTTTAATTTGTCATAAACCGCAATTTTCGGTTAGATAAATCACTACCACTGCGAACGTGTTAAAACATCAATCAAAGTTACAACGAACTATAATAACTTTTATATTATGTTACTTGCTGCTACGAAACCCTTCATGGGCGAGTCCAACTCGCACTTGGCCGGTTTATTTGATATTGCTGAATAAGTTTAATATTCAAATTAAAGCCAGTATTATTTTAAATTGTAACTAAAATACCTACATTTTTTAAATTAAGTTCTAACCATTACCTTATTTTTTGCTTTTAGAGCTCCGTACCTAAAGGGTAAAAACGGGACCGTATCTTAGGAACCGTGATGCTGAAATTTTCGAAGATGATGTATTTCTGTTGCCGCTATAGCAAAAAATACAATAAAATTATAAAAAAGGGGGATTCATGAAAGGTGCGTGAATCCGACTCGAGCCTGGCCGATTTTTAGGGTTCTGTAGCCAAATGGCAAAAAACGGAACCCTTATAGATTCATCATGTCTGTCTGTCTGTCCGTCCGTATGTCACAGCCACATTTTCTCCGAAACTATAAGGCCTATGCTGTTTAAACTTTGTAAGTATGTAGATGTATTCTGTGAACCGCATTTAGATTTTTACATAAAACTTGAAAAAAAAAACGCAGTAAATTTTGGGGCTCCCCATACTCAGAACTGAAACTCCAAATTTTTTTTTTAACCCAACCCGTACGTGTTGGGTATATAGATAGGTCTTAAAAATGGTATAGAGATTTCTAACATTATTTTTTTCTAAACTGAATAGTTTGCGCAAGAGACACTTCCAAAGTGGAAAAATGTGTCCCCCCCCCCTCTAACTTCTAAACTAAGGGAATGATAAATCTATCAAAAATACCTATATGTTGTACGTTGCTATAAAAACTACCAACGAAAATTGGTTTGAACGAGATCTAGTGAGTAGTTTTTTTAAATACGTCATAAACCTAAAGTTTCGCCTAGAAAAATCACTACCACAGCGAACGTGTAAACATCAATCAAAGTTACAACGAATTACAAGAACTTTTATATTAATGTTCCTTGCTGCTACGGAACCTTTCATGGGCGAGTCCGACTCGCACTTGACCAGTGTTTTTTAAATGAACGTTCGTATAGTTCCGGGTTTATTATTAGGTAATATTTTGATCTTAAAATTAAAATTTATAGTACGTAAATGGTCATCTTTATGTTAATTAAGTTGAGGTAATTATATTCCTTTATTTTCTCGAACTCTATATCTTCATAGAATAATTTGACTAAAACTAAATTTAGAGATATCAATTTGGAACTGGCGCGCGAGTGGGCTTTCTGAACAACCTGTTTGTTACAATGATTTGGTCCAAGATATGGCAAGAGTGTTTGAGTGATTTTGAGGTAAAATTTGTCTCATGCCTCTCAAATTACATTCCAACACGGAATTGTTTGACAGGATCGTAGCAAGTGGTAAGTCATATTCTTTGCCTACCCCGTTGGGAAACAGGCGTGATGTTATGTATGTATGTACGGAATTGCAGACCTGGCTGGTGAAGGCGGGGTTAATGAAGATACAAAATTTTCCAAAAATTACTTTGGCAAGCATTCGAATAGTATTAAATTAACTTACTGGTAGGCGCTTCGTTTATCGTTTAACTAGATCGCTTCCCGTGGGAACTTATTACCGGGATGAAAATTAGCCCATATGATATACCAGACTATAGTCTAACCCTGTAGCTACCAAATTAGAGATTTTTTAGTTACCGTTAGAGCGTGATGGAGTATGAACATCCAAACATCTTCACAAACTTTCACATTTTTAATATTAGTAGGATTTACGGTATTATCAAAGGTGACTAGGTATAAGTATTCATTTAGATTTTTGATAATGACGTAAGGCAAAACCTGTCAGATACCTACAACAGTACAAGTGTAGTTCTTTTAATAAGTGCAGCAAGTACCACCAATTCTCATTAATCAACAGTACATAACCTAAAAATTTTTTTTTTTGGTTATGTTGTACCACCAATTCTCATTAATCAACAGTACATAACCTAAAAATTTTTTTTTTGGTTTAGATCCCCTCCTCACTAGCCAGTACTGCAGTTCCGTGTAGAGGTAGAGAGATATGAGACAATTTTCAGCATGCATGCCCCAAAATATTCTACTCAAAAAATTCTGCCAGTTGTCGCCTTAAAATAACTACTCAAATTAAAAAGTCGCTTTTCAATATTTTTACCCGACTGCGCGATCCAAAGGAAGAGTAATTTTTATCAGCCTATACATAACTAGCTGGCCCGTGCAACTTCGTCAGTGTGAGAGAGAAAGTGAGAGGTTTTACGTCGCGTGCATTTCCATCGCATTATCTTAGAACATTTTTGTTTGCGTGAGAGAGAGGTTTCCCGACGCATTAATTTTTAGAACAAATTTGATGTCCATTAAAATGGTTATTGTGAGCCAACCCTTAAATATAGACACATGCTACTGCGGACATTTTTCATAACTTTGTAAGCGGAATAATTTTGTAATTCACAATTTTTACGTTACTTTAACCATTTAAGCAGCGCGCGCTATTATACTCTACAGCACACCTTTTCATTTTCCCCGTTTTCGAAACATTCTTCATTGCTGCTCCGTACGCTCCGCTCTTATTCGTCTTAGTGTGTTGTTATCTATAGATGTTGCGATCCTCAATAAATGGACTGTCAAATTTTAAAAGCATTTTTGAAATTTAACCAATAGTTCCTGAAATCCTAGCGTTGAAACATACTAACTAACAAACACTTCAGCTTCATAATATTAGCATGTATTTTATTTATGGCGAAACTATAATCCTTATAGTTTCGTCATGTCCGTCTAGAAAGATGAAACTTTGTATGAATATGTGTATTATACAGCCCGGCGGAAATATCCGCGAACCTGTCATAATGACGTCATGCAAACTGTACGGTAGGTATAATTCGAGCACAACGAGAATTAGTTGAACCTTGTCTAAGATCCTGCTATAGAATGATCATCACCGAGCTAATTTTGACTATTCATATTCTAAACTGAATTTTTTAGGCAACCCATTTTCAATTTATTTATTGATATATTTCATTCAATATAAACTAATTTTCATCCAGTAACCAGCTCGGTGAAGGTCGGTCTATAGCGGGACCTTATACCACCAAAGTCTATAATTCAATCGCGTGCGGGTTATACTAAATTTGCGAAGTCGGGGCGAGGTGCGGGGAAGAGCGAGGGGAAGCCCGGTTTGCAGATATTTCGGCGGGTAGTATCTATATAATATAATAAACCGGCCAAGTGCGTGTCGGACTCGCGCACGGAGGGTTCCGTACCAAAAAACAACAAAAAGTCTCATTTGTTGCATGGGAGCCTCCTATTTTTTTATTTAACGTGAGAGAAAATCTTTCATGGATGCTATGCCGAACTCCTACCTAAAATCTCACATAACGCCCAACAGCCTTCGATTGGGAGCCCCGGGTTTGCCCTCGGAAGAAGGTCCCAGTAAATGTCCATTTTGTTTTAATTATTTATTTTTTATGAAAATACACTGCTCGATATTTTGTGAGTATTTCAAGCGTCTTCTGGTTGCCCTTATTACCTAATAACAGTCACTGATCTGTATTACAGTACATATTAATTATAAAACAAGTATTGCTCTATGGTGTTTGTTAACCATAGAGCAACGCGCGCCTTTAGACAGTTCGCGTTGCTTTATGTTGATCCTCTACGGTGCAGTATGTATTTTCAAAAGAGTTTGAGAACTCTATGTTTAATTTCTTTTTCAGAATATGGATGACATTTGAATGATGACATGACATTATAAACACGATACTTTCTACAACATCGGTGCATGTAATTGAATTGTGTGTTTGTACGTAAATTGTTTATACAGGAGAAAAATCTAAAATACCGGCTCTTTGTTTACTATTTCCTATGAAATTGCTATCTTTTAAATATTACACCTATCTAAAGTAATCTGCTGAAAGCGTTGTTTACTTTTTAAGGAAAAAATGTTTACGATGAAAGTCGAAAAATAAGTTAGTATGTGACCCGTGTAATGTTCAATCATGGCGACAAAAATTACTTTCGTTGCGCAATATTTGGCTGTGGGGAAAGAAATTGTCTTGATGATATTTTCAAGCCAACTAACGTATTATAATTGAGATAGATACCTTATATTCTAATATATAAAATAAAATGGCCAAAAAACACGATTGTTGTATGGAAGCCCCCCTCAAATATTAATATGTTTTTGTTTTTAGTATTTGTTGTTGTAGCGGCAACAAAAACACATAATCTGTGAAAATTTCAACTCTCTAGCTATCACCATTCATGAGATACAGCCTCCTGACGGACAGACAGACAGACAGACAGACAGACAGACAGACGGACAGCGAAGTCTCATGAATAGGGTCTTTACCCTTTGGGTACGGAACCCTAAAAATCAACTCCACTTTTCATTGTAATTTTATAACTCAAGAAGGGGCTCACCTAAACCAAATGTTTAGGCTTTGTTCGGACTATTTAATAGATAGTTTATGTGAAGTTTGTACAAAATTGGCCGAGCATTTATCACATTTCTTGTAACAAATTAATTAAAAAATGCGACGGGAACGGGTGATGTACTCTCTATTATGTGACACAAACGAAGTTCCGCGGGTCAGCTAGTAGATTACCCTACAGGAGACTGTACCTGGGGATCATGCGGAGCATGGCCTTATAAGGGCTCCTGTATGGGCGGAGACCCTGACGGCCAGCAATGTGGCTAGATTGCTGAGTCCTTTGCGGGCTCAGCATTTTGATGATATGGGGATACCGCCGATCACAGGTGAAGCGGCATGTCTCCTAGCCGGGACCCCTCCATAGGACCTGGAAGCGAGAGCCCTTGCGTCACGATTTGAATGGCGCAAGGAGGCGCAGGTGCGGGTCCACAGGCCCAGCGGTCCCTGCTCCACCAGGAAACCATGGAGACATGTAAGGTGCGACTTGAGCAACCAAAGGGGGGACTCGCTACAATTGCGGCGGTCAGACCGGTCATGGACGAGTGGCTGGAGAGGAGACACGGTGCTCTCTCTTACCGTTTGACACAGATACTTACCAGATACGGGAGCTTCGGTAAGTATCTGTGGCGAATACACCGGGAAACCACTACCGAGTGCCAGCACTGCGGGGAGCGCAGCGAGGACACAGCGCTCCACACATTGGTAGAGTTAACGGCGTGGGCGCAACAGCACCAGGTCCTCTTGGCAGGTCTGGAAGTGGACACTTTAGCGCTGGAGACCATGGTGCGAGCCATTATCTCCAGCGGGAGTAAGTAGGACTGCGCTGCTTCTTTTTGCGAGCAAGTCATGCTCGTGAAAGAGGCAGCGGGTAGGGAACGGAAGAGAATTATCCCACCCGAGTTCCGAAGTCGGCGGCGGGGGCGGCGCCGACGTGTCTTCGCCGAAGACTATCGGCCACCATGACCGGGGGCCTGTGGACGGTGAGTGGGCAGCTCACAGTCCTTACAGAAGCGGGCCCATGACGGCAGCGTGACGTGAGGGATTCACGCACGCCCCCCGTAAGAAGCGGGATCACACCCGAACACCCCAAAGACGCGGGATAGCACCCGAACAACCCCTAGGCAAGGCCGCAGTGGTAGCCGTAGCTCTGTTGGGAGTCCTGGGGTATCCTTCAGAGGGCTTACCCAGGTCTTCCAACCGTAGGCTGTTAGGCAGGATACGTGAGGTTTTTTAGTCGGTAGAAGTCATAGCATCCATGAGGATGTTCCCTCACGTTAAAAAAAAGTCAATAGATTATGTGTAATGTGAACGTGTGTTTATTAACAGTCTTTTTAAAATTCACAGAAACTAAGTCAAGTGTGAACGACAACAATAACCGCGTCAGATAGCGATTAACCGGTTTATGTAGTTTTGGTTATTCGTATTGTAAAATATTTTATTTAAAATATTTACAGTCGAGCTAGTCGTAGTGTTTCTCGTGATCTAGTGCGACGGTGACATCAGTAACAATAGTACTTACCGCGGTAACATGTTTGGGATGGAAGCAAAGGAAAAACGTTTGAAGTGAGTTTAAAATGATAACGATTATTAATTTTCCAGATTTTATAAAAGTAAATAGTCTTTCTAGATCTTAATGACCTTTCTAATAAGTATTAATTTTGTGAAGTTTGTGAAGGTGTTTGAATGTCACGCTTTTATCCCCAAAGGGGTAGGCATAGTATTCTCTCACATTTCATCTTATACTTTAATGTCTCACGTCATGAACTGGCGCGGGTTGTGACGAACTACTGTTATACATACATAAGACCTTCAAATTTGCTTCACGATTGTCATTTTACTAACAACCGAGTTTCACTTCGAGTTTTTCTTTTTTACGCAACAGGTCTTTTTACGAAAGTGTTCCTTTAGTCGCCTCACTTATCGCAGTAATAGGGTCCTGTTTTTACCCTTTGGGTACGGATCCTTAAATAACCTGACTGCGTCAAAATGCCATTAACTTTTAACTGAAAAGAAACATACAGAAGATAAGCCATCACGTTTCATGACATTACATCCTGGTGAAAGACAGACAGACAGACACCCTAATCTTAGTAAAAGGGGTCAATTTTTACGCTTTGGGTACGACACCCTAATAATAAAAAAAAATAGGGCATTCTATATCGATAATCAAGCCCAATTCGTATTTTAATAAAATTTTGTCTGACTGCCTATATCCCTGAAACTACTGAATCAATTTCAATGATAATTGGCATATCTGAGCTTACGATAATTATAACTAGTAGACCCTCGGCTTCAGTATTGATTAGAGTAGAGGTTCCTAAACTTTTTGCGTTATTTTTTAAATAAGTAAGACATGCATTTGATATGAAATATTGCTTAAATTAGAAGACATATTTTTTGCCCTGTAAATCTGCACATACCTGTTTTGGCACTGTGCATGGTCAATAAAGTCCTTAATTCACTTAACTAGGCCAATGCAGAGTGCAGTGGGGGCGCCGCACGGCGGCTTGGATGCGCGCCCCTGACTAGCAGTTACATCGTCGGTGGAGGTCGGGGGACCCCGCCCACTAATGTCCGCACGGTGGCAGGCACCTCCCCGTGTTCCGGGGGTGCCCCTCGCGACGAGGGTGCTTTAGCACCCGCCCGCTCGGCCACTCTCTACTTCCTCTGCTTACAGAGGGACATTCGAGAGTGGTACGATGCGGGCTGTTATTCAGCTCCTTAGGGAGTCCTGTAAAAACCGGGGCGACCCTTTGCCAGGCCGCAGTGATTTATCCACCGGCCTATCCTGCGACCCGGTTAAGGTGAGGCGGAACACCGCGGGGTTTAGTGGGTAGGACGGTTCCTTCCAGAACCGTGAGTCCCACATGAAGTCGCCCCACTCCCCCGAAGTGCATAACCTGCAGTCCCCGCGTCAAAAAAAAATGCAGAGTGCAGTACAAAATTGGTGGAGCTTAAACGTTTGAATAATCTTCTATTATATAAAAATAAGTCGGGTTTTCCTTCCTGACGCTATAACTCCAGAACGCATGAACCGATTTCCACGGTTTTGCATTCGTTGGAAAGGTCTCGGGCTCCGTGAGGTTTATAGCAAAGAAAATTCAGGGAAAATTTCAACAGAAAAGCGGGAAAATCATTTTTCACATACAGCGCCATCGCGGGCGAAGCTGCGGGCATCAGCTAGTTACGTATAATCTTATGTCTGTGGAAACCGTGCTCATTTCTATGCTTATTCTTAACTAGCTGACCCCGCAACTTCGTTTACGTTACATAAGGTGTATGAAAGAGGAAGTATTTTTTCATCAGACTCATCAAGCAGCGTGTGAAACTGCCCTGTTTGCTTAATCATAAAAGAGCTTAAAGATTAAGTCTATTAAGCTCTTTTATGATTCAACCAACACGCCAGTTTAGATTTACACCCACATTCAAAGAAACCCCTACAATTAAAATTTTCAAAATATCTGATTCTTAAAACTGGTATAACTTTTTTATTTATAAACCGATTGACATGAAATAAATGCTAAATGTTAAGTGGAGCAAACTTCAACACAATAAAAAAAACCGCATTGCAATCGGTTAAGCGGTTTCTGAGATTAGCGTACACAACCGTACAGACAAACAGACCTACAGACAAACAGACAAAAATTCTAAAAATCATTTCTATTGCGTTCATAAAGCCCCCCTATAATATTTTTCTTATTTATCTTCCATGTAGGTACAGACAGCGACCTGTTACGATTTTATTATATGTTTTGATGATTGATTAGGTAATCAAATCAACCTAGGGCAGTCCACTACTGGACGTAGGCCTCTCCCAAATTACGCCAGAATACACGGTACTAAAGTTTTCCGCTTTGAATGTAAAGGTCATTCTCACCAAAGGATGTGAAATAAAATATTACAATATGTACAGAAACAAAACGCAGTACTTAAAATCTTAAAACCAGATATCTCCGCTCGTCGATTCCCTGAGGGAGACCTCAGAGAATTGGGAAATCATGGATTTTTTATTACATTTGAAGGAAGTATAGTACTTCAAATCAAAGTATTTGAGGACCTTTTTACACATACATACATAACATCACGCCTGTCTCCCAAAGTGGTTGGCAGAGAGTATGACTTTCCACTTGCTACGATTCTGGCAAACAACTTTCGCTTCTTTAACTTTCATAAGTGTCTTCATACATGCTCTTCGGTTAAGGGTACTCTTGACCTGGCCTTTTCTCAGAAGATTTTCATTTGATCGACATGAGTATGCCGAGGTCGACCTTTACCAGTTTGCTCATTCACTCTCGCTTCATAAATCTGTTTCGTCAGCCTATTTCCATCAATTCTCTCCACATGGCCAAACCATCAGAGCATCCCTTTCTCTATCTTAGTCCTTATATCTTTTGTCATGCCGCAATGTTCTCTTATCACACTATTTTTTACTTTATCTGTCAAACTCCAGCCATACTTTGCAAGCTTCTCATTTCCACTGCATTAATTTTACTTTCATGCTTCTCCTGCCACACCCAACTTTCACTACCATGCATAAGTGTAGGTACAGGCACTCCTCTATGTACAGTAGGGTAGAGCGATTTTAAAAAAATTAAATTTATGTGAACAATTTGAAATGTTAGGGTAATGAAATAGCATAATGTAAATAATTTTATTTTTATTTTTTTTTTTATTTTTTTTAATTTCATTTAATTTTTATTTGTTTTTATTTATTTATTTTTTTATTTGATTTGCATGTAAAATTTAGGTATAAAATAAATTTATATTGGTACAATGGTGAGCGTGATGTCACTAAGCATCGTAAGGAGTAAGGACCATCTGAAAACCAGCGCTGCATACCATTTCTATGAATGGTATGTAGCATATGCTGAGATGGCAGCCTTTTCGGGTGCATGCACTGGGTACCTATTTATATTTTTGTACAACTATAATCTGTTAAAAATGTAATGCGCTTGAATAAATTTATTTCTTTCTTTCTTTCTTTCTTTCTTTCTAAAAATTTTTGATTATTGTTTCGGCATACCTTGTAAAAGTTGCAGTTTCATGTCATCATTAAACTGAAGAAAAATCAGTAAACTCATGTTATGTTTAAAGGTTCATCATCATCATGTTTTGAATATTTTATGAAATACTCATGAAATCAAAAAAAAACGTGAACGCTGAATGACATCCTGAGTAATTCCTAGCTGGTGATCGTACTGGATCTGACAGAGCCACTGCTATTATAGCTTCTTCTGTCTTAAGGTTGAGACAGAATTTGAGGTGTGAGAAAACTAAAGTCAGATTAACTTTACAATAAGCTGAGCGCAATCAAATCCTTCACAGTTTGTATTTTGATGGAAGAAAGGACATCTTTGGTTTTGGAAACTTTGGTTCGTATCCAGAAAGAAGGGAAAACTGTAGAAAATGGTTTATAGAAGATCATGCTTTGCAATATAATGTGACCTACAATGTTACTTGAAAATATCAGAAATGAGTTGGTAACCAACCAAAAATACCTTTATGATGTATTTACAGCTATCATGACTTGTAGATTTACTACTAATTTGGCTTATATGGAACCTGGACTACCAATTAAGATGGCTTTATGGCCAGTAGAAGCATCAGGGCCGTCGTAAACGGCAGCTGTACTGACTATATTACATACGCCATAAATGCTGGAGTCTCACAAAGCTCGGTATTGTCGCCTGTGTTTTTATGGCTAATCAATGATATGCTATATAATGCCCACATTCATTATTGTGCAGTGACAGTACGGATGACAATTTTACACGTTCCGACCTAATATTCCTAGGTGCGCAGTGGAACAACTTGTGTCGACATCGAGAATACTCTACAAGAGAGTTCGATTAGGGTGGATGAAATCTTGTACGATTTGACCCTTCCAAGAAACAAGTTTATGTATTCACCGCTAAAAAAACCTTATTTACTGTGGCGCCGCAATTCCTGGACACATGTTTATTTATCTCCAACAGTACAGCGCTCGCCACAAATAGGGCGCTCATCTTTACCCTTGCATCCGCAAACGCTTAGGTCGTAGAATGATCTTCCGACTAGTCTCAACCTCGGGTTTCGCAAGCGCCTACAGAATGGGGTTCTTCAAAGGGGTCTTAGAAGGTTGCAGTGTCGGCAGCGCGAATAAAGTGCCTCTTGTGTTGCAAACGTTCATAGGTTAAAGTGATCTCAGTCCATCTGGGGGGCTGTAACCTTGTCTGCCACCTAATTGGTATAAAACAAAAGAAGAAAGTCTTGGCTTTCATGAGATATCAACAGGGTCATAAGAATTGCCCCATTTAAGTGGCAGAGGGCAGGCTTTATTGCTCGTAGAGCTGACGGCCGATCGATAGGTGTTAGAATGGCGTAAAAGTACCGGAAACGCATAGTAAGAAGACCCCCAAGGTAGACAGATGACCCTATAAAGGTAAAAGAAGCTTGCTGGATATGGGCAGAACCAGACCAAACGTTGTGACGATATTTGGGGGGTACCTGGACCCAGCAGTGGGTGTCGAATCAGCTAACAAGATGATGAAATCTATTATATAAAAATAAGTCGGGTTTTCCTTCCTGACGCTATAACTTTAGAACGCACGAACCGAGTTCCACGGTTTTGCATTTTTTGAAAAGGTCTCGGGCTCCGTGAGGTTTATAGCAAAGAAAATTCAGCAAAATTTCACATACAGCGCCATCGCGGGCGAAGCTGCGGGCATCAGCTAGTGATTATTATAAAAAAAACTTTTCTTTTCTAATTTTCAACTGTGTTGGGGCACCTCCAAACATTATTACAGGTGGATGAAGGTTTAGGTGGTTGTTTTATTTATTAAAAGTCAACTTTTCATCGCTATGCTTTTCTTTTTCTTCACACATTATCGCTCCACCCTAATGTACAACCATCCTTGCCTTTTTAGACACGTTCTGACTGCTCATAAAGGTGTGAATGGCTCCATTCACTTGGTTTCCTGCCAAAACTCTTCTTTCAATATCATAGTAATACTTTCTATCTCTTGCAAATTTTGAACTCAAATATACAAACTCTTTCACCTGTTCCACGCTTTTCCATATTCCATATTCTCTCAATATCGAGCAATTAGTCATACATTTCTCTCTTTCAAAAACCATTTCTTTTGTCTTGCTTACATTAACATTCATTCTTCTACTTTTAAGCGCATCGCTGACACAAGCACTGGAGCCCTCGTATAGAGATTTCAAGGCTCGTATCAAGTTGCTGTTCACTCCATACATGGACAGTGTTGACCACAGTTCATTCCTCACCACTCTGTTATAGGCCTTTTACAAGTCCACGAAGATGCAATAGACTTTCTGACGTTTTGCCAGAAACTTTTCAGCTAGGCATCTTAACACGTTCACGGACAGTACGTCGAGAACAGTACATCCTGACTCTCATAATATGGCACTACGGCTGTAGCCGGTGATTTTAAATGTATCAAAAGTGGAATTACGTTCACAGCCAAAGATTTTTCTTTACACACATAGGAACGGCGTGACTCTGTGCCGTTTTAGGCTGTAATACAGACAGCTAGTGTCACATCAAGCACTCCGACGCGTGCACACAAGTTAAGTCTCTCACGCACACATTGAAGGACATCATGTCGTGACACTTCTTCTGTGGCCGGGCGATCTACCTACTACCGGTTACGTCTTTGGCCGTTACTGCCGCAACACTTACTTGAAAAATCTAATAATGTGGCAGTCCGTCCGCAGGCGTGATACTATTTTGTATGGGTAATTTGTGTGTCATATCACAATTTTTTAGGAATGGTTTCTGTCCGTGAACGTGTTAATGAAAAGAAGTAATCCGTGCATCCCCTTCCTTTTCTTAAATCCTGCTTGTACATCCCACATTTTTCCTTCAGTTTCATTCATTACTCTTCTAATCAAAACTTTCGCAAACAATTTGCCTACGACATTGAGCAAGATTATGCCGTGGTAGTTTTTGCATTTTTGCTGTGACCCTTTACCTCTGTACAGCGGCACTATGATAGATTTGCACCATTCTTCTGGTACTCTGCCATTTCGCCAGCAAAGATTAAAAAGGCGGGACAGCTGTCAAGCTACCACGCCACGACCCGCTTTCAGCATCTCAACAGAAATTCTATCAATCCCAGCAGCCTTTCCTAATTTCATACTATTCAACGCTTCCACAATTTCCTCCATACTTAAGTGGCTTTCATTATCAAGTTCATTCATTTCCGAAACATGAGTCTCCCTTTGCACATCCTCTTTTTCAAATAAACTTTCAAAATATTCCTTCCACCTTTTTAACACACATTCCTCTCCTATCACAAAACTGCCATCATGCTTTCTGATTTGTTTAAATTGTGAGGTAGTCTGTTCAGTCCTCATTGTTCTTATAGACTTCCAAAAGAATTTTATATTCTGTTGGAAGTCATCAGATAACCTGTTATGAAAGTCATCCTCATCATTCTCTCTCTTACTTTTTATCACTTCTTTCGCAACACGCTTATATCTTTTATACTCATCATTTGCCATTTTTACATCCTCATCCGTTGCCTTCTGCATTCTTTGATTGGCTATTGTAGCCAGCCAGCTCAACCATGCTTGCTTCTTATCAGACAAAACTTTTAAAACTTCTGCACACATACTCTTTACCTGACATCCATGTCGCCTTTTGCTTATCCCACATACTTCCACTGCAACTTTTACGAGACCTTCCTTAATCGGCTTCCATAATTCTTCAATCTCACATATTTCCTCTAAACTTACAAACTTCTCGCTCAATTTACTTACAAATTCCTCTTTCACGCTTATATCTTTCAAATTTTCGACTTTTATGCGTTCCAATATACCAATGGGTTTATGCACACGATGCCGCCACCACTGAAACAGACCTCTTACTTGGCTGATTACCAAGAAGTGATCTGTGTCAATTCCGGCACCGCGGTATTCCCGGGTGTCCAGAACATTCTTTCTCATTCTTGCGTCTACTATCACAAAATCAATCATGCTTCTCTGGCTTTCTTGTTTCCTTGTATACATACAAGTGGATATCTTTGTGGATAAATATGGTGTTGGTTACCACAAGATTCCTCTCCAAACATACTTCTAGCAAACTTTCGCCATTTTCATTCACTTGCTCATCCCCAAACTTACCCAAAACACTTTCATATCCATCACGCTTCACGCTAACCCATCCATTAAAATCACCTAACATTACAATCCTTTCGTTTCGTTTGCATTTACCCAGAATATCATTCACACTCTCCCAGAATGCCTGTCTCTCACTTTGGTCTTTTGAGGACCGGTACCACCGCGCATCCTGTGGAGCATACACTCCTAACACAAAGATGCGAGTGAGTCCAACCTTTAGTGTCTCAACACACTATGCCGAATTTACGCGACCGAAGTTCATCACAATTACGCCTGCAATGCTATTTGAATTACTGACGACACACTATGCCGAAATTACGTCGCGTCATAGCGTACAACGTAACTTCGGTCGTGCGTAACTCGGCGTAAGTTTAGCGGCAACTTATTCTGTGAGCATACAATTTACGCGACCGAAGTTCTGTTACATAACATACACGGACATTACATAACACGACACGATGCCACGACAGCGCTCGAGAACACTGAATACACACAGAAAGTTGTGGAACTGAATTTCCGCCGCGTAAGTTCGGCACTTATGGTGTGTCATATCAGCCGAATACGTTGGAACGTAAAACCAGCCGCCGAACTTCGGTCGCGTTAATTCGGCATAGTGTGTTTAGACACTTTGCCTCAAACAAACGAGTCTTGGGCCATTGGACATTCATAATCAGTCACACATTCATTCATTTTCGCGATAAGTATTACACTGACACCCTGGCAAGCCACACGGGTTGTGGCTACGCCTGACCAGTATGCCGTATAGGTTCCATGCGTCGTGGTTTCGCATCCTTTCCGCTTTGTCTCATTCACACACAAAACATCCAGTCGCTTCCCTCGCATTATCTTGCATACCTCCTCAATTTTATCATCCATACCTCCTCTTACATTCAACGTAGCAAAGCGGCTATTCATAGCCTACTTTTCGCCCCGATTGGAGGCGAGACGTGACGGGTTGCAAACCACATCGCGTTCCCACGAGTAGCAAGGGAAAAACATGTCCACCTGAACAGAGCCCCGCTTGTCCAAGTAAGGCTAACCTTATTCTGGGCTCGCCCGGTCCCTGGGTAATAGGCACGCTTAAGACTACGCTCGCCCGTAGCCACGCAGCTCATCGGCACGGCGACCTTCGCTTGGCGGATAGTGGAGGGGATGAGGATGGGGTAGGAAGGGATTTGCGGATAAGGAAATGAATAAGATAGGAAAGGACGGAGTAGAAAAGGATTCCAAAATCATTCTGTAATTCGAGCCAAAAATTCCAATAGCCAGGACAGATGTTAACATTCAAAATACAATCTCTGCAGTCCGAGCACGAGTCTCACCTTTCGCGAAGAGGTTCCACACCACCTGCAGCATAGGATCGTTGACCACTCTCATGGCTCGCCTTTGTAGGACCTTTTTGATTTACAGAAATAAGCTATGTCCACTTTGCTTGACCTGGTGTTCTTTAATTACCTTCTTACACAGACGATACAGCTCTAAAAGTAGAAGGAACCACGTTGCAAGAAGACTAAATTAAGGCTACAGAGATTATGAAACTAGTAAGTTTCTGACTTTCAAACAATACTCACCCCAAATACACCAAAAACAGTGTGCATGACAATATCTCTAGCTACTTTCTTCACCAGATTGGTTCTGCATCTGGACCAATACCAACTGGACTGATTCAAATAACTGAGGAGTAGTAGAATTAATAAGATCGTGCTTGATATAATACTTAGAAGTATATAGGCTTAAATATATAGACGAAACGCTCTCGTGGCAACAACAGTTGCAAGTTGAATAACATCTTCAAATTGTTACATACCGCTGCGAATGCCACCATTTGTAAAATTTGTGCATAGTCTACACTAACATATTCTATGCTGCTGGCATGGGAGGAGCACCAAAGACGACTCTGCTGCCACTTAAAAGGGCATAAAGAGCTGTAATAAAGGTGATAAATGGTTAAGCCTTTAGATACCCAACCGACCAACTAGGTATATCGCAATTACAAAGTTCTGAAAGTTCGTAAACTCTTTATTCTTAAAGTAATTCACCATACTCATTCAATTTTTGAGAGTGATCCTATCGTGAACACCTTTTAAATTTTTTTTAACGTAAGGAAAATCCGTCATGGATGCTAGGCCGGACTCTTACCGACTGTAATACACACGTTCCCTACCTACTGCCTACGGTTGGGAGCCCCGGGTAAGTCCTCGGAAGGATGTCGCCAGGATTCCCAACAGACTAGACTATCACTGTGGCCTCACCTCGGGGGAGGTTCGAGTGCTATCTTTGGGGGGTTATTTGAGTGTTATGCTGCTTCTTGGGGCATGTGGCGTGAACTGAGTGAAACTATCACGTCACGCTGTGTCGTTGAAAACTTCGCCCATAGAAAACATTGCAATATGCGAGCCGGTTGTTCACAGATCTTTGTTCGCTACTCACCAGTATTACATCCTGGGTCCAAGACTATACATTAGAGCTAGTAGAAGCAAAATTTTTTAACTAAATCTAAACATGAATGCATAAAAACCAGCCAAGTGTGATTCGAACTCACGCACGAAGGGTTCCTTACCAAAAAAGGGCAATAAATCACGTTTGATCTTAGATCATCTAACCACAGTATGCGCCTTACTTAAGCATTGTTTTCTGCCAAGCCAATAGACCATTTGGTCTTTTGGCTTTATAAAAAGCACTGTACATCAGTACATCATTTTATATGATTAAACTAGTACATTTCATTGTAGTTGACTGTACCATAAAAATTAACACACAACAGCCATTACGCGTTTGTCGATTAATACATTTTTAAATATAATGAAATTTTATATGTCTTTGTGTTTCCCCCTTCACCCGCTATGAAAACTAGCAGAATATTTTTGTATGCGGTGGTTCGCAAAGGCTAGTCCCGTGATATATGGTCTAAGCGTTTGATGTATACAAGCCCCCTTTAGCCCCCATTTTTTTTTCTAGATTTACTATTAGCCGTTATAGCGGCAACAGAAATACATCATCTGTGAAAATTTCAGCTCTCTTGCTATCACCGTTCATGAGATACAGACTCGTGACGGACAGACAGACAGACGGACGGTGAAGTTTAATGAATAGGGTCCCGATTTTTACCCTTTGAATATGGAACCCTAAAAAATACTTACTACCCGTTCGCTCTAACTTTGCCGCTGGCGTAGAGGCGTATACCCGAATTGTTAATTAGACGAAGTAAATTGACAGTAGCTAATGTCACTTCGTCATAGAAAATACGCAACATTGTATGAAGAAGTGACATTAGTTACTGTCAATTTACTTCTAATTAAAAATTCGACTTTAGTCTGGAGCCGAACGGCAAAGTTAGAGCGAACGAGCAGTACAAGTTGGTTGCAGCATTTAAGTTACGAAGAAACAAAAGTATTTATTTTACGTCCTCAGTTAATTTAAATATACCTAACCTATAAAATAGCAAGACTTATGTACCTAATGTAGGTACCTTGTTTGTTTTTGTTAAAATTAATTTAGTCGTAATATTCATAATGTAAGTACTCGGTATTATTGCTTCTCGTTATCGCGGTTTTATATAAGATAATTATTCCAATGAATTACTTAGCTTATTTTCGTATTCTGGTTGCGTACGTTTCCTGGTGACTTATAAATAACTTTACAAACTGTTGTAGGTATCTAATGTAGGCATTAGGCATCAGTCTCAGAATGAAAATTAATTAGACGTGATTTTTTTTATGTAAAGCAACTACATGATACACTAAAATATAAATTCTATAACTTATGGTTTTTTTTTTTTTTTTTTTTTATACCACTAAGGTGGCAGACAAGCATACGGCCCACCAGAAGGACCGGTAGTCACCGCAGCCTATGAACGTTTGCAACACCAGAGGTGCCACACTCGCGCTGCCGACCCTGTAAAAACCTTCTAAGACCCCTTTTGAAGAACCCCATACTGTAGGCGTTTGGGAAAACCGAGGCAGGGAGGTCATTCCACAACCAAAAAATTCCACACAATATTTTTATTGAATTGTGGAGAGATATACATTTTTAAACCTAATACTGATACCTATCTTTTCAAGCAATGAGGAAAACCAGGACTGGGATAGTCCTGTTATACCCCCAGGGTGTTAACTAGGAAAGACACGAGTACGTCCTTCAAATACATTTAATTAAAATCATTGCACTGATATCTCACCCCATATAGGGGGTACCCCAGAACTAGGAACGTCCTGATGTCTCCCTCAGGAGATCGGCCAGGAAACACACGAGTCCGCCGCGCAAAAAATCACGTTTTGGAGCCCCCCTTAATTTTTTCTTATTTTAGTATTTGTTGTTATATAACGGCAACAGAAATACGTAAAATTTCAGCTCTCTAGCTGTCATGGTTCTTCTGGAGGTACTAGACGAAACCCCATCGGCTGTTGAGCATCAATGCTAAGTACTTAATGGTCTTCCTGACAACGATGAGGGTGCCGCATATCACAATTTGAGATTCTCAAAGCGGTCTTCACCAAGGTCCATTGTAGGATTTGGCTTCATATTTTTTGTCGAAATAGTCTGAAAATACGCCGCTGTGGTGGCGTTGTGATACCTCAGGGTATTGACGATGTCGGGCGATAATCTCCCAGGAGATGGTATTAAACACTTTCGCAGTGTTTATTAATCTCAAAAGATGAACTTTACAGTTACTGCCACTAGAAAATTACCGATGTTAAGTTTTCTTGTCCAAAATAAATAAATAATTTAATTTTTTTCATATTATTTTGTTTCATGTTTGCATAATATCTATCTATCTATACTTATAATAAAACTGTTGTGGGTCGAGAGTCTGTACATGGAAGATATTTAAAAAAAATTAATTGTAGGGCGTTCTCTAATCGATACTGATGCCGAAAATGTAATTTAATTTTTTCATGTCTGTCTGTCTGTATCCTGAATAGTTCAGTCCGCGTTGAAGGCGTGAATTAAATTGTTTTAGAATAGACTTAATCTTTAAGCTCTTTTATGATTAAGCAAACAGGGCCATTTCACACGCTGCTTGATGAGACTCATGAAGAAGTACCCCTCCTTTCGTACATCTCATGTGACGTAAACGAAGTTGCGAGCGTCAGCTAGTACTTACAATAAAACTGTAGAGGGTCGAGAGTCTGTACAAGGAATATATTTTGAAAATGTTGATTGTAGGGCGTTCTCTAATCGATACTGATGCCAAAAATGTAATTTAAACTTTTCATGTCTGTCTGTCTCTCTGTATCCCCAAAAAGTATCACGCCGAAGCTACTGAAACAATTTTTATGAAACTTAGTACAATCAAAGCTTATAATCCGAGGAAGGTTCTAGAATACTTTTGATCCCGATATTTTGCGCGGTACTTTTGGGAGAGGGGATGAAAGACAAAAAGGGTTTTTTAGTTGTAACTTCTCAATGCGTGGTCTGATTCCAAATTATATTTTTGTGTTATAAAGACAGTACTTTAGGGATTGTTTTACACAAGTTTCAATGTTGAGGATTTTGTAGTTCAGGAATTAGAGACATCTCAACTTTCGCAATACCTAGAATTCAAGGAGTCCATTGAATGTGAGGGTAAATCTAAACTGGCGTCTTAGCTTAATCATAAAAGAGCTTAATGATTAAGGCTATTGTAAAATAATTCAGTTCGCGCTGAAGGCGTAGACTGAATTGTTTTAGAATGGACTTAATCTTTAAGCTCTTTTATGATTAAGCAAACAGGGCAGTTTCATACGCTCCCATGAGTCTGATGAAAAAATTACCTCTCCTTGCTTCCTTATGTAGCGTAAACGAAGTTGCGAGGGTCAGCTAGTCTATACATATATTAAAACTGTTGAGGTTCAAGAGTCTGTACATGGAAGATATTTAGAAAATTTTAATTGTAGGGCGGTCTCTAATCGATACTGATGCCGAAAATGTAATTTAAACTTTCCCCTTCTTACTACAAAAAAAATAAACAGGTGTTGAACACGTACCCCTCCATGGGACCTGGAAGCGAGAGCCCTTGCGTCACTGTTCAGATGGCGCAAGGAGGCGCTGGAGCGGGGCCAAAGGCCTGCGTCTCGAGAAATCGAGACCCAGCGGACTCTGCTCCACCAGGAAACCGTGGAGACATGGAAGGTGCGACTTGAGCAACCAAAGGGGGTATTCGCCACAATCGCGGCCGTCAGACCGGTCATGGACGAGTGGCTGGAGAGAAGACACGGTGCTCTCTCCTACCGGTTGACACAGATACTTGCCGGGCATGGTAGCTTCGGTAGGTATCTGTGGCGAAAACACCGGGAAACCACGGCCGAGTGTCAGCACTGCGAGGACCGCAGCGATGACACGGCGCTCCACACTCTGGTGGAGTGCACGGCGTGGGCACAACAGCGCCAGGTTCTCGTAGTGGGTCTGGGCGTGGACACTCTCTCGCTCGAGGCCATGGTGCGAGCCATGCTCTCCAGCGGGAGTAAGTGGGACTGCGCCGCATCTTTCTGCGAGCAGGTCATGCTCGCAAAGGAGGCGGCGGGCCGGGTGCGGGAGAGAACTCTCCCACCCGAGTTCCGCAGTCGGCGCCCTGGGCGCCGCCGACGTGTCTTCGCCGAGGACTATCGGCCTCCATGACCGGGGGTCTGAGGACAGTGAGAGGGCCGCTCACCGTCCTCACAGAAGCAGGCCCATGACGGCAGCGTGACGCACAGTATTAGAATAGATCGATCTAGTTGGACAAAACCTCAGCACCTAATTAAGACTTAGAAAATTACTTTTTAACAAAAAGAAAATATTAATATCCGTGTGCAGATTGTTAATGAATAAGTATATAACAAAAATATTCATTTTTTAATAATTCACAAACGTCTGTGTCCGTAAACGTATGCGATTTTCTAGGTAGCTTCCACAGCAGGGAAATGTACGGATCTGAAATCATTAAGAAGTATTTTAACAAATCAAAATTAGTTCTGACTCTTGACTTTTGCAGGTGTGTCTTAATCTAGCTTTTCTTATTTCTTTGTTCATGGATTTCCCAAATGTACCAAAGGAATTATCGAATTTCTTATCAATGCTCCTCCATGAACTAAGATTTCATGAACTGTTACGGGCATAACATACCAGTGATATAATTCCAAATAGTGAGTTCGTGTTTTGTCACAATAGTCTTGAAATTTTATATCATCTATCTCGTGGCCACAAGCTATGGTTCTTAATATGACTAAGAAATTATAAATTAGACGTTCGTCGACACCTGTGATTGCAGCTTTTTCTTTGTAGTTGAGAAAAAATCTGCGTGCGGTATTCCAGCGTATTATTAACCCTATCTGATTGATTTTTTTTTAATTTACGATTTCTGGTTGCAACTCTATCTTTCTTTTCTTGTCTCCGTATCTGCCATTCCTTCATTTCTAATCGTTATGCAATATTTAAAAGACACTCCATTGTCCGAATAATTGCGCCGAATCTCGTTTACCGGAAGATCGAACCAATTTACTAATAATATGTGCAGCATAAATTATTTTGACTCTCTCATATTTTTCACACATATCCATAACTTTTCTTCTTTTCGTTCTGTCTGAACTCTCCTCAAAGTTTTTGGCTAGTCTACCACCACCACTACCACTAGAATGTAAAGACGTCACGTTCTCGACATCAAAACGAACTTCCTCTACCAGCCATGTACTAAACTTTCTTTAAACAATCATACTTTCTGTGTTTCCTTTCCCATTTGGACCTTATTTTTTCACATTCCTTTTTAACAAATTTCTTAAGTTTATGCTCTACTTCTTCACTACAGTCCTCAATGTGCAAAAGACCTTTTATAAAAGTAATTAGTGCAGGTACTCTTTCGGAAGTCGGCTTAGAACGCCAAATATTAAAAATTTCAATTCGCTTTCGATGGCGCATACCTACGAAAAAAATAAATAAAAAATAATAGCACAAAAATGCGCAAATAATGACTGGTATTGCTCGAAAAGTAATTAAATTATCTATCAAACAGTAGTATTTATATGACACGACTGCATCCGACTGTTAAGTTAGGGTCCAAAATAGAACGGTACAATCATTCATTTTATCTATTACGGACCTATCGCAAACACTGCATAGATATATTTTAATAAAATAAACTACAACATGGTATTTGATTTAAACAAAATAATACATACCTGAGCTATATAAGAATAAAGTTTTAAAATAATCAGCAAAGTATTTTTAGTGCGATATCACTTTGAACTAAATGAACGATTACGTGATATCAATAAATCAAATTATCAGGGCTTTGAATGTTACACTTTGCGAATTAATTATACGTCTACTTGTTATTTTAAACTACCCACAATTAAGCTTTCTGATTCACTGGTTAATATCGATTGCGGAAATGGTATCTATTGCTATAAAATTAAAGGTTAATTTTTAAGGTTTTGTCCAACTAGATCGATCTATTCTAATACTGTGTGACGTGAGCAACTCACGCACGCCCCCCCCCCCCCTTAGAAGCGGGGTCACACCCGAAACCCCCCATAGACGCGGGATTACACCCGAACCATCCCCTGGGCGAGGCCGCATTGGCGGCCGTAGGTCTGTTGGGAGTCACGGGACATCCTTCCTGAGGGCTTACCCGGGGCTCTCAACCATAGGCTGTTAGGCGTGGCGTGAGGTTTTTTAGTCGGTAAGAGTCCGGCATAACATCCTATGAGGATTTTCCCTCAAGTTAAACAAAAAAAAAAGTGTTGAACACGTGTTTAAGAAAAAGTTCTACCACAAAATAGCGCTTAACGCTGATTTCGTATTTAGACACGTCTTAAGTTAGACATTACTTTAGGTACACGCGGTCTTACTACATAAAATAATTTAAACACTGGTCTAGCATTTGTTTAGTTAGACTCTTCTAAAAAGATAAACATATGTCGACCATGTGTTTAAGTTTCGCTACCACAAAACCGTATTTAGCGTGTAACAAGATAACGTTTATCTCAATCAGTTCTTTTCACATAGGCAACACTACTCATTATTCGTATAGGTTCGTTCTTTTCTGTTTCGTTGTATACAAAAATAAATAAATTGAATGACATTATTTTTCTTTTACTTAGTTTCCTTTTCTTTCTACCTTTTAAAAATACAAAATAAATTAGATCGTTTTTAATTGAACATTAAATACAAAATGTAAGTAATATCAATAATTTTGAATAAAATAACAATATAATAGCCGAGTGCAGGATGAAACGGAACGTGTCGTGTCGTGTCACTGTCACACCAGTCTCGAGCGCAACGTCACTCGGTGCGCACGTACGCATTGTTTTATTCATATATTTTTGTTACATACCTACGAAAGAACATGGAGTGTCAAAAGTGTAAAAAATCTTTATCGAAAAAGGGAGCACACTTTTTGTGCCAGGGACCGTGCCAAGGCACGTTCCACAGAAGCTGTGTGAAGGGACTGGTTGCTGATATGAAAGCCGGCGTAAATAGAATACACTGCAATAATTGTGAAGATGAGGGTACGGATGTGGAGGAGCCAGAAGAGGAAGAACAAAACCTTGCAAAAATTCTCAAGGATATCCAGAACAAAGTCAGTTCAATACCCGTCATCAAGAAACATTTAGACAGTATACAACAAAGTATCAGTGTTTTATCTGACAAGTACGATTCCTTGTTGGCCGAACAAGAACAGTCTAAAGAGAAAATAATTAAACTTGAAAAAAAGTTCGTGAATATAAATAACAAGTGTGTATATCTGGAAAAATGTAACTTAGTGCTGGAACAAAAAGTGCATGAGCAGGATCGATCTTCACGTAAAAATAACCTAGAAATTATTGGTGTTGAACAATTACAAGGTGAAAACATTAAAGAAATAGTGTCCAAGATTGGTAATAAAATGGGTGTGAGTAGCAGTCAAATTGAATGGGCAAAGCGTAGTCACGCTCCAAAGCAGGGTGCAACACCACCAGCAATCATGATAGGGTTCAAACCTACTGGCATGGAAGAACGGGTTAGCTGGTTGTCTAAGCGCAGAATACTGATGGACATGAGAAGTAATGCGCTCACCCGAGGAACTATGACCAATAAAATTTATATAAATGAAGATCTCCCCAAATCCACCAAGACCTTGATTTGGAACGCTAAGAAACGACTACATGGAATATACGACTATGTGTGGGTGAACGATGGTAAACTACTGGTAAAAAAGGCCGAAGGTGAGCAATCAATATGGATTAAAAATGAAACGGACCTGAACCAGGCCTCCGTCACTCGCTCAAAAACGCGCGCTATGTACCTACCGCTCGGCATCTCCCTGGGGATACAACTGGCAGAGGGCTGCCGGACGCCCGATTGAGCACTCGCATCGCACCACATCGCACGTTTCCCGCGCTTACGCTTCTAAATGCCGAAACCACTTAATTTTTGTGCAGTGGTCGCAGTGGATGGGTGCAATATTACAAAAACACAATAAAATTTGTCGTTTTTTGAATTGCCGAGAGACGAAAAAAGCCGAGTACCTAATATTTTAAATCTTATCAATGTTTTCATAATTTATTTATTTGAACATAAGCAGGTAGGTGATAAGAATGTAAATCGTAAATTAAGGAGTTATTTGAGTCAGGTATTATAAAAGTGTTGTTTTTGTAAGCAATTCAATGTTTTATAGTATTTATAGGTAAAAAGGTTTTATAGGTAGTCGAAGCGCTCGTGGCCCCGCGTACTCAGGGTTCTGTAATCGATCACGTTAGTAAGCAACTTTCACTATGGCCTGTTCTTGGATGGGTGACCATTCATGTGAACACTTTGTGACCTTTATTTGAGCGTTTCCGTGCTTCGGAAGGCACGTTAAGACGTTGATCCTCGTTGCCAATAAAATAGCAGTCAGCCAAGTTGGAGGCCTTTTTAGGCGGTTTTAAAAATTTAAACAGCAGACGGTCACAACCTGCCTGCTCACCACCTATTACTTGGGACAAACTATAAAAAAATGAAATGTGGGCATCTAATATGCCTCTGCCTTCCCCTTCGGAGATCAACGCGTGACCATATAATGTATGTGTGTGTAACATAGTAAGGTAGGATGGCCGGATGGGATAGGTTAATAGCCGGTACTTACGCTAAAGGTAATGTCAGTTAATTTTAGATTTCTTTGATATTTTAGTTATGGGTAGGAATAAAAAAAACAATATAAATACATAGATATACCTACCTACTGTGATTCATAATTTATTTTTGGTTTTTACGTGCATTTATAAAAGCGTGGTTTTCTAGGGTTTTTTAAACCATTTATTTTTTTTTCCTTACATTCCATTAAATTGTTAGTTACATACATGTCGACCTAATAAAACCGTATTAAAACATGGTTGATTCGTTACATTCGTTTATTACAACAATCATAATAGGTTCAACCCTAGCGCATTCTTACGATGACGTCACTCGCACAGCGGGCAACACAGTCTCGACGCTATGGACGCGTGTTTAAGGTACAATTCTTCTCGTTCTAAGCAGCAGGTATTATTATTAAAATTTTGTAGGCTAATATAGCGTAGGTATTGTCGCGTTTGTATGGGAGTGATGTATCTGTTACGTAGTAACTATTTAGTAATCTGTGCCTGAACGAAGTACTACGATCACAATAGGTATTTATTTTACATTATTATATATTCTGTATATTAGCATAACTAAATCATAAAATTCGCAGACTTAAATAGTTTCGATAGTATAACCGAAAATCTTGTAAACTGTTCATGTATTGATCATATACATAGTTGGATTGATACGTGTACAAGTGATAATAGTATAGGTATATTACATGTTAACATTTGTTCTATAAAAAAACACTTCAATGAATTTTTGGTTGCCATTGATAGTAGCCTAAAATATTTGAATATAATTGTTATTACAGAACCAAACATAAACTATTCGCTGACATCATTATTCAAAATAAGTGGGTATAATCTGAATACTTATACCAGGGATGGTCGACGAGGTGGCGGAGTTTTGGTATACACGAGAACACAGCTGTGTGCGTCGGTTTGCCAATCTCCACAAACCTCTGGAATGCGGGCAGCGGAGTGCGTTTCCATTGCACTGAACTATCACAATGAATTAATATATTTAGTTGCTATTTACAGACCGCCTCGGTTTAATAAAATAGATAAAACCAACCAATTTTTAATAGAATTTTGCAATTTATTAGAAAGTTTGCCTTTAAATAAGAAAGTTATATTATGTGGTGACATACCTAAACATAGATTTATTAAAAAATCAAGAAAAGCATGTAATTTTATATAAAAATTTATTATCAGAACACGGGTTTGTACAATGTATTAGAGACGTAACAAGATAAGAAATTTTAATGGGAAAGTTGGTAAAATCTTGTCTAGACCACATATATGTGAGAATGAGTAGTGGTACTGTAGACTCCGCAGTAGTGAGACATAAGATAGCCGATCATTATATGGTTTCAGCTGTAGTAAAATGGAAACGCACCACGCAGTCAGCGACGGCGGACGGCGCTGGCAGTGAGCGCACGGTGACGGCATTGCCAGCGCCGTCGCTGTCTTTACGTGCTACGCCTACGGTAGCAAATAATCGTGTATTAAACAATAACATGGTACGAAAAAAATTGTCTACTATTGATTTCGAGAGTATGATGTTATTGGACTCGCCAACGGAGTTGTATAACGCTATGTACCAGTGTTTTAATTCAATTTATAATGAATGTTACACTACCAAACTTGTGCGTATTACCAAAAGAAATGATAAAAATTGGGTAACTAGTGAATTAAAGATAATGATGCAGGAAAGAGACAGGTTATTTGTAGTCTGGAAAAATGATCCAAAGAATATGTTAAAGCGCTTTATTTATACAAATTACAGAAATAAATGTCAAAAAACTATAAACAAAAGTAAGAATAAATACGACAGGGACAGTATAAGGCAGTGTAATGGGGATATAAAAAAGTTATGAATAAAATTAAATGAAATGTTAGGAAACACGAAACAGTCATTAGATCAGTACATACTGAGCAGCATGAGTGGGGGGAGCACGAGTGTTAAAGGTATTTGTGACGACTTTGCTTATACGTTTATCAGGGAAATTAATAGTATCAAACATTTTTGTGGGGAAAATTTATTAAATAGGGACTTATATGTAAAAAAATCGGACGTGAGCATGAGATGGCAACCGGTTAGTAGCACAGATATAAAGAAGACAATTAACAATATAGATATAAATAAATCACCCGGTTGTGACCTCATTCGTATGTCCGATCTAAAGTATGTAGTTGATAGGGTGAGTCCTGTTTTGGCTAGACTTGTGAATTTATCTGTACAACACTGTGTAATGCCTAGCCGACTTAAGGAAGCTATAGTACGTCCCATACATAAAAAAGGTGATCGTAAATGTGTATCAAATTACCGTCCAATAACCATATTGTCTAGTGTTGATAAAATAATGGAGACATGTATTGTCAAGCAAATAAGTACCTTTTTACAACAACATAATGTATTGCATAATTGTCAGCATGGTTTTCTTAAAGGGAAAAGTACTAATACACTAATGTCAAAGTTTGCAGATGAGATTAACAACTATTTAGAGGAGAAAAACTTTGTTATAGCAGTATTCTTTGATTACAAAAAAGCATTTGATACCCTAGAAACTGGTACCCTTCTAACCGCGATGGAGGAGTGCGGGGTGAGAAAACCGCTTAACCAGTGGTTCCGTGATTATCTCAATGACCGCTGTTATCGCGTGAAGGTGGCAGGTACGCTCAGTGGTAGGGTGGAGGTGCGGTGCGGGGTGCCGCAGGGCTCCGGATGTGGACCTACCAGCTACTTGATGCACGTGAATAGCTTGTGTAACGTGCTGCAGCACTGCACGCCATACATGTTCGCAGACGACAGATGCGCGCTGCGCGCCGGCACCGATATCAACGACATTTGTAGTTTAGTACAACAAGATATAGATAGGGTGGTCAAATGGTCCCATGATAACGGTATAGTTTTGAACTCCGAAAAAACTAAGCTACTATTGATACATTCTCCTTATCTCAACCCATCAGTGGAGCCATTGTTGTATACACATACATTTGATTATTTTCATAGCGATTTTTTAAATTGTAACTGTAGACCAATGGAAAGAGCTAGATACATAACATATTTAGGCATGACAGTAGATGAAAATTTTTCCTGGTTACACCATGTTGAGTATATCTGTGGAAAATTAAGAACATTGTTGGGAAAATTTTATCATCTTAGTTTCAAAACGAACAGTAGTATATTAAGGTGTTTATTTATGGCATTAGTGGAGCCTATAATGAGCTATGGACTAGATTGCTATGGTCTTACTTTTAAAAGTTATATAGAAAGGCTTGAGTCACTACAAATAAGATTTTTAAAATTACTTGTCAGTAAAAAAGTGAAAGAGCAATGTAAAAATGACTATAGCAAATTGTATAAGATATGTAAAATATTACCAGTCAGTGTGAAACACAAATACCTATTAGCAGTAAATAACCATGGTAGAAAGGAGCAGGAGCTATCACATGTAATCAATAAATATAACACTCGCTCAATGGCTCAGGGAAGGTTCGTTGTACCTAGAATTAATAACTATTACGGTGACAGAACTTTAAAAACACGATTACCTTATCTTTATAATAGGTTACCAGAAAGATTGAGGAGTGAAAAGAGTCTAACAATTTTCAAACAACATTTAAAAATACACTACCTGACTATTGGTTAGTGAACTTACCTGTCTATTGTAATATGTACTTTACAGTCCGCATACCTAAAGAAAGTTATGATAAGTAGGTACATGTATGGTGTAAGGGATGTATAAATAAAAAAAAAAAATTGAATGCATTACGTGTAAAATACTTATAATTTATCTAGTAGGTAATAGTACTACATACAACCTGAATAGTGGAAAGTAAACCGATCCCAAGACTATGTCGTAGGGCTGGTCAGGTTAGTATGCTATCTTTAGTTATAATTTTTGATGTGGATACTTTACATATGATAGTACTACATACAACCTGACTAGTGGAAAGTAAACCGATCCCAAGACTATGTCGTAGGGCTGGTCAGGTTAGTATGCTATCTTTAGTTATAATTTTTGATGTGGATATTTTACATATGTCATTGGTAATTCCTGTGATGGTACGCACGAATTATCAATGACATTAAATTGTGTACTCATAGTTGTAAGTATGTAGCTATCTAATGAATTATGTACGGAGACTTTGATCCCAGAGTCAAACCGAATTATCGGTTTTGTGGGACGAGATGTATAAATCATGTATTGTGTGTCTTACTTAATAAATAAATAAATAATAAATAAAACTCGGTGTTGTCAAATTGTTTGTTTGTTTTTTGAGTGGGGTTTGAACAATGATGTATAATTACTATAGATACGTTATCAACACTCCGAAAATGGCAAGACGAAAAGAAGGTGGGTATTTAACCCATAGATTTAGAATGTACAAGATAAACAGTGTCAGATAGAAAACGAAACCAAAAAAGAAATATCTATGTGTGAAAATGAATATATGAATATCTATATATGTTATTTAATATCAAATTCACACACTGAACTCGACACCATCGTAGAAAATATAAAATTTTCCATTTTATTCGTAAGATCACTACAGAATATTGTAAAATATGAATGACATATTATCACCACGGGTGCTTTTTTTGTTTAACGTGAGGGAAAATCCTCATAGGATGTTATGCCGGACTCTTACCGACTAAAAAACCTCACGCCACGCCTAACAGCTTATGGTTGAGAGCCCCGGGTAAGCCCTCAGGGAGGATGTCCCGTGACTCCCAACAGACCTACGGCCGCCAATGCGGCCTCGCCCAGGGGGTGGTTCGGGTGCAATCCCGCGTCTATGGGGGATTTCGGGTGTGATCCCGCTTCTAAGGGGGGGCGTGCGTGAGTTGCTCACGTCACGCTGCCGTCATGGGCCTGCTTCTGTAAGGACGGTGAGCGGCCCTCTCACCGTCCTCAGACCCCCGGTCATGGAGGCCGATAGTCCTCGGCGAAGACACGTCGGCGGCGCCCAGGGCGCCGACTGCGGAACTCGGGTGGGAGAGTTCTCTCCCGCACCCGGCCCGCCGCCTCCTTCGCGAGCATGACCTGCTCGCAGAAAGAGGCGGCGCAGTCCCACTTACTCCCGCTGGAGAGCATGGCTCGCACCATGGCCTCGAGCGAGAGAGTGTCCACGCCCAGACCCACTACGAGGACCTGGCGCTGTTGTGCCCACGCCGTGCACTCCACCAGCGTGTGGAGGGCCGTGTCGTCGCTGCGGTCCTCGCAGTGCTGACACTCGGCCGTGGTTTCCCGGTGTTTTCGCCACAGATACCTACCGAAGCTACTGTGCCCGGCAAGCATCTGTGTCAACCGGTAGGAGAGAGCACCGTGTCTTCTCTCCAGCCACTCGTCCATGACCGGTCTGACGGCCGCGATTGTGGCGAATCCCCCTTTGGTTGCTCAAGTCGCACCTTCCATGTCTCCACGGTTTCCTGGTGGAGCAGGGTCCGCTGGGCCTCGATTTCTCGAGACGCAGGCCTTTGGCCCCGCTCCAGCGCCTCCTTGCGCCATCTGAACAGTGACGCAAGGGCTCTCGCTTCCAGGTCCCATGGAGGGGTCCCGGCTAGGAGACATGCCGCCTCACCGGAGATCGTGCGGTATCCTCTTATCACCCTGACGGCCATTATTCTCTGCGGGCACCACGGGTGCTAGGGTGATAAATTAAGAGTCACAAGTTGCTATCTCTTTTCCTCTCGAGCTATGTGTACTGGTAAATGAGGTCTCGCTCGCACGCTATGTGTATCTATTGAGAGTAGCGAAAAATTCTAAATCTATGATTTAACCTGACTTTAGTTTAGAACGGACCAACAAGTGTCGCGACTGTACGCTAGCGAAAGTTCTACTATCAGTGTTTTATATTCTGTTAGTAAAGAAAACTCGTGAAAAACATGCCTTCGTGGATTTTCAGACAGTTAAATAATAACACCGCAACTGTAAAATATAAAAATGTGTCTTTGACATCAGAAATATATTTTTTATTTTCTCAACACCGGTCCTGCAATTTAAGGTAATGAATGAACCACAGAGTACCTAATCACTACGAAAGAATAGTGACTAGCGGGAACCACTCACGACTAACTTCCCGTTCAATACACTTGTGCTGTATTTGAAAGCCATGCCGTGATGTTCATGCATGACGTGTCTAATTGTATTATATCATTGGGTTTGAAATAATAAAGAGCACTACAATTCGAATTTAAATTGCCAAATGTGTGATTTAAACACGCGCTAAACTATCTGCTCCGTGTGCCTAAAGTAATGTCTAAGATGTGTCTAAATACGAAATCAGCGTTAGGCGCTATTTTGTGGTAGAACTTTTTCTTAAACACGTGTTCAGCACATGTTTAATTTTTTTGTAGTAAGACGGACGGAGTTTAGCGAGTGTTCAAATCACACATTTGACAATTCGAATTGTAGTGCTCTATTTCAAACCCAATGATATAATACAATAATTAGACACGTCATGCAGGAACATCACGGCACGGCTTTCAAATACAGCACAAGAAGTGTATCAGTCGACACTTGTTGGTCCGGACTAAACAGAAGTCAGGTTAAATACCCACCTTCTTTTCGTCTTGCCATTTTCGGAGTGTTGATAACGTATCTATAGTAATTATACATCATTGTTCAAACCCCACTCAAAAAACAAACAAACAATTTGACAACACCGAGTGACACGACACGTTCCGTTTCATCCTGCACTCGGCTATTATATTGTTATTTTATTCAAAATTATTGATATTACTTACATTTTGTATTTAATGTTCAATTAAAAACGATCTAAGTAATTTGTATTTTTGAAAGGTAGAAAGAAAAGGAAACTAAGTAAAAGAAAAATAATGTCATTCAATTTATTTATTTTTGAAAACAACGAAACAGAAAAGAACGAACCTATACGAACGATGAGCAGTGTTGCCTATGTGAAAAGAACTGATTGAGATAAACATTATCTTGATAGACACACGCTAAATACAGTTTTGTGGTAGCGAAACTTAAACACATACATATGTTTATCTTTCTAGAAATGTCTAACTAAACACATGCTAGACCAGTGTTTAAATTATTTTATGTAGTAAGACCGTTCATGTCTGTCTGTCTGTCTGTCCGTCTGTCTATATCCCGAATAAGTATCACGCCGAAACTACTGAACCAATTTGGATGATACTTTCGAGCTTATTGTCCGAGGAAGGTTCTAGGATACTTTTGATCCCGATCTGACTTATCATTTATATATATGTATATTTTCATTTATATTTTGCGCGGTTCCTGCGGGAGAGGGGATGAAAGAAAAAATGGTTTTTCAGCTGTAATTTCTTAACGCGTAATCCAATTTCAAATATTTTTTTAGTATGGGAAAGAGAGTACTAAAAGGATTGTTTCACACACGTTTCAATTTCAAGGGTTTTGTAGTTCAGAGGTTTTGTAGTTCAGAAATTATAGACGTCTCATTTTTTGCTAAACTTATAAATCAAGGACTCCTTTGAATGTAAGGGTCATCCTAAACTGGCTTGTTTGCTTGGTCACAAAAGAACTTAAAGATTAAGGGTATTGTAAAATAAATCAGTCTAGAATGAATTGTTTTAGACTAAACTTAATCTTTAAGTTCTTTTCAGAATAAGCAAACAGGGCAGTTTAACAACCTCCTAGGAGTCTGATGAGGAAATACCTCTCTTTTCATAGACCTATGTGACGTAAACAAAGTTGCGAGGGTCAGCTAGTAAGTTTTAAAATATGAGCGAGGCGACGACGGCAGTAATCGTGGTCTGCAGTGGTAGCCAGTCAAGTAAACTATAAAACCCGGTCAAGTGCGAGTCGGATCCGTATCAAAACAGGACGGGCGGAAGCAAATGTGACGGGAAACATTAAATCACTTTACATAATAATACCACGCCTCTCTCATCACTCTCATGTGACGCAAACGAAGTTGTGCGGGTCAGCTCTAATGAACATAAGCGACGGAGTAAATGCCCTCTCCCAAAGGAACTGCTCAAAATATCAGGATCAAAAGTATCCTAGAACCTTACTCAGATTATAAGCTCTAATCGTACGAAGTTTTATTCAAATCGATTCAGTGGTTTCAGCGTGAGATTTATTCGGTATACAGACAGACAGATATAAAATATTTAAAACGAGCTGACCCTCGCAACTTCGTTTACGCCACATAAGGTGTATAAAAGGACGGGTATTTTTTCAACAGACTCATAGGAGCGTATGAAGCTGCCCTGTCTGCTTAATCATAAAAGAGCTCAATGATTAAGTCCTATACCAACACGCCAGTTTAGATTTACCCTCACATTCAAAGGAATCTAGGTTTTGCGAAACTTCTACAAAACCCTCAATATTAAAACTCGTGCGAACCAGTCTTTAAAATAATTCCTTTATGATACTGAAAAAAATTTTGGAATCGTACCACGCATTGAAAAGTTACAACTAACAAAAACATTTTCCCTTTCATCCCCTTTCCCAAAGGAACCGCACAAAATATCGGGATCAAAAGTATCCTAGAACCTTTCTCGGATTATAAGCTCAGATTTTACCAAGTTTCATTCAAATCGATTCAGTAGTTTCGGCGTGATACTTATTCGGGATACAGACAGACAGACAGGCAGTCATAAAAAGTTTACATTACATTTTCGGCTTCAGTATCGATTAGAGAACGCCCTACAAAATAAAATTTTCAAAATATCTTCTATGTACAGAATCTCGATCCACAACAGTTTTATTATAATGTACTAGCTGACCCTCGCAACTTCGTTTACGCCCCTTGTTTTCCTGTGTACCCTTGGCAGTTCCCTTGATGGTAAAGTGGAAAATAAATTTTAACCGCTGTACCCTTGGCCGTAAAACCCAACCAAATTAAATTAAACATGAAATCTTTCATTGAAATCATGATCTTTTAGGACATGTGAGTGGAAAAAGATCCATTATTGGTTGTGGTATACGAAGAACATCTAAAAGTTTAAATAAATTTCCAAAACAAATGAAGATCGGTAAAACAAATGAAGATCGGTAAAACAAATGAAGATCGGTATAACAAATGAAGATCGGTAAAACAAATGAAGATCGGTAAAACAAATGAAGATCGGTATAACAAATGAAGATCGGTAAAACAAATGAAGATCGGTAAAACAACTGAAGATTAGTAACACAAATGAGGATCGGTATAACAAATGAAGATCAGTGAAACAAATGAAGATCGGTATAACCAATGAAGATCGATAGAACAAATGAAGATTGACAAAACAAATGAAGATCGACGAAACAAATGAAGATCGAAAAAACATATGCAGATCTATAAAACAAAGGACTATTAGCAAGTTGATAAGTTCCAAAATTACTTGCAGCCATATTTTGCAATCTAGATGTGATTGCCATTGAAAAAAAGGTGCAACCAATTCTCGACCTTAATGACAATTATCTAAAAATATGTTTATAGACATATAGACATCACTGATTACGAATATATAAAAATAAATAGATATTTTGCATGTACATAAGGTCGAGAATTGCTTGCACCTATTTTTTTGAATGGTTAACGCATCTAGATTACAAAAAATGAGTCGAAGCAAATTTGGACCTTATGAGCATGCGTAATATCTATTTATTTTTTATATATTCGTGATCACTGATGTCTATATATGCCTAGAACCACATTTTTAGAGAAGTGTCATTAAGGTCGAGAATTGCTTGCACCTATTTTTTTGAATGGTTATCGCATCTAGATTACATATAATGGGTCCAAGCAAATTTCGACCTTATGAGCATGCATAATAACTATTTATTTTAATATATTCGTGATCAGTGATGTTTATATATGCCTAAAAACATATTTTTAGATAAGTGTCATTAAGGTCGATAATTGCTTGCACCTATTTTTTTCAATGGCAATCACATCTAGATTGCAAAATATGGCTGCAAGTAATTTTGGAACTTATCAACTATAATATCTCGTGATCATAAGTATCTTAGAACCTTCCTCGGATCATAAGCTCCGATTGTACCAAGTTTCATTCAAATCGATTCAGTAGTTTCGGCGTGATACTTATTCGGGATATAGACAGACAGACATGAAACGTTTAAAGCACATTTTCGGCTTCAGTATCGATTAGAAAACGCCCTACAATTAAAATTTTCAAAATATCTTCCATGTACAGACTCTCGACCCTCAACAGTTTTATTATATGTATGTATAGATAGATATGTTTGATAAAAGTTGCTCCAAGTCTACACAACAAACTAGACTACGGTAATTGTTGAATGATTTGTAATTAAGTACCTACTGGAAGTTCAAAAAAGAAAAAGAGTAGCGGTGAGTTTTATTGCCAGGTTATTTTTTCTCCGACTGAACTCTGGAAGCAATCATTTGGACGTTCATAAAGGTTACATTGTAACCTTTAATATGAATAAAGATTTTTCATTTAATTTTTTTTAGCTATAATTTCTCACTGCGTGGTTCGATTTCAAATATGTTTTTGGTGTCTGAAAGCGAGTACTTTAAGCATTATTCCACACAATTTTCAATATTGAGGGTTATGTAGTTCAGAAATTAGGGGCATCTCAACTTTCGGGAAATTTAGAATTCAACGTTTCTTTTGAAAGTTAGGCTAAACGGGCGTGTTGGCTTAATCATAAAAGAGCTTAATGATTAAGGCTCCTACGGCGCGGACTGAATTATTTTACAATAGCCTTAATCTTTAAGCTCTTTTATGATTAAGCAAACATTGCCGTTTCACACGCTGCTTGATGAGCCTCATGAAGAAGTACCCCTCCATTCGTACACCTTATGTGACGTAAACGAAGTTGCGAGGGTTTTTTTTTTTTTTTTTTTTTTTTTTTTATACCACTAAGGTGGCAGACAAGCATACGGCCCACCAGGAGGACTGGTGGTCACCGCAGCCTATGAACGTTTGCAACACCAGAGGCGCCACACTCGCGCTGCCGACCCTGTAAAAACCTTCTTAGACCCCTTTTGAAGAACCCCATACTGTAGGCGTTTGGGAAAACCGAGGCAGGAAGATCATTCCACAACATAAGCGTGCGCGGAAGAAATCCCCTATCGGATCTAACCGTGCTCGAACGCTTCGGACGTAGGGTGTGAGGATGAAATCCCAGTCTATGGCGAGCGGTGCGATGATAGAACGTAGCCGTGGGCATCATGTCAAACAATTCCTCAGAGCAGATACCATTGTACAGGCGGTAGAACACGCATAAGGAGGCAAAGTCTCTCCTGTCGCAAAGAGGTTCAACACCACCTGTCAGTAAAGGATCGTTGACAACTCTCACAGCTCGCCTCTGCACCGAGTCAAATGGACGAAGCTGATATTCAGGTGCCCCCGCCCAGAGGTGACAGCAGTACTCCATGTGTGGCCGCACTTGCGACTTATAGAGAAGCAGTGTTTGCGCCGCAGTAAAGTACCGCCGCGCCCTGTTGAGCACACCGAGCTTCTTGGACGCTAGCTTGGCCTTGTCCTCCAAATGACTGCGGAACTGAACGTCACTGGAGATATCAACACCAAGGATCCCTATACATTTAGAGATGGAAAGAGATGTGCCCTGGAATTGTGGCGCTACAGTAATTGGGGCTTTCTTAGCGGTGAAGAAACACGCCTGTGTCTTGGAGGGGTTGAACTGAACAAGATTTTGTCTACCCCAATCGGACACTCTAGTAAGAGTAGCCTCGATTTCAGACACAAGCTGTTCACGACTTTCTTCCACTGCGTCCCGAGAGATACCGGGGCGGCCTGTGTAACAAGTGTCCCCCGTACTGTCGTCTGCATAACAATGAATGCCGTCAATAGACAACATGTCATTGATATGCAGCAGAAACAGAGTAGGGGACAACACTGAGCCTTGCGGTACTCCAGCGTTAATGGCCATGCAGTCAGAACAGCTGCCGTCGACAACAGCCCTGATGCTTCTACCGGCCAAAAAGCTGGACACCCATCCGCATAATCTTTCGGTCAGTCCGTAGGAGGGCAATTTATTAAGAAGACCACGGTGCCAGACCCGGTCAAAGGCTTTAGAAATGTCGAGGCTCACTGCTAGAGCCTCGCCCTTACTCTCGATAGCCGTCGCCCATCGGTGTGTGAGGCACACGAGAAGATCGCCCGTCGAGCGACCGTGACGGAAACCGTACTGCCGGTCACTGAGCAGGTCGTTTTCCTCAAGGTACCTCAGGAGCTGTGTATTAATTACACGCTCCATCACCTTAGACAATAGTGAGGTGACGGCTATAGGCCTGTAATTGGCCGGGTCGGTCCTATCACCCTTCTTGGGCACAGGATGCACATACGCGATCTTCCACGACGCCGGGACTTGTCGCATAGAATATGAAAGCGTGAAAAGACGTGTAAGTACCGGACACAACTCTGGACCACACTGCTTAAGTACCACCGCGGGTATACCGTCCGGCCCACTCGACTTATGAACGTCCAGAGAACGAAGCTCCCGTCGGACGTCCCGCTGCGTGAATTTAACTTCCGGCATGGAAGTTCCACACCACGGAACGTCCGGCGGTACAGCACCCCCGTCGCTCACGGTCGAGTTAGCGGCAAAGAGAAAACCCAAAAGGTCGGCCTTCTCCCCGGCACTCTGGGCCAGACTACCGTCGGGTTTAAGCAAAGGTGGTAAACCTGACTGACAGAAGTTTCCCTCGGCAGCTTTGGCAAGCGACCAGAATTCACGACTCCCTGAAGGGTACCCTGCTAGCCGCTCACCAATTCTGCCGACGAAATCGAATTTAGCCCTGACAATTGCTCTCTTGCTAGCCCTCGAGGCGGCATTTAATTTGCGTTTCACCTCAGAGATGTTTGGATCTGAATTTGCACGAGCCGTGGTCCAGGCTCTGTAGGCAGATTCTTTCAGTCTGAGGCAAAACAAAGCCGCCTCCACGGGTACGACGCGAAGAACTCCCGCAGTCCATCCCAGTCTGCTGACTTATAGTGCCACACATGTCGCCACTCCTTGGGCGTTCAGGCCTTGCGAGTGGCACATGCGCCCGAATGATACAGTGGTCCGACGATCCGAGCGGAGCATCCACTGAGACGTTGTATCCATCCGGACGCGTTGTCAGCAGGAGGTCCAGCAATGCACTATGCTCGTTCTCCTTGTCTGGTATCCTCGTATGGGATTTAACCAGTTGGGAGAACCCATAGGTCAGGGCAAATTCGTGTGCAGCTTTCCCCGCAAAGTCGGTCATCCGGGAGCCCAACCAGTCAACATGATGACCGTTGAAATCCCCCAGAATCACTATCTCCGCAGTGGGATACTGCTCAATCACCTTGTCAGTCGATTGTTGCAGGTGGTCAAAAAGGCGAACTGTGTCCGTGTTACCGCTGTGAGACCTGTACACGCACGCGTAGATCCGGGTGTGGCCCCCGTGATCCACGCGCGCCCATAACGTAGACAGGTCCCTTTCTTCAAGGCTTGTAAGACGGCGACAACAGACATCATCACGGACGTACATACATACCCCGGCTTTCGGCCTGAAGTTGTACTCAAGCTTATAGCCTGGGTACATTAAGTAAGATGTATCGCCCGGGCATGAGATCTGCGTCTCCGTCAAGAAAAGAAGAGTCGGCTTCGTAGTTTCGAGATGTTGGTGAACTACATTGAGGTTCTTATGCATACCTCTGATGTTGCAAAGGCCCATGTAAAGTGTGGACGACGATGCCGCTGTGTATACTCGTTCTATTTTTCTTCTTCTAGCCATGTTTTTTAAGAAAGGGGGGTTAGAAAAGTGAAGGTATGCCTGTGTGCCGGTGGCGCAAGAGACTAAGTGAGACTCTAACTAACCAAAGGCAGACAGAGGTAGTGCGGTAGATTGGCACGGCGTACGGAAGGGCCCCCGGTCCCCCCCCCGATGCAGTGGCCACGTCCACTCCGGTATCCTCCTCCGGCACGACCACAGCACCAGGGACTTTACACAGGCTGCTGGTTCAGCCTCCTGGGGCGGAGATTATGTAATCCCCAGGTTCGGGTTCCGTACAGCCTGCGGGCGGTCAGCGGTCAACCATTTCACCGGGTCTCCCTGACCGCCGTACCAATATTCCGCGCCTCTATCCGCCAATGGAGACAGATTAAGCCTCTGGTCTCACCGTCACCGGCACAGAGTCACCCCAATGAGCTCTGGAACCCTGCTAACCGACGGAGAACATAACCCAACCGGAGTCAGGCTACTATTACCGCGGTCTTCTGCAGGGCGGAGGTACTGCCCCAGGCGGGCTGCTCACCGAACGGAGTACCGTTATGCCCTTCCTCCTAATAAGAGGGTCAGCTAGTGAGGGTCAGCTAGTGTCGAAATATGGTGTGGTCTTTGCTCTCCTGTTACTCTCTTTAAATGATATTTCAAACTCTTTACAGAACTCTCCCAGAGTCCCCCTGCTGATGCATTTGTCGGTACATTAAACTGGGAGGTAATTTGCATGTCAGCTAACTCCGGCCGCAACTCATCATTCATGGTTTCACTAATCTCCTGATATTCTGCTTGTAATGCTCCAAATATCACAGTAAATTTCACTTGGTGTACCTCGCCGGGTGGCAGAAAAAAAAGTTTTGTACAGGTGACACACGACCTGAGCTTCTTAATAGTGCTGTTCCCACTAAGAATCCAATACTTTTGTCTTGTATAATTATGCTGAAGAAATCCGGGCTCCACTGCTGCATTATGGAGGCGGTTATTTATCCCTACCTTCCGAGCTATCTTTCCGAGAGGGCCATAACTTACCCGAGCTGGCTAGCGCCGGGTCGGCGAGATATGTCTTGCGGTGTTCCACAGGGATCGGTCTTAGGACCGCTTCTGTGGAAAATTGGTTACGATTGGGTATTGCGTGGTTCGTTGCTTAGAGGTATCAGCGTAACGTGTTACGTCACCAGGAAACCGTGGAGACCGGGAAAGTGTCACTTGAGCAACCAAGGGGTAGAATTGCCACAATCAGGGTGTTCAGCCGGTCATGGCCGAGTGGCTGGAGAGGAGCCACGGCGCTCTATCCTACCGGTTGTCAAAGATCCTTACCGGGCACGAGAGCTTCGGTAAATATCTGCGGCGAATTCACCTGGAAACCACGGTTAAGTACCAGCACTGCAAGGTACGCAGCGAGGAGACAGCGCTCCACACATTGGCGGAGTGCACAGCGTGGGTGCAACAGCGCTAAGTCTTCCTGGCAGGTATGGATGTGGACATTCTCTCGCTGGAGACTATGGTGCGGGCCATGATCTCCTGTGGAGTAAGTGGGACACCGCTGCGTCTTTCGGTGAGTAGGTCATGCTCGTGAAAGATGCGGCGGGAGAAAACTCGCCCACCCGAGTTCCAAAGGCGAAGACAAGTCTGCGAAGCCCACGCCGCAGACTTGTCTTCGCCCAATACTATCGGCCTTCACGAGCGGGGGCCTTCGGACGGTAAGGGGGCTGCTCACCGTCCTTACAGGTAGCAGGCCCAAGACGACAGCGTGACGTGAAAGATTCACGCATACCACAGCCCAAAGAAGCGAGATAGCAGCCGAACAATCACCCAAGGACGAGGGATAGCACCCAAAAAACCCCTCAAAGACGCGGAGTCGCAGCTGAGCCTGAGGTCGCAGTGGTACGGAATGCGCCTTAACTTAGAAGTTCCCTTTTTGCTGAAATATCCTGTTCTAAATTTTATGAATAAGTACTTAGTTTGTTTTATGTGTTATCTATCTAATCTAAAGTAATACAAAGTTATTATAACAAAATCAAATAAATATACTTTTTTTCTCATGTTTTACAGGAAAGGAGAAGAGAACGAAACATATATATCATATTTTCACATTGTAAGTATTAAATCGACTCATTCACGACTTTGTTCCATCTATATCTATCTATACATATAATAAAACTGTAGAGGGTCGACAATCCGTAAATGGAAGATATTTTGAAAATTTTTATTGTAGGGCGTTCTCTAATTGATACTGAAGCCGAAAATGTAATTTATATTTTTCATGTCTGTCTGTCTGTCTATATCCCAAATAAGTATCACGCAAAAACTACTGAGCCGATTTAAATGATACTTGGTACATTGCGAGCTTATAGTACGAGGAAGGTTCTTGGATACTTTTGATCACGATATTTTGTGCGGTTTCTGCAGGAGAGGGGATGAAAGACAAAATAGTTTTTCAATTGTAATTTCTCAACGCCTGGTCCGATTTAAAAAAAAAATTATAGTGTTGGAAAGGGAGTGCTTTAAGCATTGTGCCACACAAGTTTCAAGGTTGAGGGTTTTGTGGTTCAGTAATTAGAGGCATCTTAACTTTCGCCAAACCTAGAATTCAAGGGTTCCTTTCAATGATAGGGTAAATCTAAACGGGCGTGTTGGCTAAATCATAAAATAGCTTAATTATGCGCCTGCTTACGCCTTCGACGCAGACTGAATTGTTTTAGAATAGCCTTAATCTTTAAGCTCTTTTATGATTTAGCAAACAGGGTCGTTTCACACGGTGCTTGATGAGTCTGATGAAGAATTACCTCCCCTTGCGTACACCTTATGTGACATAAACGAGTTTGCGAGGGTCAACTAGTCATTAATAAAAATATACCTCTAGCTCATCCACAGACCGCAAAAAAAAAAATGACTAGCTGACCCGCGCAACTTCGTTTGCGAAAGAGAGAAAGAGAAATAGAAAGATTCTCCGTCGCGACTATTCTTATCGCATGGTAGAAATATATTATCTGAATTTTGCAGCTCTCTAGCTATCACGGTTCCTGAGATACAGCCTCATGACCTACAGATAGACGGACAGCGAAGTCTCGTGAATAGTGTACGAACCCAGACTGACGTGAGGCACGCACGCCCCGAAGAAGCGAAATAACACCCAGGCCGCAATGGTAGCCGAAGGTCTGTTGGGTGTCCAGGAGTATTCTTCCGAGGACTTATCTGGGGCTCCCAATCGTAGGCTATTAGGTAGGATATTTGTGGCTTTTGGTCGGTAGGAGTCGTATAGCATGTATGTAGAATTTTCGGGGTACGAACTCTAAAAATCGTTTCTTCATGCGCACCTACGCCATTTTTAACTTCAAGGTTCTAGATCGATCAGTTAGTCAGTTTCCGTTTTTATATAATTCTATTAAATCAGCATGTACGCTCCTGGACGTAGGCCTCTTCTAATTTGCGTCCTGCGTCTTCCGCATCCAGCCCGCGACCGCTTCGTCCTCGGTCCATCTGTCGGGTAGACCGAGAAAATCAGAACTTATTCGGCCGTTTCCTTCCGCTGTTTTCTGTTTTTATATATCTATATTCTACATCTATATATATAAAAATCAATGCCACTTTTCGTTGTAATTTTATAACTCAAGAACGGGCTTACCTATCCAAACCAAATGTTTAGGCTTTGTTCGGGCTCTTTAGTAGATGGTTTATGTGAAGTTTGCACAAAATCGGTCGAGAGGTTCTTTATTTATAACGCAAACGACGTTGCGCGGGTCAGCTAGTATGTATATAAAAATCAATGCCACTTTTCGTTGTAATTTTATAACTCAAGAACGGGCGCCCCTATCCAAACCAAATGTTTTGGCTTTGTTCGGATTATTTAGTAGATGGTTTATGTGAAGTTTGCACAAAATCGGTCGAGCGGTTCTTCATTTATCACGCAAACGAAGTTGCGCGGGTTAGCTAGTATAGATATAATTTTGAATAACTAAATCAAAATACGTGTTACTTTGAGCGAAGTAAATTTATATCGGTATTTGTAAAAATAGATGATCTCTAGTGTATTCCCGTTCGTCCCCTCGACTTTATCCCCCGAAGGGGACGAACGGGAAGTCACAAAAATAATATTTAATCAGTTTCCGATCGTCCCATTCCTAATTCAAGAGGCTGCAGGCCCTTCGCCGAGGACTATCGGCCTCCATGACCGGGGGCCTGAGGACGGTGAGAGGGCGGCTCACCGTCCTTACAGAAGCAGGCCCATGACGGCAGCGTGACGTGAGGAACTAATGCACGCCCCCCCTTAGAAGCGGGATCACACCCGAAACCCCCCAAAGACGCGGGATAGCACCTGGACCACCCCCTGGGCGAGGCCGCAGTGGCGGCCGTGGGTCTCTTGGGAGTCCTGGGACATCCTTCCGAGGGCTTACCCGGGGCTCCCAACCATAGGCTGTTGGGCGTTACGTGAGGTTTTTTAGTCGGTAGGAGTCCGGCATAACATCCATGAGGATTTTCCCTCACGTTAAACAAAAAAAAAGAGGCTGCAGGCTTTGTCCTCTTACTGTTTTTGTGCTAATACATAATACTTTGTTTACAAAATGCTAATACAGTTTCTCCTATTGTGACCAGACATTTACTGTAGATTTTATCTGCTAATTTGTTCATCTATAATGTCTCTGATTGTTTTTATTCATCTAATTGGCAATCCCTGTACAAAACATAAGAGTGAACGAAGATGGAATACCTACTCTTTGTTTTTCGGATGAACCGTGTACAGTACACCTTATCTAGTAGGTACTTAATCTTTCATAATTCCTAGCCAGCCATGTTCAGGTATTCATCTCACAAATGTATTTTGACATACAAAATAATATGAAGGCAATTTCGATTATTGAAATAAATATACGCATAAAAATAAAATACACAGTTTTAGTAAAATTATGTACTTAATACAATTTGAAATGTTTTGACGTTTGTCAAAAATAAGACCAATTTTTTTATTAAAAATTCAGCTGTCATGTGTAAAAAACGTTTAAAAAAAAATATTCGACTTTTTGTTCCTCCTATACAAAACGCCAATTTCATATGTAAGCACCTAATATTTAAAAGAAACATTGATTTTTTTGCTTAGCAGGGCGGGGCGGTACTTTACTGCGGCGCAAATACTGCTTCTTTATAAGTCGCAAGTGCGGCCGCACATGGAGTATTGCTGTCACCTCTGGGCGGCGGCACCTGAATACCAGCGTCGTCCATTTGACTCGGTGCAAAGGCGAGCTATGAGAGTTATCAACGATCCCATACTTGCAGGTGGTGTGGAACCTCTTAGTGACAGGAGAGACTTTGCCTCTTTGTGTGTGTTCTACCGCCTGTACAACGGTTTGTGCTCTGAAGAATTGTTTGATATGATGCCTACGACTACATTCTATCATCACACCGCTTCCTCACACATTGCGTCCTGAACGCTCGAGCACAGTGAGATCCGATAGAGGCTTTTTCTTCCGCGTACGCTTAGGTTGTGGAATGATCTCCCCTGCTTCGGTTTTCCCAAACGCCTAAAGTATGGGGTTCTTCAAAAGGGGACTTAGAAGGTTTTTACAGGGTCGGCAGCGCGATTGTGGCGCCTCTGGTGTTGCAAGCGTCCATAGGCTGCGGTAACCACCGGTACATCTGGTAGGGCCGTATGCTTGTCTGCCACTCTAGTGGTATAAAAAAAAAAATTACAGGTTTAGTTTTTTTTTTAAATAAGTTAAAGTTATATGACTCTAATTTCTGAACTACAAAACCCTCAATATTGAAACTTGTGTGGAACAATGCTTAAAGTATTCTCTTTCCAACACTAAAAAAATATTTGAAAGCGGACTACGCGTTGAGAAATTAAAACTTAAAAACCATTTTGTTTTTCATCCCCTCTCCCGCAGGAACCGCGCAAAATATCGAGATCAAAGGTATCCAAGATCCTTCCTCGGACTATAAGCTCAAAACGTATCTAATATCATTCAAATCGGTTCAGTAGTTTCGGCGTGATACTTATTCGGGATACAGACAGACAGACAGAAATGAAAATTTTAAATTACATTTTCGGCTTCAGTATCGATTAGAGAACGCCCTACAATTAAAATTTTTAAAATATCTTCCATGTACAGACTCTCGGCCCTCAACAGTTTTATTATATGTATAGACTAGCTGACCCTCGCAACTTCGTTTACGTCATATTAGGTTTATGAAAGAAGAGGTATTTCTTCATCAGACCCCTAGGAGCGCGTGAAACTGCCCTGTTTGCTTAATTAGAAAAGAGCTTAAAGATTCAGCCTATTCTAAAACAATTCAGTGCCCGTCTTCGGCGTGGACTGAATTATTTTACAATACCCTTAATCTTTAAATTCTTTTGTGACTACGCAAACACGCCAGTTTAGAATGACCCTTACATTCAAAGAAACCCTTGAATTATAGGTTTAGCAAAAGTGGAAATGTCTCTAATTTCTGAAGTAGATACATAACCCTCATTATTGAAAATTGTGGGTAACAATCCCTAAAGTACTCCCTTTTTAACACTAAAAAAATATTTTTAATCAGATCACGCGTTGAGAAATTATAGTTGAAAAACCATTTTGTTTTTCATCCTCTCTCCCGCAGGAACCGCGCAAAATATCGGAATTAAAAAGTATCCTAGAACCTTCCTCGGATCATAAGCTAAGATTGTGGCAAGTATCATTCAAATCGATTCAGTAGTTTCGGCGTGATACTTATTCGGGATACAGACAGACAGACACATAGACAGACAGACAGACAGACAGACATGATAAATTTAAATTACATTTTTGGCTTCAGTGTCGATTAGAGAACGCCCTACAATTAAAATTTTCAAAACATCTTCCATGTACAGACTCTCGACCCTCTACAGTTTTATTATGTGTATAGATAGATTATCAAATAGGCACACGAATGGCTGAAGAATAGTGCTCAATATAAGACGCAAATGATGTTGACACTCAGATAAATCATTATAGTTTCAGTACGGATCTGTTGTGGAGAATGCCGCCCTAGGCCTTGGAGTACTGTTGGCGTTTCTCAGCGGAGGCGGAGTAAGCATTGAAGTAATTGCTTTAGGGGAAATGGGAACTGCTTTTCTGGATCGGACCCACCCACCCACAGACGGATTTAATACGCATTTACCGTTACTGTCCACGTTTGGTGGTGGAAGGAGCCTGTAAGTACGAACTGTTATTAAATGTTTTATATTTATTAACAACTTTTGGATTATTTTTATGAACATTATGTGTTTGCTTGAAACTATAACTCATCATCGCCGTACCACATTTTTCTAATTTAGGATCTGTAGTATGTGTCTTATTAACAACCATCATACTTACATAATAAAGTCATTTGTTTATCCCCAAAGGGGTAAAGTAGAGGCATGACGCATGATAGGTATATTCTGACATTTGTGCTTATAGTTTTTTTATCTCGTGTAAGGGGCCTGTGCTGAAATGTCCATTTTAACCAGGTAATATCTGCAGGCTGTGACGACCCACTATTAAAATTTTCAAGATGCCAATAAAGCCTTCAACTAAGCTTAACGGGTTTCATGTTATAGACAACCGGGACCAACGGCCTAACATGCGATCCAAAGTACGGAAACGATCGCAAATGAAATGTCTCAAAATGGTCTCGAGATGGCCATCTATTCAAGGACCAGCCATAACGAAAGTTGCTCACCATAGTGATCGTTTACAACACTGAGTCAGCGAGACTGTGAGCGCTCCACGACAACTGTCTACCAATAAATTTGATAACGCGTTACTTTACTTGTATTTAAAATGAAGAGATAATCTAAGGTTTATTTTTAAACTCGAATACTAAACATAAACGCGCACTTCGCTGCAGCCGACAACATGCGACTCGGGTAGTGACATTGAGCAGCACGGATACCGGCGCGGCGGCGGAAAGGGGGCGTTGCTCTGTGTTATACTGTGTCTGTATGTAGCAACGCGGCTGATAGAACAAGACTCTCTTTGCAAAACAGAATGTCTTATGAAGAGCTCATTGAGGTGGTGTTAAGTAAGTCTTTATGTCTCTTTCCAGTATGTCCCGTAGGAACGGTTCCAATGACCTCAATCAAAAATAAGACCTGAAACCTGAATCTCCAATACAATTCACTTTGTATTATGCCAACGCTATCTACCATACCTCTCAATGTCCCTGGTTCCTTCCTGGATCATGATGATGGTATCCAATAAAATAAATTTATTTGTGTCATTCTTTATGCAGTTTCAATGCGACACGTGAAGAGAACATGGCGGCTATGATGGAAGATGTCGTAGCCTGTGTTAAGTGTGTCTTTGTGCTGTCAATCGTATGTGTGCTGTTTACCACGTTTAGCACCGCACTTATCAACTGGAGTGCCTTGAAGCAGGTGAGCTGTTCTTTAAATTAAATTAAATTTGTTAGAATTTTACCCCGTTTACACTTTGGTACAAATTTTAAGATATTACCAATTCCATTTTCCCGAATTTCCAGAATTTCATTTTATATAGCGACTAGCTGACCCTCGCAACTTCGTTTACGTCACATAAGGTTTGCGAAAGGAGAGGTACTTCTTCATCAGACTCATCAAGCAGCGTGTGAAACAGCCCCGTTTGCTTAATCATAAAAGAGCTTAAAGATTAAGTCTATTCTAAAACAATTCAGTCCCCGCCTTCGGCGCGGACTGAATTATTTTACAAAAGCCTTAATACAATAGCCTTTTATGATTAAGCCAACACACTTGTTTAGAATTACCCTCACATTCAAAGGCACCCTTGAATTTTATGTTTTGCGAAAGTCGAGATGTCTCTAATTCCTGAACTACTAAATCCTCAACATTGAAACTTGTGTAAAGCAATCCTTAAAGTACTCCCTTTATAAAACTATTTTTTTTCTGAATCGGAATACGCATTCAGAAGTTACAACGAAAAAAACATTTTTCTTTCATCCCCTCTCCCGCAGGAGCCGCGCAAAATATCGGGACCAAAAGTATCCAAGAACCTTCCTTGGACTATAAGCTCGGAATGTACCAAGTATCATTCGAATCGGTTCAGCAATTTCGGCGTGATACTTATTCAGGATACAGACAGACAGACAGACAGACATGAAAATTTAAATTACGTTTTTGACTTCAGTATCGAATAGAGAACGCCCTCTAATTAAATTTTTCAAAATATCTTCCATGTACAGACTCCCGACCCTCAACAGTTTTATTATATGTATAGACTAGCTGACCCTCGCAACTTCGTTTACGCCACATAAAGTGTATGAAAGGACAGGTATTTTTTCAACAGACTCAAGGGAGCGTATGAAACTGCCCTGTTTGCTTAATCATAAAAGAGCTTAATGATTAAGGCTATTCTAAAACAATTCAGTTCGCGCCGAAGGCGTGATTAAGCCAACACGCCAGTTTAGATTTACCCTCACATTCAAAAAAACCCTTGAATTCGAAAAGTTGAGATGCCTCTTATTTCTGAACTACGAAACTCTCAATAATGAAACTTGTGTGGAACAATGTTGAAAACATTCCCTTTCTGACACTAAAAAAATATTTCGGACCACGCGGTGAGAACTTACAGCTGAAAAACCATTTTATCTTTCATCCCCTCTCCCGCAGGAACCGCGCAAAATATCGGGATCAATAGTATCCAAGAACCTTCCTCGGACTATAAGCTCGGAATGTACCAAGTATCATTCAAATCGGTTCCGTAGTTTCTGCGTGATACTTATTCGGGATACAGACAGACAGACAGACATGAAAATTTTAAATTACATATTCGGCTTCAGAATCGATTATAGAACGCCCTACAATTAAAATTTTCAAAATATCTTCCATGTACAGACTCTCGACCCTCAACAGTTTTATTATAAGTATAGATAGATGTGGCCTAAACGAAGTTGCGCGAGTCAGCTAGTATATAATAAAACTGTTGAGGGTCGAGAGTCTACTGAAGCCGAACATGCAATTTAATTTTTTTATGTCTGTCTGTCTGTCTGTCTGTCTGTCTGTATCCCGAATAACTTGGTATAATCAGAGCTTATAATCCAAGGAAGCTTCTGGGATACTTTTAATCTCGATATTTTGCGCGGTTCCTTTAGGAGAGGGGATGAAAGACAGAACGGTTTTTAGTTGTAACTTTTCAATGCGTGGTCCGATTCCAATTTATTTCAGTTTTGTAAAGGGAATACTCTAAGGAATATTTCACACAAGTTTCAATGTTCAAGGTTTTGTAGTTCAGGAACTAGAGACATCTCAACTTTCGCCAAACCCAGAATTCAAGGATCCCTTTGAATGTGAGGGTAAATCTAAACTAAGTGATTAATAAGGCTGTTGTAAAATAAATAAGTTTTGGAATAAACTTAATCTTAAGCTCTTTTATGTTTAAGCAAACAGGGCAGTTTCATACGCTGATTGATGAGTCTCCGTTCTTTACCCTCAAATCGGAAGGAACCGTTGAATTCTAGATTCTGCGATAGTTGAGATGTCCCTAATTCCTGAACTGCAAAACCCTCATCATTGAAACTTGTGTGAAACAATTCTTAGAGTATTCCCTTTATGACACTGAAAACAGTTTTGAAATCAAACCACGCAGTGAGAAGTTACAATTAAAAAACTATTGTCTTTTTCATCCTCTCTCTCAAAGGAAACGCACAAAATATCGGGATCAAAAGTATCCTAGAACCTTTCTCGGACCATAAGCTCAGGTTGTGCCAAGTTTCATTCAAATCAATTCAGTAGTTTCGGCGTGATACTTATTCGGGATACAGACAGACAGACAGACATGAAAATTTTAAATAACATTTTCGACTTCAGTATCGATTAGAGAACGCCGTACAATTAAAATTTTCAAAAAATCTTCCATGTACAGACTCTCGACCCTCAACAGTTTTATTATAAGTACTAGCTGACCCTCGCAACTTTGTTTACGTCACATAAAGTTTGCGAAAGGAGAGGTACTTCTTCATCAGACTCATCAAGCAGCGTGTGAAACGGCCCTGTTTGCTTAATCATATAAGAGCTTAAAGATTTGTTATACGCTATGGGAAAGTTTTCCGTAGTAGCAGGCCCAAAATTTTATTATATAATAGTCTAGTGCGAAGTATCTTGGAATATTGTAGCGTAGTTTGGAGGCCCTACTTTGCTGTACACTCGGTGCGACTAGAGCGGGTTCAAAAGAGATTTCTTTGGCACATTTCTCACAAGGAAAGGGCAAGGAAAACTACACCTTACCCCAAGAAACTGCAGAGATTTAGTATGATTTCATTACTGGATAGGGGGAAACTGAATGATTGTATTTTCATGTACAAAATTTTGCATAATATCCTAGACTGCCCGCAATTGTTGGCCAGGATTATTATAAGGGTCACAGCTAGATATCCTCGTAACCGAATAACTCCTTTCTATCCGCCATTGCGCAGAACAGTGTATTGTGCTAACTCTCCGATTCCAAGGCTTTCCAGACTGGGAAATGAGTATAGTGACCTTGTGGAAATTCACGCGGACTCGCTTTTAGGGTTCCAGTCTGCACTTGTAAGACACTACAGGGATAAAGAAGGTGCTTTGTCCATGTAGTGTCTTATAGCTGTAGGGTATTAGTTAAAAATAAATAAATAAAATAAAATTTATTCCCTTTGAAATTTTTAAAAAATTATTTAGGTTTGTCAAAATTTTTGTGACTCTACCGGGGGTTCGGAAATACTACAGACTGAGAAGAACACCCCAAGAAACTCAGTCTGGTCCCTTCTCTTCTAGTATCTTAGTATCTAATACAGTTTTTTTTTAATGTAGAAAGGAGCAATTCGTGTCACTGCCAGGCAGCCTTGTCTTCTAGAAAGTCTTTAATGCTATAATAAGCTTTCTGGCACAATTCAAGTTTTATTAGTTTTTTAAATTTATTAACTGACAAACCTGTTATGGCTGTCGGCAATGTATTGTACATTCGAATACAATTGCCCGCAAAAGAATTGCTTATTTTATTAAGCCTAAATCTAGGTACAGCCAATTTATTCTTATTTCTTAAGTTTAGATTATGGATATCACTATTTTTAATGAATTTACTGTTATTTTTATGAGTATATAATAAGTTTTCATATATGTACTGTGAATACACAGTAAGTATGTTGATATCCTTAAACTTTTCTCTTAATGACTCCCGAATCCCCATACCATAGATAGCCCGGACAGCCCTTTTCTGCAACACAAAGATAGATTCGATGTCGGCGGCGTTACCCCATAATAGTATGCCATAGGTCATGACACTGTGAAAATAGCTAAAGTAGACAAGACGCGCTGTTCTAATGTCTGTCAGTTGTCGGATCTTTTTAACGGCATAGGCTGCAGAGCTCAGTCTGCCCGAGACTTTCTCGATATGAGGCCCCCACTGCAAGTTGGAGTCTAACTTTATGCCCAGAAAGACAGTTTCATCGACCAATTCTACTTGATCATCCCTAATCTTAATACTGGTGTTAACGAGCCTAACATTTGGCAAGGTGAATCTAATACATTTTGTTTTAGTTTCATTTAACAATAAATTATTTGCGTTAAACCAGTGGACTACCCTAGAGAGGGCATTGTTTACTTCGTCAAGATCGCGTTGTCCACGTTCAACTTTAAATATTAAAGATGTGTCATCAGCAAACAAAACTACCTCGTGATCGTCGTAAAGGTCCCAGAATTGAACCCTGGGGCACCCCCATTGTTAGATGGCTACTTCGTGTTACGCTTAGGTAATTGTATTGTATAGACTTCCACAAATATTTTCAAAACAAGGATAATGAAGTTAGAATGGTCCAATCGGTTAACAGTGACGTTTGATTGATTTATATGTGAATTAGATATAATGAATAGATTTATATTAGATAAGTTAGTTTAGATTGTTTTATATAAAAAGTTGCATGCTGTAGTCGCATATAATTATTTGTTACACTATATCTTTCACTTAACTATGTGATATTGTGTCATGTAAAAGTGTAAACGAATGTTGGCGATTCAAATAAATAAATAAATAAATAAATAAAAGTCTATTCTAAAACAATTCAGTCCCCGCCTTCGGCGCGGACTGAATCTCTTTTATGATTAAGCCAACACGCCCGTTTAGAATTACCCTCACATTCAAAGGCACCCTTGAATTTTATGTTTTGCGAAAGTCGAGACGTCTCTAATTCCTGAACTACTAAATCCTCAACATCAATCCTTAAAGTACTGCCTTTATAATACTATTTTTTTTTCTGAATCGGAACTCGCATTCAGTAATTACAACGAAAAAAACATTTATCTTTCATCCCCTCTCCCGCAGGAACCACGCAAAATATCGGAACCAAAAGTATTCGAGAACCTTCCTCGGACTATAAGCTCAGAATGTACCAAGTATCATTCGAATCGGTTCAGCGATTTCGGCGTAATACTTATTCGTGATACAGACAGACAGATAGACAGACATGAAAATTTTAAATTACGTTTTCGGCTTCAGTATCGAATAGAAAACGCCCTCCAATTAAAATTTTCAAAATATCTTCCATGTACAGACTCCCGACCCTCAACAGTTTTATTATATGTATAGATAGATATAGATAAATGTTATAGGTATGTAAAAACATTTTATCAACAGTTGAACAGATAAATGACATTTAAACAACATGAAATTGACATTATTAATACTTTGACAATTCTAATAAAATGGTTAAAAAATAACAATTTACAAATTAATCTATCAAAAGCAAGTTATATAAATTTTAATAATTTCAAAGATAGCATATTAAGTATAAATTATGAGGGCCAGTTGTTATTAAATACCGAAAGTGTGACATTTCTTGGACTGATTATAAACAGTTAATTTAATTGGAAAGAACAAATAAATAGGGTTAGCAATAAAGTCTCTGGATTTTCGTTTGCGTTGCGTACCATATCCGATAAAAATGCACGAACTCAAAGTGCACAATAATGTTGGAAGTGGTACATCCTACATAAAAATTAATATGAAAATCAGTTAACAGTGTAGGATTTGCCACATACTACAATCTTGACCCTTTAATACTGTGTGGCAGACCCGTTAACAATGAACGAAATGGTAGATACGACCGGTTCGCGGGCTCTCGTGCCACTAAAATGGAACCTTAATTTTTTAATAGATGAGACTACCTACATTAACAGCGTGCGCATTTTACAAAATAATTGTTTACGTTAGAAAAAACACCTCTTAAAGTTATTAAATTAAAATCATCGAAATAGCAGGTTGTTCCTGCTATTTCGATGATTTTAATTTAATAACTTTTATTTCAAATTAACAAAGGTAAATTTCGATGACTTTCAGAGGTTTTTTCGCAAGTAAATAATATTTTGTAAAAAGCACACGGTTTTTTTTTATATTTAGCTCGCCAAATTGACGTCGCGATGGGGGGACGTCTGACAGTGGTCCTAAAGTTGGCGGCCCTGTGATGTGCCTCTTCACGCTCCTCTTGAAGAACCCGGGATTGTAAGATGAGGGAAATACGTGTGCGGGCAGGTCGATCCATGTTTTTATAGTTCGACAGAGGAACGATCTCTTGAAACGCTCATTTCTGGCGAAGATTCTCTCCACTGTGTGTGAGTGGCATCTTTGCCCGGCACGTGTTGTTAGGGATCGAAAAGGAGAGGGTAGGATCAGGTTGAAGAGCTCTTCAGAACATTCGCCGTGATACATTCGATAGAAGGCAGCCAAGGACGCTATGGTTCTTCGCTGCGCCTACGGTCCGAGACCTCCCGTCACCTCAGGACAACCAATTATTCGGATAGCACGTCTCTGCATAGCGTCAAGCGCGTCTAGTAAATACCTTGCGGAGTCATCCCAAAGGTGAGAACAGTATTCGACGCAGGGACGAATTTGCGTCTTGCACAGTAAACATCCCTGATGTGGCGTGAAATACGTCTCACCTTATTTACCGTCGACCGTCTCACCTTATTTAAGACTCCTAGTTTCCGCGAGGCCAGCCCAATACAACTCTCTATGTAGTTTTTGTGATTGAGTTCACGCCGGACGTCTATACCGAGGATCTTCAGGTTGTCCTTTAGTGGAACCGTAATGCTCTGAAGAGAGGGTAGGGTTAGGAATGGGGACTTCTTAGCTGTAAACGCGTGTGCGTTACACACCAATCAATGCCAGAAAAACACAGGCGTGTGCCTGTGTTTTTCTGGCATTGAACTCGACCAGGTTGTCTGAATCCCATTGGGCAATGTGACCCAGGTCCCGGTCGAGATCCGCCACGAGTTGCCTTCTCTTCTCCTCCACATCGCCTCGCCCCTCCGCTGGACGGCCAGAATAGCTCCCATGTAGAGTACTATCATCTGCATAACAATGAATGCACCCAAGGGACAGCATGTCATTGATATGCAGAAGAAAGAGAGTTATGGTCAATACCTATCCCTGTGGTACTCCGGCATTTCAGTCTCATTTATTAAGAATTTAAGGTTCTATTTTAGTGCCATTTAATGAAGTGAGTTCTTGAATATTCCCAGAATCTGCATTTTTTGCAGACGCGCCCCATAAAATATCTATATCTACGACCTCACAACATTTCAAATTTCAAAACAGCCTCCTTTACAATTTTTCTAATATTTATTGATTTAATTTGAATATTGACCAGCTTTAGAAGCTCACAGCTAGGCAATCTTATCGGCTCATAGATACAAAGTGTGAAAGACAAAGTTGTAGAAAATTTAATTAGCTTTTATTATGTAGTAGAACACAATTTCGTACAAAGCACCGTTTTCGAGAAGTTAGCAAAAAAAACAGAAAATGGGACCTTCTTAATGCCCCCACCTCCCTCGGTCTCACCTCGGAGGGGTCAGGACTTTAGTATGTTTATCTCCTAAATAGCCCAAACAAAGTTCCTGAGTCAAAGTTTCTGCTTTCGACTTTTCCATCCACAAGTTATTCGTTTACTAGGCAACTACATAATTATTGGGATATAATAAACCGAGCCGAGATAATTATTTATGTAACCATAGTAAAACTAGATCTACTCTGATTAGGATGTTTGTAATTGGCGCGTTTGGTTTTTTGACTGACTTATCAGATGCGTCGGTTGATATGTTACGACTATTTTTTTCTGACTAAATTATATCAATATAGATACTTATAGTTATTGCAGGAACTGGATTAGCTAGTAATTTATACATTTCTTTGACAGATAACTACAATACGAATGCTATTTCTGAGAGCTGTGCTTCGTCAGGACCTGGCCTGGTTTGACACAGACAACGAAGTGAATTTAGCATCAATGATGGCAGAGTAAGTACTTAGAGCAAACTTTAAAAAAATAAATAATGTAAATTTAAATAAACTCTGATCAGAGAACTGTTCTGCTTACAGTTGGTCTCACTCCCTGTTGATCGTATTAGCGACACTGTGTTGCATAATTTTTAACGAAGAACAATCAACTTTCGACAGCTAGTGAGAGCAAAAGTATTAATAAAATTAATTGATTGTAGACTTTAATACCTGTATTATGGTGTTAATTTCAAGTCATATCGATACTTCACGCATTCACGCTATAAAAGGTATTGACAGACAGCCATAATAGACGGACGGATGCACGGAAACCTCGGTGGTAGGATTTGTTTGGTGCGGAACCCCCAGTGCGTGAATTCTCGCATTTACCCCGGTAAACGCAGGTCGGCTTCGCGCACTGTGCGCAACTTCCTAAATCCTTATTTAAGAAGTTACTGAGCACCTAGAGGAACAGATAGACAAACAATGTATGTTTTAACACGACTGCGCGAGCGACGCAAAAGGCAGAATAATGTGTTTATCAACCTATGTACGTATATGTATGTATGCACTTGGCTCTAGATAAAACGCGTGGGCCGATTTTGATGCTTTTTACATCTATCTATTCGTCTTAATCATTCTGACAACTGTCACTGGGGAGATGAAATTAATAAAAATTCAATATGGCAACTATCAGCCGCCATATTGTGACTATTAAAATCTGTTTGTTTCATCTCTATTAATGACCAGCGGACATCACGCGGTTTCACCCGCGTAGCTCCCGTTCCCGTGGAAATATGGAAATAAAATATAGCCTATGTCACTCGGGGAAAGTAAAGCTTCCAATCAGTGGAATTTTTTTTTGCAATGCAAAGAAACAATCAAATCTTTCTTCTTCATCAAATCTTTCATGAATGGTGAATTATCGTTTTTTTTTTTGAATCTTTATTATAATTTGGAGAAAGTCCAAGAAGAACTCCAAGAAGGATACGCCAACCCCACTCATCTTTTATCTGCTCAATGAATTTATTATAAACTAGCTGACCCGGCGAACTTCGTACCGCCTAACAGTCAATGAATGTCGTGTTACCTTTTAGCTGAACTAATTTAGGCTTTGATGAACGTAATACAATGATACAAAATAATATTAATATAGATAGAAACATAAAAGTATTTTATTATGATGAATGATGATTAAAATATACAGAATGAGAATAAAAATTAAAAAAATAATAATTAAGTAATTCAAACTCATGTCAGAAAAAATGATTGAAAACTATGTTGTGCAGATTGTAATACACTCGGAATAATTCATTAATGGGATTCTCATTCAAGCACCTTGTGGTAAACGACATTCTTTGTTTTTTGGTCAGGCGCAAGAACAAATAAAGCGGATGGTTTGCCGACACGTGAGCATGCCACGTACAATTGACCATAAGAAAAACATGCATTTTCTAGATTGAGGCCACAAATAGTCAAGGATTGGCCCTGTGAATTGTTGATCGTCATGGCGAAGGCAAGACGAATCGGGAATTGAATTTGTTCAAACTCAAATGGCATATCCGTTGGGATCATCAGAATCCTTGGAATAAGAACTTCCTCATCTTTAAATTTTCCTTTAAGTATCGACGCGTGAATCACATTGCTCATCAGTATTTTTTATCACTAAACGCGTTTCATTGCACAGTTTTGGTTGGTTTAAATTTCTAAGCATGATGACTACCGAGCCAACCTTAAGTTTTAAATTGTGCGGTGGTAAACCAGGCACATCCAAGGAGTTTAAAAATTCACTTGAATAATTAGTGGCTTCTTCTTCGTTTGTTACACAGTCGATAGATTTGAATGAATACAGAGTACCTACGATTTGATTTTGTATTATAAAATTGAGGTCATCTACATCTTTATTTTTAGCTGCCAAAATTGCTCGCTCACTTAACCATTTAGTATTTTTGTGGTTAGCAAATAAAATCCGGGTAGACTTTGTTGATAAGCTCGTCTTTTGATGATACAAAATTGCAAACATTTGGAGGAAATGAAATCAAACCGCTCGATTTGTCAACAGGAACTTGGCCATTACCGATAGTCAGCAATTGCTTCGAGAAATCATCAGCAGATAGATCGTTCAACAATGCAACTCTCATATTTACAGACAGTTGAAGTTTCTTTACATATCGCCACAGATTTGATGCTTTGAGGCAAGCGTTTATTTTGTCGGCAGCAGTAGATCTTGCAATGACTGGTAGTGTTTATCGGAAATCGCCAGATAATAAAATCATTGCACCACCAAAACATCTCGAGTCATTCTTCATCTCGATTCTTTTAATTTTCGGTCTAGTGCTTCCAATGCGCGTTTGTGCACCATTGTGCATTCGTCCCATATGATGATTTTTGATGCTACTAAAACTTTGGCCATTCCGGAGTGTTTCGAAATGTTACATGTCGGTTGTTCAGTAGTTTGAAGGTTTAATGGCAATTTTAACGCTGAGTGAGCCGTACGGCATCCGTCTAACAATGTGGCCGCTATTCCAGAAGAAGCTATTGCTATCGCAATTTCGGATCTCGCACGTACAGTGGCCAAATCAATGACATGAGGAATGTCTTCCCAGTTCCACCGGGGGCATCCAAAAAAAATAAGCCGCAATTTCCATCACCAATTGCATTAATCATTGTATTCTTCCCTCTGCTTAGGATTCAATAGAGGTACATTCGTTTGGACTGATTGGATTAGTTCATGTGGATCATATTCACGTTCACGTTCCAATTCTCTATTAAATACGTCATTCATTCCGCGATCGGGCGCTGGCATTCCTAACCTAACTAACAAACTGCCGCACATGAGGTAACACATATCTTAGATCAAGAGCAAAGTTTGGTTATGCATCTCCTCATTCACCTTAAGGGGCTAGTCCGCAAAAAATGCTCTTAGGATTTTGGAAATATTTAAGAATTCACTTCTTCAAATGACACTAAAATGGAACCTTAAATTCCTAATAGATGAAACTACAATAACACCGTGCGCTTTTTACAAAATAATTATTTACATTAGAAAAAACACCTCTCAAAGTTATTAAAAATCATCGAAATAGCAGAAATATTCAAATTGACAAAGGTAAATTTCGATGGTTTTCAGAGGTTTTTTCGCAAGTAAATAATTATTTTGTAAAAAGCGCACGGTGTTAATGTAGTCTCATCTATTAAGAATTTACGCCCTTAGCACACCTCTCCGCCGCGAAACCATGAAAGCGGAACCGCAGTAATTCCGCCAAGTTCTGTCACATGTAGGAGGAGCGGAACACTAGCGAAACCGCCTGTTCTAATGCATAGATTTAACTATCTTCTATCTCTTTCACCGCACGGTTTCGCCAATCTGCTCCTACGCCACTCAAATCTCCGCGCTTCGGCCGCCTTGTTATTGCGGTGCCGCGTTGTCTACGCGCCGGTTTGTTAAAATTGACAGAAATACAGAGCGGAACGGCGAAACTAATATTTTTTCAGTAAATGGACGTGAAGTTCACGGAAAACCTACTTCAAGCCATCAGAAATAGACCCTTTATGTATTTATTAAGTCATCCAGATAATAAAAATAATAAGATAAAATTGCGATAGCGTCACATCGACTAACTCGTGTCAGGTTCCGTTGCCCAGTTCCGCTGTTCAATCCACACTTGATCACAGCGGAATTCATTCAGCGGTTCCGCTATTCTGGTTTCGCGGCGAAGGTGTGCTTAGGGCGTTAAGGTTCCATTTTAGTGTCATTTAATAAAGTAAGTTCTTGAATATTTGCAAAATCCTAAATGTCTTTTTGTGCATTTTGCGAACGCGCCCCTTGGAATCTAATATTAATACTGAATGTGCACTCAAAAAACACAAAACCACTTTCGACACATAGACAATAGCTCAAAGAGTATAATAACCACTACAAAGCTTATCAAGAAAAATTATAGACACCCTATAAAAAGACATTTACACTTTTGTTATAACCTGTACAATAAATCTTAGGTATTATTTTCGGAAATTAAAAATTTAATAATATCGAGTTTTCATTGTTTTTATGATTTATTATGCTATTCGGGGCGGAGACAAATCCAACGAATCAATAATCATGAATATTGGTTCAGCAGATCTCGAGTTATAAATGTTGTAACAAACCCGTCTTTGTTTTATATATTATGTTTTATATATTAAGATATGAATGTGTTTAACATTGCAGAAACATCTCCGTTTTAAAGGACGGTATGGGGGAAAAATTGGCACAAATTTCAACCTTGCTGGGGGATACTTGTTTTTGTATAGGGGTGTCATTTAGCTTAGGATGGGAGCTGACCCTTGCTTGTGTAGCTGTCATACCATTGTCCGTAGCAGCTTCAGTTGTGGTATCTTATGTGAGTATATGAAACACCTCTCTCCTTGGTTTGAATCTCGTATACCTCCAAGCAAGATAATAGTTTGGGATATAAACTTTGCCCTGGATTTGCCCAGGTACTCTGTACGGGAGAATCACTCAATTTCAGATTGAAATTTATCTTTCTGCAATAGTTGCTATACCTAACTAAAAATATTTAATTCATTTTAGTTTCAAACAAAGTCAACTGTTCGTGAAATGGAATCATACAGCAAAGCAGGCAAACACGCTGAAGAAATATTAAAATCAGTGAAAACAGTCGTTTCCTATGGCGGAGAATCTGTAGAAGTCAGCAGGTAACAAAAGTGTTTGGATTTTGTTAGTGCAACTCAAAAATGTAAAATAGTATACGTCACACGTTAATTTGAGGTTTCCAATACCTTTGATAATGTTTATGTTTCGTTGAGTATCTCAATCAATCAATCAAATCAGCCTATAGTAGTCCACTGCTGGACATAGGCCTCTCCCAGTTCACGCTGTTGAGTATCTGTGGTGTATAAATGTCACCATAAAATTGTGAAAACCGTTAGATTGTAATCTATCTTGCAAAATCTTGCAAGACAGTTTGCAATCGCAAACTGTCGAAATAATTGTGAGCCGTAAAAGTTAGTAACCAGAAATCAAAAAAAGAGTAAGGTTATGTTGGATCAGTAAACAGAGATCAATGACGGACCCAGATGGGCATCTGGGTTCTTTAGTGGTATTGGTATTATTTATGGAATTGTTATTTTTGTTAGTAATCGAACCGGAAATAATCCGTTACATACTTAGTTAAGTTTCGACAGTTTACAATCTCGCGCGATTAGATTACAGTGCAATAGTTTGCAAAATTTTTCGGCGCCATCACATTCCACGCTTCCCGTCAATCCATTACTTTTGTAAAACAATATCCGAGTATAAATTAATACGAAATGCTAAAACTTCAGGTACCAACGTCTATTACAACCTGCGGGCAAGTACTGTCGTAGGCGTGGCATAATAAATGGGATCGGTGCTGGATTTAATTGGATGTTGCTTTACTGTGTGGCTGCAATTGCTGTAAATTACGGTACTCGATTGGTTCTTCGAGATATGAACAAGCTTGCAACAGAACCAAAATATGTTTTTGGAATCCTTTACACTGTAAGTTTTTTTTCTTAGAAGCCATGTTATTCTATTAATATCATAAATGTGAAGTTTGAAGGGATGCTTTGATGTTTGTTACTCAGTCACACTCTTAGGTCTCACGCTAGATGTCAGTGACAAGCGGGGCGACAGATAGAGTGAGAAACCTCAAACCGCGAAGAGAGTGGTTTGCTTGAATGCGAGCGCAGTGCTACGAAGCACGAGCCATACCTACGCGCCTCGGTCGCCCGCTGCCGCCGCCGCGAATGTGCCGCGAGGTAAATGGACGGTGTGTCGTTTTTTAAACGGGAATCAATTTTACCAAAAATATTTAATATGACAACTAGTAGAGTCTATTGTGCTTGTTTTGGTTGCAATTCTTCAATTAAATAACGTACCCAGATATAACCTTTTTTAGATTACCTGGAAACTCCGAAAGGTAAGACTAGAAATTGATTTTCCATAAGTACCTACTAGTTGGTACTACAAGTTGAGTAAATTTAAACAAAGTCATTGACATGAGTGAACTAGGTAGTCTAGGTAGTTATAAGGTTCATGAATCATGATACGATAGCGTAGGTACACTTGTGTTTACAACTAAACTTATGCTTGCTCGGTTAGTGAACGGAGCAATCTAATCTAGTACAATACCCGCAAAAAAATAGTTTAGAGCCCTAGTACGTGTAGTACATTTAGTTCAGTTGTCAGGTCGTAGTTTTTTAATTGAGAGCAATGATTTGGCTATGTTTTAAGATTATTCATTTCTTTGTGAATGATCGATGTTACAGTACACTTTGGCTATTGACAGCATTTTTGTTATCTTTGATTTTTATTACACGCATAGAGACAAATAATTACTTTCAAAGCTTAAAACAACTTGACAGTGAACGAAAAGTACTAGTGTACTAGCTGCTCGCCGTTTTTACAGAAGCAGGTCAAGACTGTGGGTTTTCACCCCTCATAGAAGTAGGATAGATCCTCGACCCCAAAGAAGGGGAATAGCACCCGAACCTATTGGGAGAGTCCGCGATGGTGGACAAAGTCTGTGTTGGCAGCCCTGAGTTTATGCTTTCGAGGACTCACATGGTACTCCCGGCCTTAGACAGATGGAAAGTGTCACCACCAACCGCGTGTTTTTAGTCTGTAGAAATCTGGCGTGGAATAAATGAGGATTCCCACACGAAAATAATAAAAACAAAAGCTTCAAATAACTTGCCTGGACCGATAGTTGCCTGAAAATTCGTTCTTGAAGATTGGATCATACGTTTGCCACCATTCAATCTGACTGACATGTTAGCACTGGAGGCAATTCAGCTGCACAGAGTACTACAGCAGGGACACTGGCTTTCCGTATATCGAGTAACACACACAAATTTGTACGCATCTCTCAGTATGCATCTCCAACTCGTACTTATTTGAATTTTTTCGTAGATATGCTGCACTGAATTCAGGAATGTAATTGTTTCAGATTTTAGTAAATTTATATGTCGCTACGCAAATAATATCGATGTACATACCATACTCAGAAGTATGTGCTGCAGCTTGCGGTGCTGCAGCCGGCTTATTTCGAATAATTAACCGAATACCTAAAATAGACAGCTTTGACAAGAAAGGCATAACACCAGAGAAGATTATTGGAGAACTTACTTTAGAAGGTGTCCACTTCAGCTATCCTTCACGTTCAGATGTCAAGGTAGGTAATACAAGTACAAGCCTTGATTTATTTATGTATCTATGACAGCAAAAAAGTTGTCTGTCTGTCTGTCTGTCAAGAATTTATATATCTTGAAGGCGTAAAGGTATCTCAATCAATCAATCAACTCAGTCCACTGCTGGACGTAGGCCTCTCCCAGTTCACACCACAGTACACGGTCTTGTGCCATTCTCATCCAGTGCCGGCCGGCGACCTTTACCAGGTCGTCGGTCCATCTGGCGGGTGGACGTCCTACACTACGTTTAGCGAGTCGGGGTCCCCACTCTGGAACACATTTGCTCCTTCAGCTGTCGGTTCTTCTACAGATGGAGCCAGCCTACTGCCCCATTAATGTGCTTATTCTGCGAGCTATGTCAACCACCCTGGTTCTCTTGCGAAAAACTTCATTTCGGAGTTTATCCCTCAGAGATATTCCAAGCACGACTCGTTCTATAGCCCGCTGTGTAACTTTGAGGACATGGACTAATCCCACCGTAATTGTCCACGTATGTCGGCACCTTATGTCGTATCGGCTAAGACGAACTGGACTTTCATCTTCTAGCACTGCGGTATAGGCGAATTAAAAAACCCGACGTAGCTTGCTGAACGCTGCCCAGCCCAAACGGATCCTTCAAGCGATTACCTTATCCAGGTTGCCCTTGTTTAACGCGATAACGTGCCCAAGATAGGTATACTCCTGGACAACCTCAAGCCTCGACACTTCAACGTAGATTGGTGCCGGCGTGACGTGCTCATTGAACATGACCTTAGTTTTCTCCAAGTTTATGCCGAGACCAACACATCGAGACTCACCGTTTAGGTTGTGCAACATTCCGCTAACTATTTTGGCGTCTCCGCTACTATGACGCACGCCGTTGATATTCACGCCCCATGCTTTCCAGTTCAGCGTCTTATAGACGTCCTCCAGCACATTGGTGAAGAGTTTCGAGGATATTACGTCGCCCTGTCTTACACCGCTGCCCAGTTCGATGAGATTTGTTTTGTTTTTCTCCATCTGGATGGTCATGGTAGCGGTCTCGTACAAACATCTCAACACTGCAGAGCGTTTTGGAGGGCCCAGATTTCGAGTGAGTCGATGGCTTCGCGTAGTCCACAAAATCCAAACACAGCGGCTGATTGTACTCGTTTGTCTTTTGTATAATCTGCCAAACAATATGAATTGGTCTACGGTACTGAAGCCTTTATGAAATCTGGCTTGCTTCTTTGGCTGAAACTCGACTCGACTTAACTCGACTGTAGCGTTCTGACTACAGTGTAGTCAGAACGCTACAGTCAAATCTGTTCATTCTGTCGCTATATCAACTTTAAATGGCGTATAAAACAACGGATAAGCTTGCCTACCTCTGCAAAGTCTCGAAATCTTGTAGAAAATTTTCTGCAAACACTCTTCTTCAGAGTTTTCCTTTCATATAAATATTTAAGAAAATATTTAAATCTTGTTAAATATAACAAAATTGCACAAACTCAAACACATAGATAGCTACGCTAATACTAGATAGAAGCAAATCTGGCAATAAAAATCGTGGTAAATCAATTTGAGCTGGCTTTGCATTTATTTGACGGTCCGAGGTTCAACCTTTCGCGGTCCGTACACGGACCACGGTCCGCCTGTTGCCGACCCATGGACTACAGTGTCAGCTTTATCGTAAACGTTGCCAGTGGTTTCCAGCAGGTTGAAGATTTTGAAGCTCCAATAGAAACTTCTCGGCACCCAAAGCTATTTGGAGCGCAGTAGGTTGGAGAGTAGGCTTCATCATTCGGGTCCTTTCGGCGCAAAAGCCTAAATTCAAAGATGCTTGGACAAGCCGGTCATCACTGCCGATATTAAAACTGTTAATCACAGAGACGTCTCTCGATATGCACTTCCAGTCCGTCATGATAAAGTCTACCTCTTTCCTTATGACCTTGTCGGGACTTCGCCAAGTCCACCTTCTGTGGAGCTTCTTTTTAAAGAATGAGTTCATCAAAAAGACTAGACATGGCATGCAAAAGTGGTTTTGCCAAATTTTCATTTGGCAAAACATCTTTTCGCAATTTTACAGTTAGCAATACTATTTTTGGCAATTTATTGTTTAACATATAAATACATAGCAAAGTTTCATTTAACCAAGTATTAGGTAGTCAAATATGGTTTGGCATACATACTTTTGTTTTAAACTAACACGCGTTGCACACATAATGTATTATAAACGGGATTTCGCTATTTTAATATTAAATAAAGGTTTCGGTACCTTCTTTTTTCCGCGACGTTTCGATAGGGTTACACCTATCGTGGTCCTGAGGCGACTGATGCTTGTAGGTTGGAGATTCTGCTATGTGTCGGGAGTTTTCGAAGTACCCCTGAGATGGTCAATCTGTGGAAACACACGGCACACAAAACTGACCGTATCCGCGGACGCGTTCACTATTTTATCGCGAGACTTTAAGGCACCAATTACCGGATTCCACGCTGTTGAGAGCTTATATCCGTCCTCCCGGTTGAAGGTCCTGTGCTTTTTTATTTCGACTGCTTCCCGAACCATCCTAGGGTAGTAGTGTCGGTCGGTAGACAGGATCTTCGGATTATGAAGCTCGATCCAATGATTGGGTCCCTCATTGAGTAAGTGCTCGGCAATAGCTGTCTTATTTGTTTGAAGGTTTTTAACCGCAGCTATGTGCTCCCTGACTCTTTCGGCAATGGCTCGCTTTGTTTGGCAGATGTATGAACTTCCACAGCTGCAGTCGCAAACGCTGGATATCTCTCTACTCCCGGCGGCCTTACCTTGGCCAGGAGTAGAGAGATATCCAGCGTTGACAATCTCGGGGGTACCTCGAAAACTCCCGACACATGGCAGAATCTCCAGTCTACAAGCATCAGTCGCCTCGGGACCACGATAGGTGTAACCCTATCGAAACGTCGGGGAAAAAAGAAGGTACCGAAACCTTTATTTAATATTAAAATAGTGCCGCGCGAAATCCCGTTTATAATACATTATACATACTTTTCCCAAAAATTACATATCATATGATTTAATTAAGAGTCTAAATTCATTGCATTAAAAACTTGGCAAATAACTATAATACAAATCAATTCCGATGCTTCGCCGCCCACTGCCGCGGCATGCTCGCTTTGGTCGCTCGGCTCGCGCTCTGTTGGGGCCACAATTCTAACCTTACTTAACCCATTTTAACATCACACGTTCATGTTTCTACAATTTTTAACCCATATTAAAATCAAAATTTGAACGAACTTACTTTCGGAATATAATTTGTTTTATAATAATGTACCTAAATTTGACTTAATAAAAATTGAGCAAGTAAAAGTTGCCAAATGAATATTTGTCGAAGTGATTAAAATGCAAAATATAAATTTGCTAAAGATTCTTTTGGGAAATGAAACTATGCTATAAGTTTTTTGGAAAGTGAAATTTGAGAAAACGTATTTTGCCAAACGGCAGGATCCCTCAGGGAGTACCTGTTCGTAAATCTCAGAATTGTATGCTACTCGAGTCAACTTCCACAACGCTGCTAACGAGGTCCTTATTCACTGTAAAGTCAAAACCGCCCTCGGAAGAATTTCGTCGCCTGATGCGAGGGTTAGCGTGACCTCCCGCTTGTTTCGGACTTTACACAACCCCAGTATAATACCAGATTATGCGACCAAGTTTTACCTCGAGTTCGGTTAGCCGATCGTCCAGGCGCAAAGTACCTCTATTAAGGGATGCCAGGGCAAGTTGTGGATGGCAGCCTCCCGTAGCCCGGAGATTCTTAACTCCCCCCTCCCGCCGTCACTCCAACCGCTGCCGTGATTGGGGACAGCAAAAGTGAAGGAATGAAGTAGCTTTTTGTTGCCTGTCATATTGGTAGGGATTTTGACCTTACTGTACCCAGCTGGCCAAAAGGGGGTCCCTACAGTGTTGTGCCGCGGTAAAGCTATTACATAGCATTTTTTATCAACTATGCTAGTATAATTATTTCTATATAAGAATACTAGCTGATGCCCGCAGCTTCGCCCGCGTAAAATTTGTTCCCGCGGGCAGTTATTCCCGGGATAAAAGGTAGCCTACCTATGTGTTATTCCAGACTATAATGTATCTCTGTACCAAATTTCAGCCCGATCCGTTCAGCGGTTTGAGCGTGTAAGAGTAACAAACATCACAACATTTATAATATTATATACTAGCTGATGCCCGCAGCTTCGCCCGCATAAATTTTATTACCGTTACCGCTTCCCGTGGGAATTTATTCCCGGTATAAAAAGTAGCCTATGTGTTGTTCCAGACCATAATTTATCCCTGTACCAAGTTTCAGCGAGATCCGTTCAGCCACATCCACACTCACAAACTTTCGCATTTATAATATTAGTAAGAAGTAAAATTTTAAGGCCCATGTTCAACAAAGTAAAGTACCAAGTACCAAGACTTTTGGACTTTTGGACTTTTGGACTGTTGGACTTTTGGACTTTTGAACTTTTGGACTGTTGGACTGTTGGACTTTTGTACTTTTGGGCTTTTGGACTTTTGGACTTTTGGACTTTCGGACTTTCGGACTTTTGGACTTTCGGACTTTCGGACTTTGGACTTTTGGACTTTTGGACTTTTGGACTTTTGGACTTTTGGACTTTCGGACTTTTGTACTTTGGACTTTTGTACTTTTGTACTTTTGGACTATTGGACTTTTGGACTTTAGAACTTTTGGACTTGTGTGTGTGTCTGTGTGTGTGTGTCTGTGTGTGTGTGCGCGTGTGAGTGTGCGTGAGTGTGTGTGAGTGTGTGTGTGCGTGTGAGTGTGCGTGAGTGTGTGTGAGTGTGTGTGTGCGTGTGCGTGTGAGTGTGCGTGAGTGTGCGTGTGTGTGTGTGAGTGTGTGTGTGTGTGTGTGAGTGAGTGTGTGTGTGAGTGTGTAAGTGAGTGTGTGTGTGAGTGTGTAAGTGAGTGTGTGTGTGAGTGTGTGAGTGTGTGTGGGTGTGTGTGTGTGTTTGTTGCATGTATGTTTATGTGAGTTGATTTTTGAGTGTGTGTGTGTGTGTGAGTGTGTGTGTCGGTGTGTGTGTGTGTGTGTGTTTGTTGCATGTATGTTTATGTGAGTTGATTTTTGAGTGTGTGTGTGTGTGTGAGTGTGTGTGTGGGTGTGTGTGTGTGTGTTGCATTGGTTTTAATCACTCAGTTACTGCCGTTTTAAATTCTCCGTATGTATGCATACCTACTTAGAAATTATATGAGTATATATAAAAAAGTTTATTTTGTGAGATTTAAATGTAAGTAATTATGGAGAGTCGAGATCCAATCTGTTTGTTTACTACATTGTTTGAATCTGTTGAATTCCACTCACTGATCTGTATTATTAGGAGTATTCCCGTTCGTCCCCTTGACTTCGTCCCCCCGAGGGGGACGAACGGGAATTCACAAAAATAATATTTAATCAGTTCCCGATCGTCCCCCTCCTAATTCAAGAGGGGACGAATGGGAATATGTTCTTCGATTTAGTGCCATTCGTCCCCCTTTCGTCCCCCTCGACCAAAATCAAATGAAAAAAAAACAAATGACGATAAACAGATGAAAAAAAAGCAAATGAAGATCGACAAAACAAATGACCTTCGGATAAACAAATGATGATCGAAAAATCAAGTGACGATCGAATAAACAAATGACGATCGAAAAACAAATGAAGATCTATAAACATATGATGATCGGATAAACAAATGATGATCGAAAAAACAAATGAAGATCTGTAAAACAAATGACGATCGGATAAACAAATGACGATCGAAAAAACAAATGAAGATCTATAAAACAAATGACGATCGTCATAACAAATGACGGTCGAATAAACAAATGACGATCGAAAAAACATGCAGATCAGTAAATCAAAAGACTATAAGCAAGTTGATAAGGTCAAAAGTTACTTGCAGCTATATTTTGTAATCTAGATGCGATTGCCATTCGAAAAGATAGGTGCAAGCAAATCTCGACCTTAATAACACTTCTCAAAAATGTGCTTTTTGGCGTTTATCATGAATATGTAAAAAATAAATAAATATTATGCATGTCCTTAAGGTAAAGAATTGCTTGCACCTATTTTTTTGAATGTTTATCGCATCTAGAATACAAAAAGGGTCCGAACAAATTTCGACCTTATGAGCATGCATAATATCTATTTATTTTTTAATTATATTCGTGATCAGTGATGTCCATAAACGCCACAAAGCACATTTTTAGATAAATGTCATTAAGGTCGAGCTTGCACCTATTTTTTTGAATGGCTCTCGCATCTAGATCAGTGGCGGCCGTACCTTAGTGCGCTCGTGCGGTGAACCACCGGCTCAAAAGATTTAAAAATTACGCCTTCTTTATTATTAAATTACTTACCAATCCTACCATTAGGTATGTAACACTTTTTATTTAAACATACAAAAACTCAAAACTATAACATACCTAATTATGACGAAACAAGTTAAGCTGTTTGCTACACTACCAAATAGTACCAAAGCCTAGTTTCCCTGTAAAAAAAATCGGCGTGCGCTTTCCCGAGTGCACGAGGGCTGCCCATACATATTGTTCTAGATACGAGCTAACACGCTTGGCGCATGAGACAAGACATCGTTCATAGAAAATGTACCGGGCAATGAGTCGCTTTTCGTGCGTCGCACGCGTTCGGGCAATCCGAAGGTTACCGCGAGTACTCGATGTTTTGTTTGACGAAATTCAAATTCTCCCGGTATTGTTTCGCTGTATCTGTGACGCGTTAAATATTTATTGATTGGTTTGATTTTTAAATTGTTATCTTTTTTTATTTTGTTCTTAGTTCTATTCTATACTGCGTGTAATGTTTGTGGAGTGTGTGAAAATGAGCATAAACATTAACTAAATACTTACACTTACCCATACAAAACTTTTCAAAATAAAGTTGATATAAAATTAACACTTATTAAATTTAAAACAAGAAAGCAAGTAAAGTGCACCACCAGATCCAGGATCCACCAGCCGCCACTGATCTAGATTACAAAATATGGCTGCAAGTAGTTTTTGACCTTATCAACTTGCTTAGTCTTTTGTTTTATTGATCTGATTATGTTTTTTCGATCGTCATTTGTTTATCCGACCGTCATTTGTTTTGCCGATCCTCATTTGTTTTGTCGATCTTCATTTGTTTCGCCGATCTTCATTTGTTTCGTCGACCTTCATTTGTTTCGTCGATCTTCATTTGTTTTGTCGATCTTCATTTGTTTTGTTGATCTTCATTTGTTTTGTTGATCTTCATTTGTTTTGTTGATCTTCATTTGTAAATAAAAATAGAATTTCAAATTTGATTTTTTACCAACGCACATGTCTTATATTATTTGTTGGTTTTAAAAAGTTATTCCCGTTCGTCCCCCCCAAAAAATTAAGGGGACCATCGGGAAAATAAAATATTAAATTCCCGTTCGTCCCCCTAGGGGGACGAAGTCAAGGGGACGAACGGGAATATTACCACACTGGATAGGTGGCTGTCAAACTAAAGTTATGCCTTCTTAATTCTCGCCATTGTGGCGCTGAAATCAGCAGCGCTGGTTCAGAGAACTAAAATTAGTGATGTGCCAAACTTTCTTGAACTGACGCGTATCGATAGATTTAATTTGAAATAAAATCATTTTTAGTATATATATTTTAAAATTAATTTTGTTTATAATTTGTTTAATATAAGAATATTACCAACCGAAATTACGAATATTCCCTTTAACTTCTCCAACTAAGCTAAATTGCTTGTGCTAGGAGTGGCCAGGATTCGAACCCGAGTCTTCTCGATCGCAAGACAGTCAGTCTTCTTAACCACTAAGCTATCGACGCTTTAATGAATATTGCTCTTAATAAGGGTGGTTTAAGTTGGTATCTAGTATACCTACCTAAAATAAATAATATTTACCTGCAATTTGGCATACTCGTGACGCAAAATTGCAGGAAAATATTACTTTTGTTGAAGAGATTGAGAGAGGTATTAAGGCGCATCTCCACTTGAGCAGCCGCGGGGCGAGCTGCCTCAATCTGAGCATGCCGCGTGCTGAGGAAATTACATGCATCTCCACCTGGGCCAAATGAATCAGCAACTCAGCAGCGTGCCTCAAGCTGAGCAACGAATTTCTATAGTTTCTTACTGTGGGTGACGTATGCCAATTCGCTGCAGCTTTAGTAATAATGAATCCCTACAAATAGAATAAAAGGCAGACAGACAAAGATCATTGTGCGGTGAACGTGGATCCCATAAGTGTCTGTGGCTTTCATATACTTCAGTTAATTTGATGCATTTATCATTGTCCATTTCAACACGAAGTGAGCGTATATATATATCATGCGCCATAGAAATAGAAAGGGAGTTATGTGTGGATAAAAATAAAAATAAACGTGATTTTATTAATCATTTATTTATTTTACACTTTATTGTAAAACTATGGTAGGTACACTAGCGGACGGTATACTATTTATTAACCGGGAAGTTCTTGTGTAATGCTTATAATAACATTTAAGATCAAAATGATTAGAACACAGACGATCGCTTGAATTTGGAGTCCAGTTAAGGGCTCCCATGTTGCCAAGCCATGCACTTCTGATTTTTGGATCAGTTGGAAATCTGCAATAAAATAAACATACATCAATAGAGTAAAAAAACATTATGTAGTAAGTATTACCCACACAAGTTAATGTCAGAAAATAAGTATAAGATTTTGTTTGGTTGATACCATTATTATATATTGAAGCGCTCGTGGCCCTGCGGACTCAGTGTTCTGTAAATAATCACTGCAGTAAGCAACTTTTACTATGGCCAGTCCTTGGATGGGTGACCATTCTGGTGACCACTTTGTCACATTTATTTGAGCGTTTCCGTTCTTCGGAAGGCACGTTAATCAGTTGGTCCCGGTTGTTAGTAAAATGGCAGTCGTTAAGCCATGTTGAAAGCCTTTTTGGGCGGCTTGAAAAATTTCAACAGCGGGCAGTCACAACCTGCGCCTGTCCATCACAACACGGCTCACCAATTGTTACGTGGGACAAATTCTAAAATGGTGAAATGTGGGCATATAGTATGCCTCTGCCTACCCCTACGGGGATGAAGGCGTGACCATATGTAATGTAAAATAATACCATTATTAGACATATCACAATATTTTATAAGGAAAAGTTTTCGATCACATCAGACCATGATCAAGTTTATCGATACGACAACATGGACATCACTAAACGAAATTAAAATCTTATTTTTGTGCTTAAAAATAATTTAATCTGACCTATATATTAATCTTATACATATTTTGTAAATAATCAAGCATTTTACATGTAGGTCAGGCTGATTTAATGATAAAAATTACAAAAAATCAACTTACCTGTGAAATCTAATGTTGCTCCCTTTTTTGAAGCAAATTTTGCAAAACACACATTTCACCATGTCTATTGCTTTTTTGTAACCACACAAATCCTCACTAAATTGCACAAAAGTACTTAAATTACAAAATAATTCGTAATTCCCGGCGCGATTCGGGAAGTCATTTGCATGATACGTCAGATTTAGTTCCTTGAACCAACTCTAGAGGCGTTTCAAATCGGCACAAATAATTCGCTGTCATTTGTATGAGACAGCCAATCCAGTGGTAATAATACAGATCAGTGATTCCACTATATTTGAAGTGTGAGATACACGAACGTGGCCGAAGGTAGCCGAGAGTGTGATTCGTTTTCGTGACAGAATTTCTGGATTCGGTCTCCACGCAAGGCCCGCGATAGAAGCTATGCAATAGCTTAAAACCGCATTGCAATCGGTTGAGCGGTTACTGAGATTAGCGTGCACAACCGTACAGACAAACAGATATACAGACATACAGACAAACAGACAAAAATTCTAAAAATCATTGTTTTGGGTTCTATTGAGTTCATAAAGCCCCCCTATAATATTTTTTTCTTATTTATCTTCCATGTACAGACAGCGACCTGTTACGATTTTATTATATGTATTGATTGATATTGATATTGATGTGTAAGTATAATATTTTTTCTTTCACACTACTACTGTTTCGTGTAGCTTATGTTCTACTTTCGCCGCTCTCCTGTAGGAACCTGCCTCTGTTTAGTTTACGTTCCGTCTATGTTGTTCTACGATGGGTTTACAACACGCAACGCATGATTCTATTGATACCTTTGTTTCTTATAATATTTGTGTTAATTGAATTATTAGTTAGCAAATGAAAATTTGTTCGTTTTAGATATGTACATACTTATTTATAGCTATATTATTATATCTAATGTCATGATTTTCTTCGAATTAGATTCTGAACAATATTTCACTTCACATTAAATCTGGAGAATGCGTAGCGATTATAGGATCATCAGGATGTGGCAAGACCTCTATACTACAGTTGCTACAAAGACTTTATGATCCATCATTAGGATCAGTGAAGCTAGATGGGCAAGATTTAAGAACTCTAAATTTAAAATGGCTCCGATCATCATTTGGTGGGTATTGGTTTTAAAACCCTTATATAATTAGTTATATATTAATATTAATACAGCTCACCATCTATTACGTGGAACAAAATCTAAAAGGTTGAATGTGGGCATATAATGCCTTTGCCAAACTCTTCTGGAATAAACATACGTGATCAAATGTAAGTATGCGTAACTAATTAATTTTACACATAGTATATCAAAGACCATCATATTTGTGCAAAAGCGTTAGAGATTCATTCGCTTAATTTGTCCCCTTAGTGTCAGTAGTTCTACCATTGACTAGTACCACTGATGGTACAAGTGACACAACTTTGTTTCATTAGTACCATTAACAACAAGGGAATTTGTTATGCGAAAGTGCAAGGCAGAAAGAGTCAACCTTTTACTTGAAACTGGCAACGTACCAGCCAGCCGGCCAGCATTAATGGGACTAAAGATATATAAACTAACTAGCTGATGCCCGCAGCTGCACCCACATAATAGTTTGTTCCCGTTCCCGCTTCCGATGGGAACTTATTCCCGGGATAAAAAGTAGCCTATGTGTTATTCCGGACTATAATGTATCTCTGTACCAAACTTCAGACAGATCCATCTAGCCTTTCGAGCGTGAAAGAGTAACAAACAGTCACACTCACAAACTTTCGCATTTATAATACTAGATGATGCTCGCGGCTTCGCCCGCGTGAAATTCTGTACCCGTTCCCGGTTCCCGTGGGAACATATTCCCGGGATGAAAAGTAGCCTATGTGTTATTCCAGACTATAAGCTATCTCCGTACCAAATTTCAGTCCAATCCGTTCAGCCGTTAGAGCGTGATTGAGTAACAAACATCCAAACATCTTCACAAACTTTTACATTTATAATATTAGTAGGATTAGTAAGATACTTAAAGCTGATGCCGTAGTATAGGGTGATAGTGATTGTGCGTTCCATACTTTCAGGTGTAGTAGCTCAAGAGCCTGTATTATTTAAAGGGACGATATATGAAAACATTGCCATTGGTTGTCCAGAAGCAACGCTAGAGAAAGTTCATTCCGTAGCAAAAATGGCCAACGCACATGAATTTATTGAATCGTTACCAATGGTTTGTATATTAACAATTCTGCCGTGCTAAGCGCAAAAGCTAGTTTCGAGTAAATTGAGATTTTGTAAACTGCGTTTTCTCATACCTTTCCCGATCGATTTTTCAGCGTATGAATTGACATTTATATAATTATTATTCTGGTCACTTTATTTATTTAGTTTGGTCAAAGTATCAAAAATGCCTACATACCTATTTTGATGAGATAATACCATTTCGCTGAGTATATATAGAAGAAAACATTGAGATACCGCTTTTTAACTAGCTCGTACAATACATTTTCTTTTACAAAACAATATGATTTTTTAATAAAATAAAATACATAATATTTAAAAGAAAAATATTTATCAAGTTATATTTTAAAATCTTTTGCTATACTTATTTACTCGCGCATAAGTAAATATTTCAAAAAGAAACGTTTTCGATTAAAAAATAAATAAATGGTTTAAAAAACCCTAGAAAAATACGCTTTTATAATGCACGAAAAAACCAAAAATAAATTATGGATCGTTCAAGTTGCCTCTATTTCTGGGCTGAAGTGTAAACTATGTGCTTTTAGTTATAATATTTGATTGCAAAAGCGTGGGGCGCTGGAACAGGAAAGAGTTTCCTGGCGGAAGCTGCATGATGTCTTGTCAGATTAAGGATAAGGTCACATTTATAAAAGCGTGTTTTTAAACTATTAATTTACACTGTCACGCTTTTATATATCTATTGTAACTTTTGCTATTATTAATATCATTTCAAATTTCGGAAATGTGTTATCGGTGATAGGCTTTAATTGAAATGCATAACCTACTTACTTGAAAAGTAAAGTAGTTAATCACGCCTACGCATTTTCAACACCCACTTTTGCCAGTTTTTCGTGACGCCCGCGTAATAGGAGCAAACCTATTACCGTTACGGATCTCTGTTAGATAATTCATAGGTAGGTCCTTAAAGTATCGGCATTCCAAGATATTTAGTACAATATGTAGTAATCACGTAATAGGAATACAAACGCATATATCCCCAAGCGGGTTTTTAACGGTAACCAAAGATATCTCGTTCTCGAACAAGAACTCAACATTTTACCACTTTCAACGTATTCCTTTCATGTATCTACTTAATTGCCTGAAAGAAGAGGCGTTGTTCCCTTTGGCAGCATAAACGTTATGCTCTTGTGCGGCCTCATGCAGCTTTCGCCAGGATTTTTATTATATAAGGATTAGTATTAATAGGAATTTGCTTACAAAAAAATCTTTCTTTTTCTAGCGCCCCACGCTTTTACAATCAAATATTATAACTAAAAGCACATAGTTTACACTTCAGCCCAGAAATAGAGGCAACTTGAACGATCCATAATTTATTTTTGGTTTTTTCGTGCATTATAAAAGCGTATTTTTCTAGGGTTTTTTAAACCATTTATTTATTTTATACTTTTTAGTCACAACATTTATACCTTAACTAGCTGTTCCCTGCGGCTTCATCCGCGTAGAAGTCGTTATCGGATAAAATCATTACCCTCCTTTCGTGCAGTCTGTTAAAAAGTAGCCTACGTCCTTCCCTTAAACTCAAACTATCTTTATAACAAATTTCATCAACATCGGTTCAGTGATTTAGGCGTGAAAACGTAACAGACAGACAGACAGAGTTACTTTCGCATTTATAATATAAGAAGGGTTTTCTGTATTACATGGTGTTTTGTCTGAGTTCGACTAATGTGAAAATATTTCATTATTACTGTAATACATATACATTTTCTGCAGGTACCTATGTCAATATTTACACTCAATATTAACTTCAATATATAACAGGTTTGTTATAACCTTAAACCCTAATCGTGGTCTAAGTTCATTACACGACTTTTCTAACAAATCCAAACACAGCTATGATACGATGTTCAATCATGAAGTTACAGTTCATATCTTACGACTCCATCATCAGATCAGTTTGACAGTACCATATTATTGTATTGTTGTCAGAACTACAAACATCTGCCAATTTTCATGACGCTACGATCCCTGGAAGATGCCTAAATTAGTTACCTGAGATTCCATTGCATAATTGTACAAGTCAATTAAAAAAAGCTTTGTTATAACCTTGAAACCTAAGCCTGGTCAAAGTTCAGTACAAGACTTTTCTGACGAATCCAAGAACAGATATAATACGATATTCCATCATGAAGTTCCAGTGCATATCTTCCGGCTCCATCATCAGATCAGTTCGACAGTACCATATTATTGTATTGTCATCAGAACTATATACAGCTGCCAATTTTCATGGCGCTACGATCCTTGGAAGCTAGTTAAATTAGCTACCTTAGATTCCACTTTTTCCATCGAAGTTTCAGTGCCTATCTTCCGGCTCCATCATCATATCAGTTTGATTGTACCATATTATTGTATTGTCATCAGAACTACATACAGCTGTCAATTTTCATGACGCTGCGATCCTTGGAAGCTGGTTAAATTAGCTACCTTAGATTCCACTTGTTTTCTGTGCCTATCTTCCGGCTCCATCATCATATCAGTTCGACAGTACCATATTATTGTATTGTCATCAGAACTACATACAGCTGCCAATTTTCATGACGCTACGATCCTTGGAAGCTGGTTAAATTAGCTACCTTAGATTCCACTTTTTCCATCGAAGTTTCAGTGCCTATCTTCCGGCTCCATCATCATATCAGTTTGATTGTACCATATTATTGTATTGTCATCAGAACTACATACAGCTGTCAATTTTCATGACGCTGCGATCCTTGGAAGCTGGTTAAATTAGCTACCATAGATTCCACTTGTTTTCTGTGCCTATCTTCCGGCTCCATCATCATATCAGTTTGACAGTACCATATTATTGTATTGTCATCAGAACTACATACATCTGCCAATTTTCTAGACGCTACGATCCTTGGAAGATGGTTAAATTAGTATCCTTAGATTCCATTACATTGTTAGTTACATACACGACGACCTAATAAAAGCTTATTAATGACAATTAAATATAGAGAGATTTGCAGACACTTGGAAATATTTTCTTTTTTAGTCTTTGGAAATTCCTTCGAAATATTTTCTTTTTTTGACTTTGGAAATGCTATGTGGTCACACCGATTCTCACACCAACGTGAAATTATAGTGGACTGTATATGCGAAATTAAGCTAAACATTCAACGACTACACCGTGCACTACGGGGGTGGTGGGGGGGGGGTGCTCTAGTTGCCATCCAATCCAACATAAGTCTATGAAAAGCGATTATATCACAATACGATTCAATTTCTAAGAACATGTTCATGTGGTCGCCATTGCTAAGTAATTACACACCGTTCGAACCATCGAAAAATTCTAAATCTATGGTTCGAACGCTTGAGTTTGATGCGACACGTCAAAAATATCAAATGTTACTCCAAAAAACTGGCGGCCGCAATTCATTGCTATCTCCCATTCAAAGGCAGTATGAAAAAGGAAGTTGGCAGGGACGCGCGCGCTTTGTGTAGTCAATTGAGCAGAAAAATACAAATCTCAATATCGGTGGTTGGGTTTTTTTCATTGGTATGGATATTACCTGACTTTTTAGGATTTCATTACAAATGATACCTACCCATAGTAATAGCAAAGACAACAACATAATTCTTATGAGCGTCTTTAACGAATACGTTTCAGTACGGTAGCATCTACGATGCTGGTGGTATATCATCTGAAGTCCAGTGGCAGCAGCTTCCAGATTATCTTATCTTATCTAATCTGATGAAGACATCTTACAACAATAATCCAATTTAAAATCAAAATTGAATTACTTAATCCATCACTGCAGCCGTGCCTTCATTAGTCAAAGCACACAATTACACTAACATATTACCTATGCGTCAAATCAGTAATTCTTTACTTGTCGCTAATTGACTTCAAACATTTTTACCAAATAGTTATCGTATTTTTGGAATACAGGCAGTATCTAAAACATTCAGCTATTCAACTACATAATATATTATTGATATATTGCTTATCCGCTTAGTAATTTGAGGTGAAATTGAGATAAGAAAAAGCTTCTTAACGGTTTTTATATATGTTTTATTTAAGATACACTTATTTGGATTAGTGCATTAAATGCGGACTTCTTAAGCTATCCATTGCCATAAAAATCTTTTTTAGATACCACTTTTGCGCTTAGCATAGCAGAATTATATCTATTTTTCTATCTACCTTTAAGCCAAATCCCTTGCGGGGTAGGCAGAAAGAACCCAGCGCCACACGGCACGGTCCATACACACCTCACTTGCTTCTTAGACTTTCATTTTTCTTTTCATGCATGCACGTCAGTTCCTTCGACTCTTGACACCACCTTCAACTAACATACGATTAATTTGGTCGTTGTAGGTGTGTCGTGGCCTTCACCGACTCTTACATCCATCCACTTTCGCGTTGTATATCTATTTTGTCATTCTTTAATCCCCCAGACGCTCCATACGCCCGAACCATCGTAGCATGCCTTTCCTTACTTTAACACCGACACTCTCTTCCAGACCAACTCTCTTTCTTACATCTTCATTTCGAAAGAGATCTGCGAGCGTTACTCCGCAGATTTTGCGCAGCGCGCGCATCTCGACCGCGTTTAATCTATTTTCATGCGTTTCCTGCCATAAGCAACTCTCGCTTCCATACGTTAGCGTAGGTATCAGCACCGCACTATGTACTGCGAGCTGGGCCTTTTGACTTAAGGTTTTGGTACCCAAAAGTTTACCTAACGCTCCATTCACACTATTTCCCACAGTTACCCTCCTTTCTACATCAGCGGTGAACCGTCCATCCCTGCTAAATGCACATTCAAGATATACAAACTCATCCACCTGTTCCAGCTCTATATCATTTACAGTTATCCTCGCATTCGTTCTGTCCTCTTCTCTTTCGAATACCATCACTTTCGTTTAAGTCGCGTTCAGGAAAAAATATATTATTTAGTAATAATATTTATATTACCTAGTTTAACATATTCTGCAGTTATTTTGTTTTTTGGACCATAGAAAAAAATACTTGATAACAACTAATTGACAACAAGATTTATAGAATATACCTACTAACTATGCATCAATCCATAAGTTTATTTTAAACAAATATTTTTAAGGGTTATGAAACAGTTATTGGAGAGCGTGGCGCTTCGCTGTCGGGCGGGCAGAAGCAGCGCATAGCAATCGCGCGCGCCCTGTGCCGGGAGCCGGCGGTGCTGCTGCTGGACGAGCCCACGTCCGCGCTCGACCCGCGCTCCGAGGCACAGGTGCAGGTCGCGTTCGAGCGTGCCAGCCTCGGACGCACCACTCTCGTTGTCTCACATAGGTGGGTCAGTAATTATAATAAAAATGGTATACAACATTTTTCATGAAAATTAAAATGAAAACGTTTACAGATTAGCGACAATTGTTAACGCGAATCGTATAATTTGTATGGACAAAGGAATAATTGTAGAACAGGGTGCACATCAAGAACTATTGACAAAAAAAGGTTGAATATTTCGATACAGTACGACATTTGGTAAAATGTCTAATTGTAAATTAGTTAATTACTTTTACATTCATACACATGTTTTCAGGTTTTTATCACCAGCTGTGGGCAAGTTCTAACAATGACCACGCAAATATAAGCGTACTTTCTGATAATGCAACGTCTTTATATCCATTACCCGAGAAACAAGATATTACCGATAATGCAACATGCGACCGTAAGTGGACCATCACATTAGGCAACGGCGCTAATAAAAAACGAAAGATAAATGATTAAAAATTTTTAATCATTGACCAGTATTAATAAAGCAATATTGTTGAATTCCAGAATCTACGGGCAAACTTGAACCTCAAAAGGAGATTCCTTTATTAAAGTTAACTGAGTCAAACGGTGTTTCGCTCAATGAAATCACTGATGAGAAACAGCAGAAGAACGATGATGATGTAAGACTTGAACTATTTTGTTGGGCATGTGATGGAAAATCATTGCTGAGGTCTTGGGTTCGAATCCCGGCTCAGAACAAATACTTCTGTGGTCAGGGTCCACATAGGATACTTGCTCATACAGCCATGGGTCGGCTGCCTCCCAATGGATGGCAGAGAGAAAGCGTGTGCTTCGTAGCTTTTCTCTCTTTAACGCCATTACCTTGCTGGTGAACGATGCGGTGGCGATCAAAGGCTGCCCTTGTGTAGGGGCCAACGGGCGCATCATTCATCACTGTGATTCACTGCTGCTCCAGGGTGCCGCAGTGATCCTGTTTCTGTTCCAGCGCGCAGGCCCGTACTTCACCGTGCACTGAACGATAGTATTTTAAATAGGGCTAGATTACGTTGTATATTTAAATATCCTTAAATATTTGTTTTATTGAGCTTCTTATTTTATCTAGTCTTTCATTATTATTAAAGGTTGAGATACAGTGAAAATAAACCACTGTCGAAAAAGGAAATATCTAACTTTTGACTTTCACTGCAACTGACACAATCGATAGGAGGATGATATATAGTAGCAGAAGTGTAATCCTTATGAAGCTTGAATAGATTTTGCTTCCTCCAGCAAAAGCATAGAAAAAAAAATAAGCTACTGGATTACCATAAAAGATTAAACCTCATTAAACTAACACTAAATAAATTAAAGCTTATTAAAAAAGTATGAGTGGCAATTAATCTTTATTTTTCAATCATCCATTTAATATCTACTAGATGAAGCTCATGGCATCGCCCGCGTGAAATTCGGTACCCATTACCGCTTCCCGTGGGAACATTTTCCCGGGATGAAAATTCAGACTATAAGCTATTCCTGTACAAAATTTCAGCCCAATCCGTTCAACCGTCAGAGCGTGATTGAGTAACAAACATCCAAACATCTAAACATCCAAACATCTTCCCAAACTTTAACATTTATAATATTAGTAGCAAGTAGGATTCACTTCTCACTCTCGTAGGTTCACCTGCCCTCCTTTATTATCACTGTATGATGAACTTCTGGCAAGAAAAGCCATAATCTATTAGTTTTAATTTATTGTGCTCATTATGGACTCTTTAGGAATTTGGACAAGTGTCCGGATGGCAGATTTTGAAACTAAACGCACCAGAGTGGCTTTCTCTCACAGTGGGATCAATAGCAGCAATAATTCAAGGAGTTTGCATTGCACTAATAGGTGTAATATTTGGTTACACAAGTGAGGTAAGTCGTTAATTTTTAGACACGTATTTCGCACGATATTAATTATTGCTCAAAACTCCTCTATTAATTCTCCTACAATGTTCAAACGAAGGTAATTACGTATTTAGCTTTAACCTCTACATCCGAATGATACCGTCTGCATTCACTATTTACAGAAGAAAAAAAAAGCGACCGTGGTTTAATCGGTCTTGCAGAGAAGCTAGAAAGCTGAAAGAGTCTGTCTACAGGGCTTGGACCACGGCTCGCAAAAATTCTGATCCTAACATATTTGAAGTGAAACGCAAGCTGAATGCCGCCTCGAGGGCCAGCAAACGAGCAATTGCCAGGGCTAAGTTCGATTTCGTCGGCAGAATTGGTGAGCGACTAGCCGGCTACCCTTCTGGAAGTCGTGAATTCTGGTCGCTTGCCAAAGCAGCCGAGGGAAACTTCTGTCGGTCAGGATTACCACCCCTGCAGAAACGGGACGGTAGTCTGGCCCAGAGTGCCAAAGAGAAAGCCGACCTTTTGGGTTCTCTCTTTGCCTCTAACTCGACCATGAACGATGGAGTTACGCTGCCGCCTGACGTCCCCTGGTGTGGCACTTCAATGTCAGAAATTAAATTCAGGCAGCGGGATGTCAGGCGGGAGCTTCATACCCTTGACGTGCATAAGTCGAGTGGGCCGGGCGGCATTCCCGCGGTGGTGCTTAAGCGGTGTGGTGTGGAGTTGTGTCCGGTACTTACATGTTTTTTCACGCTTTCCTACTCCATGAAAAAATTCCCGGCGTCGTGGAAGACCGCTTACGTGCATCCTGTGCCCAAGAAGGGTGACAGGACCGACCCGGCCAATTACAGGCCTATAGCTGTCACCTCCCTATTATCAAAGGTGATGGAGCGTGTAATTAATGCACAGCTCCTGAGGTACCTTGAGGAACACGACCTGCTCAGTGATCGACAGTATGGTTTCCGTCACGGTCGCTCGACAGGCGATCTTCTCGTGTACCTCACACACCGATGGGCGGCGGCTATTGAGAGCAAAGGCGAGGCTCTAGCAGTGAGCCTTGACATCTCTAAAGCTTTTGACCGGGTCTGGCACCGTGGTCTTCTAACGAAATTGCCCTCCTATTGATTGCCCGAGAATTTATGTGGATGGGTGTCCAGCTTTCTGGCCGGTAGAAGCATCAAGGCCGTCGTTGACGGCAGCTGTTCTGAATGCATGGCCATAAACGCTGGAGTACCACAAGGCTCAGTGTTGTCCCCCACTTTGTTTCTGCTGCATATCAATGACATGTTGTCCATTGACGGCATTCATTGTTATGCAGACGACAGTACGGGTGACACATGTTACACGGGCCGTCCCAGTATCTCTCGAGCTGTAGTGGAGGAAAGTTGTGAAAAACTTGTGTCCGAAATCGAGGCTGCTCTCTCTAGAGTGTCCGATTGGGGAAGACAAAATCTTGTCCAATTCAACCCCACCAAGACTCAAGTATGTGTATTCACTGCAAAGAAAACCCCATTTACTGTGCGCCACAATTTCAGGGCACGTCACTCACCATCTCCGAAAGTATAGGGATCCTTGGTGTTGAGATCTCCAATGTCGTTCAGTTCCGAAGTCATTTGGAGGACAAGGCCAAGCTGGCGTCCAAGAAGCTCGGAGTGCTCAGTAGGGCGCGGCGGTACTTTACTGCGGCTCAAACACTGTTCTCTATAAGTCGCAAGTGCGGCCGCACATGGAGTACTGCTGTCACCTCTGGGCGGGGGCACCTGAATACCAGCTTCGTCTTTTGACTCGGTACAAAGGCGTGCTATGAGAGTTGTCGGCGATCCCATACTTGCAGGTTATGTGGAACCTCTTAGTGACAGGAGAGACTTTGCTTCTCTGTGTGTATTCTACCGGCTGTATAACGGTTTGTGCTCTGAGAAATTGTTTGACATGATGCCTACGGCTACATTCTATCATCGCACCGCTCGCCACAGACAGGGTGTTCATCCTCACATGTTGCATCCGGAGCGCTCGAGCACGGTTAGATCCGATAGGGGCTTTCTACCGCGCACGCTTAGGTTGTGGAATGATCTCCCTGCCTCGGTTTTCCCAAACGTCTACAGTATGGGGTTCTTCAAGAGGGGTCTTAGAAGGTTTTTACAGGGTCGGCAGCGCGAGTGTGGCGCCTCTGGCGTTGCAAACGTCCATAGGCTGCGGTGACCACCGGTACATCTGGTGGGCCGTATGCTTGTCTGCCACCTTAGTGGTATAAAAAAAAAACAAAAAGAATTCGTAGCGCGAGCAAGCCCTAATTTAATCATTTTTCATACAGTATGATTTCGATATCTTCTTCTATGAATTATTTCATTATGTATTAAGTTATAAGCGTTGCGCGCTTTATCTTCCTGCACATATCTCAAAAAGATTATTACAAGTGAAGACTTGTTATTGTCTTACAGTTATTATAGTACGTGCTACGTAAGACAATTACCTAAATTGGCTGTAACTTTTCCAAAATCAAAACAAATAAGAAATAAAAGTAAGAATATCATTGGTCCCTAAAAGTCATCTCATCACAGAATCTGCTGCAAATTGAAAGCTCTAACTCTTATAGCAGAACTAAACAGAATTTTTACAGAATGCGTTATGTGGGCGTTCTATTCCGCGGGTAACGGGTCCTTTATTACAGAGCTACTGTAACATTATTAATTGTTACAGAGTTACGTAACACAATTTTCAAAGATATTGGAGACAACACTGTGTGTGTGCTTAATAATAATATTCATCTAACTTTCAGATACTTGTCTTTGAAGATCTTGAACAAAAGATATATCTAGCAAATTTATATTGCGGCCTATTTCTTGTGATGGCTGTAATTTCTGGAGTGTGTATGTTCCTGCAAAGCTTTGCGTTCACGGTGGCTGGACTAAAATTGACATCACGATTACGAATACAGTATTTCACATCACTATTGAGGCAGGTAATAAATAATGTACCCACAGAATAAGCTATGGCTAATTGCTGCGGTTGATTAACAACCCAGACTATAAAAGAACAAAAATATGTTACAGCAATTTTTTTGAAACACCGAATAGTTTTAGTCGTGGGCGGAAAGCGAGTGTAACCGTAAATGTAAACACATTATGTTATTAATATGTTTCCACTAAAGAGGACAGATTTGATTGTTTGTAACCATGAGATAGGCTCCGAATCTTATTCATAGGCACTTGTAAAACGTCAAGAACAAGGCAATGCCCAGTACAGCAAAAGCTGCTGAATTTTAAACCTGTCAGTTTTTCATTATGTCGACCTCGCTGTAATTTGGCATCAATCGTTAACCCTAGGAACGTCGTTGAAACAAGTTACAACTCACGACCATTTAGTTAAAACTCAGTTGCTGCTTGTGTTACATTAGAGAAGGTAAATTTAATACGTTTAGTTTTGTTATTAAATTAGGCTAAAATTAATAGAAAAGTGTCCCCGTTGTCAATAATATTAAGCCAAGATAAAGGCCTTATGAGCGGCTTGAAAAATTTCTACTGTGGGTCGTCACAACCTACACCCGGGTCGGCTGCGCGTGTTTAGCGCTTTTTGTGCTGCAAACGTCCATAAGCTGCGGTAACCAACCATGAGGTGGTGGGCCGTAACCTCGTCTGCCACATCAGTAGTATAAAAAAGCACCTATCAAACTACTGACTGCCTCGTTGGTCTAGAGCTTATTAAGTGCAATGCGAACGTCGGTCGTGGGTTCGATTCCAACCAGAGGCAAAAATTTGTTTGATTTTATATTTGTCATGAGAGTCTGGGTGTTTCTATGTATTTTATGATATAATAACAAAAAAAGTACATATATACGAGTATTATTATCCGTGGTATGATACCCATAACACAAGCAGGTAAATCCTAGCTTACCTTAGGATCAGATAGCGTTGTGTAAAATTTCCCTGAATATTTATTTAATGAACAACTAACATGATCGCATTATTAACATCGTCATAGTTATCTAATTGTTAAAATTAACGAAACATAATCTGAAAGCAAAAAAATCCTGTTATTGTCAACTATTATTGTAAGAAATAAGAATGGCCAAAGTTCTGAGTTCTATTGTTGAAATATGAAGACATGGTGCTGCCTTGCTTTTTATCCCGTAATTTTATAATACACCTAATTTTCTGATCAATGTTTGATGTTGGATGCAATCAAAAGTTCAGATCCTGTTTATCCTACCAGCCCTCCGAAGAGAGCCCTTTTACTGGCACCTCCTTGCTGCAACGTAGCCAAATCTTTGGCTTTTGCTGCAACTCTCAGACGAGGTGCAAAACAGTGGTTCAGTGGGGTGGTCTGGTTCTCCAAAGGTCATAATGATCGCACAAAACACCCTGCTGCTTCTGAAAAATTTAATGGTGTTCAAAGGATAATAGTACACAGAACATTTGGTTATCCTTACCAATAGTGAGAATAAATGAAATGACTACACTAGCTTGCTATTTTTCAGGAAATCGGCTTCTATGATAAACAGGATAATACAGTGGGAGCTTTGTGCTCTCGACTAAGCAGTGACACGGCAGATGTACAGAACGCCACTGGACTGAAGGTTGGCATAGTGTTGCAAGGGATCAGCTCTGTGGTCGTTGGAATATGTATCAGTTTATCATTTGACTGGAGATTAGCTCTCGTTACATCGGCATTCCTACCTTTAGTAAGTGAAATCATTAATCAAATTATGTTGTTATGTTAAAATAATAGTTAAATGTAGACAAAAATTGTATCAATAGGTAGTTTCCTTCACTTTTAAGATTTACGGGCTTAGTAATGGGAAGGTTGATAGCGCAGAATTTAGTTAAAACACTATTAAAGTTCATGCCTTCCATGATCAGTCGCTTAGGGCTGCTGACAATCTTTGTCGTAAGGATTGAGCGTAGATGGTAACATGCAGTGATTCAAGGATTCCTTTAAATGTACGGGTCATTCTAAACTGGCGTGTTTGCTTAGTCACAAAAGAACTAAACCGACTTTACAGACAACCGATTTTTTTTTCAATGATTATATAATTTTGATAAATCTAGGTTCATCGCATTTTTTTCATTAAATCTATTAAATACCTTTCCTTCTTTCAAAAATAAATATTGAGCTATGTGAAAGTCGAATATGTATCACGCCGAAACAATTGGAATGATACTTGGCACAATAAGAGCTACGAGAATCCGAGGAAGACTTTCGAATAATTTTGATACCGATATTTTTCAAGATTCTTTTGAGCTAGGAGATAAAAGACAAAATGATCTTTCAGTTGTCAACGCGTGGTATGATTTCAATCATTTTTTTTGTATCATAAAGAAGATATTTTAAGGACTGTTTCATACAAGTTCTATATTGTGGGTTTTGTAGTTTTGAAATTAGAGACATCTCAACCATCGCCATACCTAGATTTGAAAGGTTCCTTTGAATGTAAGGGTTGTTTTAAGCTGGCGTGTTTGCTTTATGATAAAAGAGCTTAAAAATTAAATCTATTGAATTAATTTTGGTCCACAGGCGTGAACTGAATGGTTGTACAATAGACTTAATCTCTCTTTTATGATAAAAACGTCAGGTTCGCACACACATCTTTGAGCCTGATGAATAAATATACCTTTCTACCTCCCTCTCTTTTACTCTTGCTCTCTCCTGTGCAACGTAAACGAAGTTGCGGGGGTCAGCTAGTACATAATAACTACGAATAATTCCCACTGAAAGGATGCTTGCATTGCAATTAAGCTTAATGCTCAGAGGATGATGTTGATATAATGAAATGGATCAGTAAATAACATATTTTTCAGTATGTAGGCAGTACCTGGTTAGAGAACAGATTATCTCAAAAATCACAAGTGGATGAACGAACTGCCCTGGAAGCGACCGCCAGCTTAGTAACAGAGGCATTCATCAGCATCAGAACTGTCCAAAGCTTGGGTAAGCTCAAATATGAATTCAGCTGTCCTGGTAAAATACCGAACAAATAACTAATATTTATGATAATTTTATACACACCGCCATCTAAAAAAAAAGTATATAAGTATTAATATCCGTGGTCTGATACCCATAACACAAGCAGGTTATTCCTAGCTTACTTTGGGATCAGATAGCGTTGTGTGAGGTGTCTGTGAATATTTATTTATTTATCTAGTTCAAATCAAAGTATCCCACAAATTTAAACCAATTAGAAAATTGCAGAGCAAGGCCAGATGACGTTGTTATTTATCCCTTCAGGGAAGCATGCACTACCTCGAATTTGTATTGAGAAGCGACATCTGTTGACTTCTTTTTGTAATGAAATTTTGAACTTATTTTTTATTGTCATCATTATTTATGTATTTTTGTACACAATTGTGTGTTAAACTAAATATTATTTATCTGCAAGAATACCTGGATATACTTCTAGAACTATAAAAAAGCCATAAATTCCTGTTTCTCTTTTAAACCAGGGCTTCCCAAACTGTGCGTCGCTACGCCCTTGGCGTAGTGGCATGGTTCTTGGGGCGTCGCGAGCGCGTCGAGTTATCTCCAATTTTTTTCTGATAATCTGAGAAATATATAGGTATGTCTAGTTCACTAACCTTTCCAGATATAGAAAAAGAAGTGATAGTTAAAATTTTCTAAACTGGAGCTCCAGTTTCAGAATGACCAACAAATGGGCGCTGCGTAGAAGGTCTTGGAGCGAATTATAACGTCATAAAGGCGGGGAAAAATACTTTCTGGCTCCCTCATATTAGGGCGCAGCCTAGCCAGCCTTCTGGCGGCGTACGTCAGTAGCTTTGGCGCGAGTTACCGAACGTGTAAAACGAAACCCTGCCAATTGCCGCTGGTTACATTATTTTCTTACAATAATTATAAATGCCCGGTGGCATTTTTCTGATCACCAGTGAAATACTAGTAATTAAAGGGGGGAGGTGTCGTCAAAAATGGCTGAGTCCCAAGGGCGTCGCAGATCTAATATGTTTGGGAAGCCCTGTTCTATACTAATTCTATAATATATAATTCTATCTATGTCACTTTCCATGTAACTTTTCCAATATTTCGACTACTTACTTTTTTTTTTGTTTTCAATGAGATTGGATTTCAATGAGATTTTCACAAAACGTTGCTTTAAGACTAAATTTCTGCCATCATATGAGAACGCTTTTGCGAAACGCTCTATTGTGTGGAGAAGGAAAACTTGAAATGAAACCGGCAGGCTGATTACGTATAAAACAGCGATCAGCGATAATCGCGCAATCATTGCGCAATCATCGCACGATTTATCGCTGGTGGCGGAAAAAATGGTATTACGTTAAATTCTATAGCGGATCGTTCGCTAATCGCTACGTCGCACTTATCACTACGAAACTAGCGCCATAAACAATTACGTGGCGATCACTGAAAACTGGGAACTGTCACATCTGTTGGGCATTTCATTAGTGTATGTGTGTGCTGAGAGACCACTTTTATTTTTTCGGATTTTTGCAGTTTACCTAACAATAGTGTCCCTAGTCCCAGTGTCCCTAGTCTAGTATACTCACAGACACATTCAAGCTTGATTCAAGCATTCACATTACGTGTATATTGGTGTGGGTGAAAACGAACATTTTTGTGTTTTTTTTTTAAATAAATATTCTCGGACATTTCACACAACGCTATCTGATCCCAAAGTAAGCTAGGAATAACCTGCTTGTGTTATGGGTATCAGACCACGGATATTAATACTTATATTAGAGAGATGGCGCTAGTAGCGTTCCTGTCAATATCGAGTCCGTATTTAAAATTGTAAATAAACAGTAAAAGTGACATATCAATACAAATTATACTATAAATCTACGGTTAAAGTGACAATACAGGCGAAGAAATGTTATCTCGGCAAAATCTCAAGTAATATTGATAACAGAAGCAAATATAGTGAAGTGAGAATAAATCAATATTTAGTGTTGGAATTCAGGATTACGAATATTGGAGGGCAATGTAAGCAATTTTCTACCATATATATATACGTAAAATTATACATAAAGCAGATTAAAGTAGCTGCAGAATTGTAATATAACTTTAAAGTATAATTTTAGCGATCGTTAATTTTCACAAATTTGAATTACGATCGCATTTGACCCAATATACTTATGCGCGACATCTAGTGAGAATTAGCTGAACTACAACAACACATCAGTAAAGTGAAAGATGTCATTGAATTCTAAAACTTTGAGAAGTAAAAACAACAAGATGTCGCCACTTGTCATTTGCAATGAATGTAAAAACCAAGTTGACCAAAACAATACTGTATCATGTTCAGTGTGCAAAAACAAATATGATTATGACTGCATTGGCGATAGGGCGAAACATATTAAAAACTCTAAAACAAGTAATTGGACCTGTAATAGTTGCAAATTACGAAATAAAAATATTCCTCCTGAACAGCAGTTTGTAACTATGAGAAAAAAGCGAATTTCGCAGACACAGAAAGAACACTCCCCGGTACCCGCCACTAGTTCTCAGGCTGAGACAGGGAGTTGTACTACTAAGGCAGCAAACAATCAACAGGACCTCTTGGCCATTAGTGATACTGCATTGAGCGATACTATTGTAGCCTCAGATCAACCTCTATCAAGAAGTATGGACTCCAGTACGATGGATTTATTGTCTATGCAGGAAATACAGGATTTGCAAGAATCAACGAAAACATTGCAATTAGAATTATTGAGCTCACAGAATGAGCTCGAAATAATTATTCTTGAAAATAATGATCTCCGTGAACAAAACGCCAAATTAAAGAAAGATAACAGTACATTAAAAAAGCTTTTAACTGAATCATCAAGCAGAACACCAATGAAAAAAGGTAAATACTCCTTACAGCAGATAGGAGATAGTGCCATCTGCACACCATCCAGACACTGTACTTCGTACTCAATTGAGACAGACACCAGTGAAACAGTCACATTACTGCGGGGCACAATCAAGAAGTTGGAGCAGGAACTAAATGAAGCCAGGAAAGAAATGGATAAACTCTGTGGGAAAATTCATACCCTGGAACAGTCAACCCAGGAGGTTTGTAGTAGAGAAAATCTGTCATCTGAGAGCATGACAAACTCGAACATCGCTACTCAATTAGGGAATAAGGTAAAAAATAAACTATGTATTTTGACAAATGTTAGCTCTTATGGTACACAAATAATAATCGACAACACTTTCGGTCAATACTTTGATTATTGTCGTTATATACTGACAAATTGTACTATAAAACAACTACTGAATAATATTGAAAGTAAGTTAGAAAACTTTAATTTGAATGATTACTGTATTATTATGTTGAGTGGTAATGAAATTAGACATGCAGACTACATGGATTTGATACACTCTATAAGAGACTCTTTAAAGCATATAAAGTACACTAATATTGTGATATGTAGTCCAACATATATCTGTGGAGCCCCAATTTATAATTATAAAACTGAATTGTTCAATAATCAACTTTGTCTAGAGCTTTTTAACTCTGTATATGCATACTACTTCGATACAAACAGCTATCTTTCCCTTGACATGTTCTCAAATAGTACGGGTTTAATTAATAGAAATGGATTAAGAACTGTTTATATGAAAATCATGGACAATATAAAAGTTGACAAGTGTAAATATTCCCCATGCCCTACAGCACTCAGTAGTAAACCAACTCCCGCCCAAAAATTTTTTCGTGCGTAATAGAATCAATGGGCAAAAAGCTGTCAAAAAAAAAAGTAGAAATAATATAAAAAAGCAGAAACCCCTAAACAGAATAAATGTTATGAAAAGTACAATATATTATCAAAATGTGAGAGGGTTGCGGTCGAAAACCACACATTTTTACAATAATATACTATGTTATTCCTATGATATAGTGACTCTCACGGAAACATTCCTAAATAGTTCAATAAATGATGCAGAATTATTCCCCCCAAATTATGTAGTACTACGGAAGGATAGATATGGTGATACAGGATATGGTGGCTTATTGTTGGCTGTTAAAGATTCCTACACAGTAAAAAGGATAACAGATATAGACGGATTAACTCAAAATAAAGAATTATTATTTGCGATAGTTTCAAGGAAAAATATTAAATTGTTTATATGTGTTGTGTACTTGCCACCTAGCTATAGCACTAGTCAATATATAGATGTGCTATCTTGTATTGAGAACGCCGTCAGTGCATACAGTGATTATAGGTTTGTGGTAGTAGGAGACTTCAATCTCAATTCCTGTACTGGTGCTGCAGTGACGCAATTTGAAATGTTTCTGGAGTTTTGTAAGCTGCGTCTTTGCAATAGTATGTACGATAATGCCACGGATAGACGTAACTTGGACTTGGTTCTGACCACTGCTGACCCCAAAAACTTCAACATAGTATCCGAAGTTGAACCTCTTGTGCGGTTAGATACCGCGGCCAATCACCCTGCTCTAGAGATAAATTTTACCTTATATGCAACCAATTTAACAACTAATCCTACGTACCTCCCAGTGGGGAGAAATACGGGTTGCCTAATCCCCGAGTGGAACTTTCGTAGGGCGGATTTCAATGGGTTATACGCTGAAATTGCATGCATAGATTGGAGCGACCTTCTTCTACAGAGTGAGGCCAATGCGGCTGTAGAAATCCTGTATAATAAGTTGAACATGGCCATTAGTAACCACGTCCCTCAAAAAAGTACACCACGCAGTCATCGGTATATATATCCAACATGGTTTACTGGTGAGATAATATATTATATTAAACTAAAACATTATAATTTAAAAATGTTTAAGAAAAAGGGACTAGAAGTTAATAAAGAACTTTTTAAATATTATAGGACTAAGGTTAAGGCGCTTGTTGACAGTGCCTCTCAGAATTATTTAAAATCTGTAGGAACCAAAATAACTAGTGATCCCTCTAAATTTTGGGAATATATTAGAGGAAAGAAAAAAAATAGACAACAAAACAAAGAGTACTCGCATGAAAATAAAATGGTTCAGGGACAGGAAGCAGCTGATGCCTTTGCTTACTACTTTGGTTCTGTTTTTCACAAAAACGTTCCGCAGTTAGACCCTCAGTTGGCAGATCGCGCTGTGCATGCACATGGACATACCATTAGCATCCCATATGTCAACCGTGAAGACCTTAAAAATGCAGCGCGACGTCTTAAATCTAACTCTGCATTTGGGCCGGACAACATACCCCCTTACCTGGTTAAGGATTGTATATCGGCACTGGAAGAACCGCTTCTATATGTATATAATCTTTCATTGCAGCAGTGTTCCTATCCGGGTAGTTGGAAGGTTTCGCGTGTTACGCCCGTACCCAAAGGTGCAACGTCAACTGATATCACGAATTTTAGACCCATTGCAATATTATCAGTATTTGGTAAATTATTTGAGGCCATCCTCAATAGGCATATCACATTCCAAACCCGTACTCTCTTGGGGGACTCGCAGCACGGTTTTCGTCCTGCTCGTTCCACCTTAACGAATCATATTAACTTTGTAGATTATCTAAAGACCCACGTAACGTCAGGCTGTCAAGTTGATGCTGCATATTTTGATTTCGAAAAGGCTTTTGATCGCGTAGATAACGATATCCTACTCACCAAGCTTTCGTCTTTAGGCTTCGATGGGCAACTTATAAGATTGATAGCTGATTATCTCGGAAACAGAAGACAATATGTAAAGTTGGGGAACTTCAGATCACAGGACTATTATACAAGGTCTGGGGTAAGTCAGGGTAGTACCCTAGGGCCGACCCTATTTCTTCTCATGATAAATGACCTACCTACTGTCCTTTCCCAATCGGAATGTCTCATGTTTGCTGACGACCTTAAGTTGTTCGCGTCGGTCAGGGACATTAATGATTGTGAGTCACTGCAGCGCGATATTGACGCAGTTGCTGAGTGGAGCGTAACGAATAAACTATCGTTGAACATCTCAAAATGTAAAATAATTACCTTCACCCGCTCGCGCTCTCCAATAGAAATGTCATACTTGTTGGCCGGACAGCAACTTGAGCGAGTTAATACAATACGCGATCTTGGTCTAACGCTTGATGCAAAATTAAACTTTCATGATCACATTAAAAGTACTTGTAAGGCAGCAAATAGATCTTTAGGATTCATAATCAGGGTGGCATCCCAATTCAATAATATACTTGCGTTAAAGATTCTGTACAACGCGTATGTAAGAAGCAGGCTGGAATATAACGTCATAGTCTGGAGCCCCTATGAAAAAACATACGCCCTAGTGGTGGAGAGAGTGCAGCGCAAGTTCGCCAGGTACCTCTACAAGCGCTTGTATGGATATTATCCTTTTTTGTATCCCTCCCTATTCGTCGCCGGGATGGTAGGTCTAGAAACTCTAGAGCTAAGGAGAAATTTCCTTCATATAATCCATTATTACATGCTGTTGAACAATAAGGTAGATAACCCTTCCGTCAAAGAATGCATACATTTTTATGTCCCAGACAGTTATATGCGTGCCACTGGGCGTCGACAGCATCGTCTTTTCGTAACGCCACCGACGTGGTGCTTGCCTCAAGCCGCCACTTGTCCCACTTCAAGGGCGGTAGAATTAATTAATAGTCTGCTGCGATCGAATCCAGATATAGATATGTTCTTTGGAAATATAAACCAAATGGTAAGAAACGTTATAACGTTCTTGAATACCTGCACCCTCTTAACCAAAGGCTATGATTAGGATCTGCCGGTGAGTGGCCTCTCAGTGTAATGAATGTCGGAATGTTATAAATGTTAATGTTAATATTGATCTATGTATAAAAAGTGTGACTATTATGAATTGAAAAGTTATGATTATTATGAATATAAGTAATGTGATTATTAAAAATACTAAAATTGGAATTAATGTAAATGTGTGGTAATTATTAATTATAAATGTAACTATTGAAATTATTAAGATGTAAATATTGAGAGTGATAAAATGTAATTATTAAAAATATGAATCTTGACATTATATAAATATGTAAGTGTAATTATTATAAATTTGTGTACAGTAAATAATATGTTAGTTAATATGTAGCATAGCATTATGAGCGCTTTGGTGTCTTTTCACTGTTAGCTTGTTTTGTTTGTAATATAATAAATAAAAAAAAAATAAAAAAAAAAAAAAAAAAAAAAAAATAGTGAATAGTAAAATTTGCGAAAATATTTGTAAAGCTTAGTGATCGGTTAGAAAGCGCGTCCGAACACGTGCTCGCAGCACTATTGTTAGTTAAACTGTAAAAATCCGCAAAAAATGAAAGTGGTCTCTCAGTAGGTACACACATACACTAATAAAGTATCGAAATCGCTGCCTGGAGGTTGTCAAAAACGATACGTAATACGAAATGATCGCCAGATCGCTGCCGCAGTATAGAACAAATGCACTTTTTAATTTACTGATTGTCCTACAGAGGCAGCACCGTCGCTAGTTGGCTATGGCAAAACGATCGTTGATACGTAATACGAAACAGACAACAAACAGCGATTATCGCGCGATTTCCGCGAGATTATCGCTATCGCTTGCCTATTGTAACATACGTAATAAGCCTGCCGGTTGTTATTAAAATGACAATCGTTAAGTCAAGTTGAAGGCCTTTTGGACAACTTAAAAAAATTCAACTGCGGGTCTTTACGACATGTGTGTGTGTGTGTGTGTGGGCGTATACTATGACTCTGCCTACCCCTTCGGAGATAAAGGCATGACTCTATATATGTATGTATGTATAAAAGAGAAGGTCCTAACTACCACAACGTTGATTCCGATATATTTAAAGTGAAATGAAGCATTTAGTTAAATGTATTTATGTGTATTTTTTTTAAACATTTTACCTTTTATGTTAGCAAAATATCCAAAAAAAATGTGTAATACTTATTTTAAAGGGCTTAACTGAGGGCTTACGACAATCCCAGGTGGTACACCCTGGTCACGGAGATTAAGAAGTGTGCTTCGTGCAAGGCGCACGTCGCTCGTCCCTTGCGCTCAATAATCTAACAAGGCCCCCCTTCTGAGCCTTTTCGGGTTGCTTTTTTCACACTTTCTTCAGGCAGAGCTTCTAGAGCGGAAAAAAATGCAGGCTCTTTATAGAGACCATCGCTGTACCAAGCTGTAACCGTGGCTGTAAATAGGCGGGCATAGCGATTTTACAAAACTGCGAGGACAAAACCTTTATAAAAATCTTTAGCATGGTGTGGATGCAGTATCTCTGGATTTGTAACAAGTCAGTATACAGCGGTCATAATATGACCTCTTTATATTATAAAGACCAGCGTCCAGCAAACTAAACATGAACTGACAGGAAGAAAATGTCTACCCCGAAACCTGAGGGGACTCAGTGCCAAGGCTGTCACCCCACTTCAACGTTGGTGGATGAAAAATGCAAAAAAATCTACAGAAGATTTAGAAAATGAATAGATACAATAGTACTACTTACTTATATAAGAAATATCTACCAGCAGACCGGTGTGGGTAGAACATGAAGAAGTAAGAACAGAACAATAAAAGTGTATAAATAAATAAAGGAGCAGGACTATTTTTTAACTGTGTGGAAAGCCTTATTAATGAAATGACTCCTACCCGCTAAAACCATATAGGGCCCTTCCATCTATATACGGCCAGGAGTCCCGCACCCACCAACCCTTACAATTAGCTGTGGTTATCATTAACTTGTACGCAGGGACTGGCGAATCGAGGGTGTAAGTTGGGTTCCTCTCTGTACCCGTCCTTTATTATCGATTTCCGCTATGTAACGCCTGATTCCATTAGTATCTAATTATGTTTGTTTAAACTGTTACAGTTTTTCCACAAATTTAATGTAACCTGCGTTTTCTGTCTAACCAGACGCTCTAACTACTGGACCACCGTCCATCTCATACCGTCGCTGCGCTTGCAAAAGTCGCTATGTATTTTTAGCCTACTTTTCAGGAGGAAGTAAAAACCGATTTACTCGAGATATATTTGTGATAGAGTAAGTAAATAATTTTATTATAATGTAAATAATATATTTACGTTGTGAAAGATGACTTTTAGAAAGATAACGTTAAAAACGAAAATACTAAAAAACAAATTTTGCGAATCTGACACATAGCTGAAATTGTTTGGGTCACAAAAATCGCCATGTGTTGTTGAGCACATAGCAGGAACAACTAAACATAATTCACGTTGTTTAATTACACATAGCTATTAAAAAGAAGGTGTCAATTGAAAATAATAACAAATTTTAATTAGAAACTATGGCAAACTTGGCATTCTCTGCCATAAAACTCTGCTGCCTTGATGTGTGAAGATGTGTTGTACGCAATAAAGGCGCTGAGGAAGGAACGGAAGAGCAACAGTCCAGTACCGCAGAAGAAGCACTGGTCGCCGGAGATTCCAGAACGATCTCCGCCACTCTGGGCTGGCTACCACCCTTTCCTTTTTTTAAGGTGAGGGAAAATTCTCATGAATGCTATGACTTTCTATGACTATTTGGACTTTTACCGACTATAAAACCTCACGTATCCTGCCCAACAGCCTACGGTTGGGAGCCCCGGTAAACCCTCGGAAGGATACCCCAAGACTCGAAAGAGACCTACGGCTACCACTGCGGACTCCCTTGGGGGGGGGGGGTTCCGGTGCTATCCCGCATATTTGGGGGCTTTTCGGGTGTCATCCCGCTTCTTAGGGGGGGGGCGTGTGTTCATCCTTCACGTCACGCTTTCATCTATAAGGACGGCGGCCTGCTTCAGTAAGGACGGTGGGCAACCCCCTTACCGTCCTCAGGACCCCGGTCATGGAGGCCGATAGTCTTGGTCGAGACACGTTGGCAGCACCCCCGCCGCCGACTGTGGAACTCGGATGGGAGAGTTCTCTCCCGGTCCCTACCCGCCGCTTCTTTCACGAGTACGACCTGCGCAGAAAGAGACAGTGCAGTCCCACTTACTCCCGCTGGATATCATGGCTCGTACCATGGTCTCCAGCGCAAGAGTGTCCACTAGAATAACGTGGTTTCCGCAACACCCATGGCGAAGGGGCGCCGCGACTTGGCGACCACGGCTGGTCAGGGGTGCCTGGGATTTACTTTCGAGGGTGCACCAAAATCCCCGCCGGGAAGGAGACTACGAAAAGGCCCAATTATTTGCCTCTACCAACTCCTTTAAAGCAACCAAAGAATATTGCAATTTTTTAAGAAACCCTGGTAGATATGCAAATGTACGTACCTACTAGTAGTTTTAGATACTTGTCTGTAAGTGTATGCGACTGTTGTGCTAAGATCCCGTAAGGAGATTGATTCCCGATTAGACTCAAATATTTGTGTGATCCAAAAAACGAATGGCTGAAAAGAAATGAGGGCAGAGCTCGGATTTTCGAGCAAGAAATTTTAGAATGAAACGTAAAAGGGAATAATAATAAGAGAAAATCAGGCTTAAGTAAAGGAGATTCCGATTTTATGGGCAAAATAGACATTCAAGTCATCCAGCGAAGACGGAAAGAAAACCACTTGAGTTTTAGGCAAAGATATGAAATGCAGCGAGGCCACAGCACTTCCCACAATTAGAGAGTACATAGCGTGGGCGCAGCAGTGCCAGGTTCTCTTGGCAGGTCTGGGCGTAGATATTTTCTCGCTAGAGGCTATGGTGTGAGCCATCATCTCCAGCGGCATTGATTAGGACGTTGCCGCGTCCTTCTGTGAGCCAGGTCATGCTTGTGAAAGAGGTGGCGGGGAGGTAGCAGGTAATAACTTTCCCGCTCGAGGTCTGCTGTCAGCGACAAGGGGCCGTAGACTTGTCTTCGTCTAATACTATCGGCCTCCATGACCGGGGGCTTAAGGACGGGCGGCGGGGAGTTTAGCGCATGCCTAATGCCCCAAGAAGCGGGACAACACCTGAACAATCCCTAAGAACGCGCGATTGTTCCCGAACCAGCACTCGCACCCGCACTTTTTGGCCGCAGTGGTTGCCAAGGTCTGTAGAGAATCCTGCAACATCCTTTCGAGGGCTTACCCGGGGCTTCCGGCCGTAGTCAGGGCAGGACAACGTGTGGTTTTAGTCGGTAAGAGTTCGGCATATCGATGAGGGATTTCTATAAGTTTAAATATATTTTGAGATCAAAAACCTATGCCACAAATAACTCAGTTTTGAAGCCTTACAAGTTTATTTAGAAGCTCTTTAGTGGCCTTTAAGTATAAATGCAACCATTGGATTAGTTAGTAATGGGCTGAATGAGAGTCTGGGACATCTTAGTTCTTAAGAATATTCTAATGGAATAAGTAAAGTGTAGAATAGTAATAGGTTTAAAAATCATATTGCGATAGAGAATTGCATTGGTACTTGTTATAGGATTCAGGAAAGCTACTAAAGAAAAGTACTAAAAAAGGTACATTCAGAAAATAAAGAAGAATTGAAAGGATAGTCCTCGAGCAAAATACTGTCATTGCTGAGAAAGTAGAAGTCCAAACCTCGTTTACATTTTACTGAAAAGAAAATGTGAAATCTGTATGCAGGTCTAGCCTTGAGAGCCTGAGAGAGAGAGATGTGGAGCGTATCTAAAGACGCAGGAGAATGTACCTAATAATATTCTTAGATATTACATAAACATACACAAACCAAAATTATAACAAACAAACATACCTACCTGAATACCACTCTCTCTGCTTGTTGAGTGATGTAATTCAGCCTGTATCATTTGATCCAAGCACCTACCTGTACTTTATTATTATTACACTTTATTGAAATATTCTAGCTCCAAAGCTGCCTTACAATTTCAATAGATTCCTGAACGGATCGATGACATAAATATCCAAAACGACTGGCAAATTTCATAGAAAAAGATAGCTATGTGACACATGATTTGTGCAATGAGCGATGTTTCAGTTCAAAACTTGTACACCAATATCGCTATGTGCCCGTAAACACATAGCGGGCGCAATTCCGCGCAATATATAAAATATTTTGGTTAAGGTGAACTTTTTAGCTATGTGATTTGAAGCACATAATTATTTTGAGGGCGCAAAATAGTATTGATTTCACATAGCTATTTTTTGAAACTCCGTTATTATTAGGTTTTTTAAAATTTCGGTTTTTGCACCTTGTGTGCCTTGAAATAAGGATCTAAATGGCATCAAAATCCAAAATTCGAAAAAAAACACATAGCGACTTTTGCAAGCGCAGCGACGAATTACGTCTTTGTGCGACGTTGACGTTTTATTCAGTTGTTTTACTCCCATGGATCAAGCTTATTTTTAGGCTAGATTCATTGTATGAGAATGAAAAAAAAATATATTTCAGGTATCGAGACAACTTTCCTGCACAGATTCCAAAAGTCATTAAATGAAGCCTTTTCTGCAATGGGAGCGACTTTTTACTGGCGAGGTCTGATTTTGGGCATCGGTCTCCATATACCAAATATAGTATGTTGTAGTTGCTACGCGTATGGAGCAGTCTTGGTTAAAGGATCGACGCTACAATACAAAGTAATACTGCTGTAAGTATCTGGGCAGGCAGGGCTTTATAAACACTGCATACTCAGGAAGAAATGTATTCCTGCCTAGCATTTATTTCACTGAATGGGTAACTTTGTAGTAAATTAGTTCGCGGCAATTCTCATAGTTTTTTGAACTCAAAATCTCTGTGGGTTATTAAGACAGAAAGTAAATAGCTGACGGAGAATATAAACTTGATCAAGTTAAGCTATTGCTCAATAAAAAAAAACAGCTTAATCTTGAGGATGAATCATTTCTGCGGAATGGTAGGTATATAAATACGTGTGGTGCGTACGTGAGTCCGCACTATTTAGTCGATGTAACTCCCAAGCGGCTTGGACGATCCTTGCGATGAATAGATATTATTATTGTTGGACCTTGTCGGAGGAAGGTTCTTAGGCACTTTCGTTTAACCTAGGTCAACTTTATGTATGTGGATGTAAATTGCTAAACATCCGCACTTGCAGTTTAACCTGCAACATATTATAAAATTTCCTCTGAAACTTATTCGAGTACTTACTTGCCAGGGTCACTGAATCTCTGATATTCGCAGCCTTCATGTTGGGTCAGGCACTGGTCTACACGACGAGTTTTAATAATGTCAATCGCTCTACGGCGAGAATACTAGCAGTGATTGGCAGGGAGCCCGCAGTTAAGACGCCGCCTGGTGTTCAGGACGACGAGAGTTGGGTGCGTATCTGTTCACTACCGTCTAGACTTAGAGTGAGACATATTTTAGAACCGAGGTTTATTTAAACTCAACTAAATTCCTTCACTTTTGTTTACAGTCTGCGACGGGCGCTATAGATATAAATGAAGTAACATTTACGTATCCGACACGAAAGAAGTTAGAAGTCTTACGAGGGATAAACCTCAAGGTGGAAGCTGAAAAGACTGTTGCTCTAGTTGGTTCATCGGGTTGTGGCAAGTCGACCATATTGCAATTAATTCAGAGGTTTTACGACCCCGACGCGGGTGATATAGTAAGTTATAGATATTTTCTGCCCTGCTGCTTATTTCAATTTAACTTTCATGAGTGATCAGCAAAACGTTTTTTTTTTGACATTTCACACAACCGTTTCTGATCCCAAAGTAAGCTAGGAATAACCTGCTTGTGTTATGGGTATCAGACCACGGATATTAATACTTATATAATTTTAAATACAGACATATTATACATAGAAACACCCAGACTCTTGAGACAAACCTTTATGGGTCAAACAAATATTTGTCTCCGATGGGAATCGAACCCACGACCTCCAGCGCCGCAGGCGGTATCACTACCGACTGCGCCACAGAGGCAGTCTAACGTGTGTTAAGTGTTATATACTTCATAATTATTCCACCTTGCACCCTCTCTTTTCATAGCGAAGAAAGGTTTCCCACTTGACAGAAATAATTTTATTGAAATTAAACTTATGCAGTACAAATTTGTGTAATATGCCTATATTACACAAATTTAATGTGAAGAAATTATCCGTCTCAAGCAGGATTTGAACCTTTTGAATTAAATTTTATGTCAACCTTTCAACTCTTATCGTTTACTGAACACTAAGCACGAGGGTTTACAAAATCTGTTTTTATTCACAAATTGTATTACATACCATTTATTTTCATAGGAACTAGACGGAGTTGACACTAGGACTTCTCTAACCCTCCCGCGGCTCCGCCAGCAATTGGCCGTGGTGCAGCAGGAGCCGGTACTGTTCAACCGCACCCTGGCCGAGAACATCGCGTACGGAGACAACAGCAGACAAGTTGAACTAAACGAAATCATCACTGCTTGCAAAACTGCTAACATACATAACTTTATCGTGTCATTACCACAAGTAAGTTCCTTTCTCGTAAGAAGATGAATTGTCCTATTTCATTGAGCCACTCAAAACATGGGGGCTGCATGGGAATAGAGGGGAGGTTGTAGGTACTTTAAAAGACGGAGCACAACGAGCTGTGTGCTCATTTGGTGTCAAACAGTCTCAGGAATCTGTATCTTGTAAGGTCGAATCACGTGTCGACATAATTCTCAAGTCGTAAAATGTGGAGTTTTGCTCATTGCCAACAAATTGGAGGGTAAATGGTAAAGGTAACTAATACCTACGTGTCCTACGACTCCTTTAGTGAGGAGTTCAATTCGACCTTCCTCCGTTACACCTATTTGGGGTAGTACTTGCAACAATATAGCAATAACATAAACTAAATACATAATTTATGGTGTCTTTATCGAAGATCACGATTCGCTACTCTTGCGTCACTGAAGCGTGCGGTTACTTTCTAGGTGACATCACTGACTGAATGTAGGTACTCCATGAAAACCAAATCGCTAGGGACGTCTATTCACGTTGTGTGAAAGTGTATAGGGTATCCAACATCATCTTTGATCAAAAAATAGGTTTGTTGTATGTATGGGAAGTCTGATTTTAGTATTTGTTGACCAGTGTCAACATAACACTTCACTTGGAAAAAAATGAATTAGTTGCTATCACGGTTGGGATACAGTCTGTTGACAGACAGACGAACAGTAGAATCTCAGTAATAGGGCCCCGTTTTTACCCTTTGGGTACGAAACATTATAATGATTTTTCTTGATTATATGGCTTAATAAACAGTCATATATTTGGCATAAATTAATATTGTAATTTGGGTTTAGGGCTATGACACGCGTCTTGGATCAGGTGGGGCGCAGCTGTCAGGCGGACAGAAGCAGCGCGTGTGCATCGCGCGCGCGCTCGTGCGGGCTCCGCGCCTGCTGCTGCTCGACGAGGCCACCTCCGCACTCGACGCGAACAGCGAGCGGGTGAGCTCTCTGCGTCACTTTACATCACTCATCAGAGCTACGATACCCGCCTGGGCTCGGGGACAGAAGCAGCGCGTGTGCATCGCGAGTGAACTATCGATAGTTTCCGTGAAGCGACTGCTACCTATTTGACCTCTGCAACTAATTATCCATGTCGAAGTTTTGTAGCTAGACTATGGTTCGTTATTTGGGGCAGGCTGTTTTTACAGAGAGAGGTTCTTTTTTAAGCGACTCAAAAAAAAAGGAGTAGGTTCACAATTCGTCTGTATGTTTTATTTTATGTATGTTCACCGATATTTCCGTCAATAATTATAAACGGATTTCAAAAATATTTTTATCGTTAGATAGTGTTCACTTTTGAGATGATCCCATTTTCACCAGGTGAGGATCTAAATGATGGGATCCAGGAGAAATCGAGGGCAACTACTGAAAATTGTAGTGACAACTAGTGCGTTTGCTAACTTTTTATTTGAAGTGTTTTAATGTACTACAATTTAATGAAGGTCTTGAGTCAATTTGATGATGGAGTCGACAGACAGTCGTGGGAATTCCTTAACGATTTACAGTGGTTAAGTACCTTTGTTGTTTTTTCGTTTGTCCAGAGAAATATTTTGTAAATACCACCTGTATATGAACAGAGTGGTTATGTGGGGCTCCCCAAAATTGGTATACCCACTAAAACCCTGGAGTGTTCCTTCACATCGCTATTGTTGGGTCACAGGTAAGGCAAGCGTTTAACTTCTGCAACCCAACAAGCGTTGCCTGCGACAGGCTCAACACTGGAGGGTCTAGAAATAAGCCCCGAAACTGCACTGACTGTGACCCCGAACCACGAGGGGCGCACCTTAGTCAGTCACACGGCTAGCATAAAGCTGCCGTCGACGACCACGTGTGCGAGGTTGGCGAGGTGGAAGTGTGAGACCACTCCTCTCTCGAAGTCGCAGCACTTCTCTCTTTGCCGTTATGACTGCCTCGGCAAAAGAGGCGACGGCCAAACAATTATGTTCGCTGAACAGCATAGCAGAAGCTATGGTGGACAGCGAAACAACGGGGCCAATTTGAGCCTCTAGAACAGCGCGCTCGCCACTCCACTCTGTACAAAAGGCGAGTGTGTGCAGCGCTGTGTCCACGGCGCCATCCTCGCAGTGATGGCACGTTGTGTCAGGCTCAATGCCTACCACCTCGCACAGATATTTACCAAAACATCCGTGCCCCGTGAAGAGCTGTGTGAGGTGGTAGGTTGTACAACCGTGCCGCCTTTCCACCCAGGGCCTCAGAATAGGCCGAATAGCTGAAACGAGCTAGACATTACCAGCGGGCTCTCGAGCCTGGTGCGCCGTTTTTAGAAGAGATCATCGCGCGCATCCGCACGCCAGCTTTCAATCTCTTCCGAAGATGGTTGGTTGCCGTTTTGACGCACCAAAGCATTTCGCCGGTAGATTTCTGCCAGTAGGTACCTTGTAGGGTGTAGGCTTAATCTATTTATATTGATGAAACTTTACACCCAGATAGATAGATTTTTGAGTCCACCTGTCATTTTAATAATGAAAAAAAAATTTACGCAAATAAAACCGACTTCAAACAAAAACTTAAAAATTAAATTTACTTAGCAATAAGTAATATGTATTTTGATTTACCAGATTTTATTCAATACTAGCGGACGTCACGCGGTTTCACCCGCGTAGTTCCCGTTCCAGTCGAAATACGGGAATAAAATATAGCCTATGTTCACCGCAAAGAGTGTTATTTCTTATCAGTTAAAGAATTTTCAAATCGGTCCTGTAGTTCCGGAGCCTATTCGATGCTAACAAACAAACAAATAATCAAATCTTTCCTCTTTATAATATTAGTATAGAGTACCTATAGGTATCTGAGCTGACGAAGTTGTCCTGCCATAACTATGGAAAAGGAAATCGGCAACTTACTTTTCTTTTTATAAGAACCATCTCCTGACGATAACAAACACAACAAAAAAAGAATTAGCGAAATCGGTCCAGCCGTTCATGCGTGATGTTGTGACCAAGGAAATAACGATTCATTCACCGCGTACTTCCCGTTCCCGTGGGAATACGGGAATAAAATATAGCCTATATTCACCGCAAAGAGTGTAGCTTTCCAATAGTGAAATAATTTTTAAATCGGTCCAGCAGTTTCGGAGCCAATTCGTTACAAACAAACAAAGAAAAAAACAAATCTTTCCTCTTTATAATATTAGTATAGAAGACTAGCTGCCCCGACAGACGTTGTCTTGCCATAACTATGAATATGGAAATCGGTACAGTTATTGCAAATTTTCTAATTGTTCACGCAACTTTCTTAATTTTTTTCTCATAAGAACCATCTCCTGACAAACAAACACAACAAAAAAAAGAATTTGCGAAATCGTTCAGCCGTTCACGCGTAATGTCGTGACCAAGGAAATAGGGATGCATTTATTAGCTTCACGCTTTTATTAGCTTCACTTGTAACTATGTATGTAAGGAAATCTTGGAATGTTAAGGGGATATAATAAACCGAGCCTCAAAAGTTTTAATTGGCCACGGGATTTAGCTTCTGATTTAATAACTAAGCCACGCGAAAATGAAATAACCTCTAATATACTAATTCGTCCTCTTTACAACGTCACCTAAACATTAGTAGGGTATAATTGGGGTTTATAGATACAGCACATACTCTCGCTTCGCTCGCGTGCTGTATCCATAAACCCCAATCATACATTAGCAGGTGACATGCAGTTGAATCATTGTTTATATATAGTCTAATTACAATAAGTGTCGCTTAACTAATCTGTTGCTAAGTAGGAAACATTACTTGTACCTATGTAGTATGATGCAATGTTGTTGCATTCCTCTTGATGATGCATGCATTCCTTTCTACTCGTCTTGAACCTCGCTAATAAAATATGATCAATGCATTTTGTATCGAAGAATATGATCAATGCACTTCGTATCGAAAATTAACATGTAAGTATGACATACATATATACATACATATACTCACACCTTTATCCTCGAAGGGGTAGGCAGAGGCCTATACCGGCCCACATTTCACCGTATACAATTTGGTCCCAATGGATAACAGGTGGTGAGCCCATCGCCGTGCTGTGAACCGCAGTCGTCAGAGCCTTGTCCGTTGTTCAGCAGGTGTACGAGCTTGCACGTGAAGTTGACTTGGACCCGAAGGTGTTGGTAGGGCTCCACTACACCCTGTTGGTAGGGCCTCACTACACCCTTTTAAAATAATACTATATCGTGATAATTTTATGTAATATTGTACCTATCAGCATAATATAACTTAAACACTCACGCGGTGAACACTCACTTATTTCGCATAGTAAATACAATCAGCATGCACTCGTAGGGATGGGTACATCGTTGACTCGTTCGTTCGTTAGCAGGTGCAGCACTTGCAGGCGCGGTCGCTCTAACCCGGAGCACTAGGCGTGATCCCTTTACACTCCAATGCATTGACATTATGCATTTCAAATAAGTAACTTTGTTTAAAAATTGTGAAATGTTAGCATGTAGTATGCTTCCGCCTACCCTTTCGAGGACAAGTGCGTGATGATGGACAACAACATACAATTATTATGATACTCATAACTTGTCTCTATGTTACTAAGCAGACCGATCGAACATGACACCGCAACCATTCCTCGCATTCTTTGTACCCATCATGAGCCTCACTGAGGTGAGAAATTATATACATATAATATAACTAACTGTCCCGCGCAACTTCGCTTGCGTCAATTAAGAGAGTGTAAAGAACCCCCCGTTCCCATTTCCCACAAGAACCTTTTCCTGAAATTAAAAGTATCCTATCTTGCATACCACTTTTCAACCGATTCGGTTAAATAGTTTAGGAGTTCATCGCGGACAAACACAGTAAATATATATTTCGTAGAGAATTAAAACGACAGATGTTGATTATGTTATTTATTCACAATTTTTTTATGCAATTTACATATAATATCCTTTACACTTTTGTAAATATCATCTATAAATATATTTCCTACCACATACTGGGCACAGAGACTGGCATTACAGTCACATTGAGAATTTGTGAAGTCTTCAGAGTCAAAAATTTGTATACGTATTATTTTCTTTTGAGTGCCTTTGAACGGCTTTTTAATGTATGAATACACAGCGACGTCATCTGCTTTTCTTTTATCATTGCTGCTGGCGTGTTGCGGGGACACTTCGAATTGAAATGGTTGAAATGCTCGCTCTCTTTCAACATAATTGACCGCTTTTTGATGTAGAATCTCATCAGCAGGAATAGGCGAGTATGTACGGTCAGTCACGAAAATTTGACCAGAGTCCTGTAAAAAGAAGCATCTAGTTTAATAGCTGGACATTGAAATTATACTTAACAATATAATAATATTAAATTATTTCTTACTCACCGACATTGTATTGTTAACAGCGAACTTTGTGACTTTATAATGGTATTTGAATATTTTGGGGCCCCTTATATACACTCAAACAGTTTTTTTTTTATTCAATAAGGTTCAAAATTCTTACAACAGTTCCATCTCATTGAATGTATTGATAGTTGAAATGAGAACCTGAATAAAACGTTTCTATACGTATAGACGTGCGTAAAAAACGCTACGTTTAAAGCTCAAACGTAAGTAAGTATGCTAAACATGTTTCTGCATGATTTGTTGAAAACAAGTCGTGAATTATAATAATAAATATTATTTAAATTTGTACTTATTTATATGAATACTTAGTAGTTACTACAAAACAACATTTTATATAAAAAAAGAAAACGCTGCAACTTAAACGCTCGTCTACATATTTACCGATGGGCTTATTTTTGCAAGAATGCATTTTTCCAAATTTGGTTTGTAATGACGTGATTTTGACTAGTATATTAGCTAGTATATTGCTAACTATGTGTAAGGCATTTAACTCGCAAAATAAGTCCAAATTGCAAGCAAAACACCTCGGGTTATCAAGCGATAATAATACACCGATATACGTGTCTGAGCAACTAACAGCAAAGGGCGCACGGCTGTACTTTCTAGCCAGAGATCTAAAGTCCTCAAAGAAATATAGGTTTTGCTGGACCTCGTATGGCAAAGTTTATTTAAAAAGATGTGAAAACTCGCCCGCAATACTGATTAATAGTGAAGCACAAATACACAAGCTGATAACTGAAGATTGACTTGCAGTCACCATAAGTATAACCACACTAATAATTTGTCTTAAGATTATGTATATTAAGTTCTTATATAGTTTATCTACCTATGTTGAAATGGTTTTAGATGTAACAATTAACTGTACACTCACCTTTCTACAGAGCAATACATTACACATATACACACAAATAAATAAAAATAGTTTTAGATACACAGACTTATTCATTATACTATACAATAACTCTGTTATTCTTTTCATTAAAAAAAATATGAGATCAATGACCCTTCACAAATATGGCATAAAAACATATATACTTATATACTATAAACTTTATATAATCCATATACTTGTAACTTACACTAAATTACATACAGATTACATGCCACTGTCATATTTGATAGTACCAAAACTTATATTAATATTATTATATAACACCTTGTGCATGCAAACTCAAAGCAAACAATTAAGTTCTAACTTAGGAAAGTACCTATATGCTTTATACAGCCTTACTTTATTAATAAGACCAGGATGCATCTATTGTTACTCTATTTTACAAGAAAACACAATTTACAATCATTTGCAATTTAAAATACAATTCACATCCATACTGTTAACCGTATATACCGTAAAAAGCTATTGCAGTGAACACCTGTACAACTATTCCACACACTGCGTGCTAAGCTGTATACAAATTATTTTGTTGCCAAGCTTTATACGGTTACTGTCATCCATCTGCTATGATTTTATTAAACAGACTTTGCGAATAATTTTTCACCTGCTGATATCCACCTTGTGCTATACTAACATTCAAAATGGCAGAATCTCGTCATAACATACATGAATTAGATTGTCTGCAAATTGCTGACTCTGTGGAATGCTCCGTGGAGGATCTCACTAAAATTTATTCTTCCAAACTACTAAATTCCAATTTGAGGATTATATGCCAAAACATAGTGAGTGTTTACAGTAAACTGGACGACCTTCAAACTTCTTTACCCAAGTTGTGTTTTGATCTAGATATAATACTTTTAACTGAATGTCGTCTGGATCCCAATAAACAAATCCCTGATATAAATAACTATCACTCTTATCATACAATAAATCAGCTAAATCAGAACGATGGTGTCGTGGCTTACATAAATAGTAATTTACAAGCGAAAGTTAATGAGATCGCCCTACAACATGCATCATGTCTACAGATTGCTACATCTAATACTATTGTTCTATGTATCTATCGGTCTCCGTCTAATGTGAAGGCTGATTGTTTTGTTGAATCCCTTGATAGCTACCTGGAAACCATCAAAACGCATAGGCGTATTATAATTACTGGCGACATAAATATTAATCTAATAGCATATTCTACCGAAACCTCGTATAGTAAAAATAATAGAGAACTTTACCTAAACATGTTGACTCATCATGGTTTACTTCCTGCACATCACTTCCCTACGAGAGGACCAAACTGTCTTGATCATTTCATATTAAAAATAAATAAAGCTAATATATCTGCGTTTGTTGCCGTTCTTGATACATCCATTACCGATCACCATCTAATATTTTTAAGTCTTTCAAACATAACCAAAATTTATGTGCCCCGCAAGTATAAAACTCAAACAGATTTTGAAAAAGCGCGTAATACCTTACAAAATACTTTGACTGATCTTTATCTACACGAGGACCCCAATTCTTATTCAGACTTATTAATTTCAAGAATCTCAGAATCTCTCTCATTAAATACAAAAATTTTACCCATTCCGAACTCTAAGTGTATAATTAAGCCCTGGATCACTGAGGGTGCTTTGAAGTGTGTAAGGAATAGAAATCGTATGCAAAAAGAACTAAAAAGAGACCCAACAAACGAGTTGCTCAGGATCACCTATAGACGTTACCGAAATTTTTGTAACAATCTAATAAAAAAATTAAAACGTAAATATGAAAAAGACCTACTCTCCCAGTCTTTACACAATAATAAAAAATTATGGAAAACAATCAATGAAATTACGCATTACAAACCAAAAAAAGTGTCCAACACCAGTTTAATAAATGCTTCCTCCAGCTTTGATAATGATAGCAGGATGGAGGGCATTAATTCTATAAATAAGTACTTTGCTGGCGTTGGTAAAAGTTTGGCAGAATGTATAACTAACGACCAAGCTTATCAGTTTAACACCCCAGTTATACCGAACAGGAGGATGCTTTCGTCTTTTGTTCTTCTTGACACCGATCCTATGGAGGTCGAAAGTGTACTGCTGAGCCTTGATTCCAATAGTGCCCCTGGATGGGACAATATACCAACAAAATTTCTCAAGGACTCCAGCTACATTGTTGTTCCCTTCATTAGTCATCTAGTCAATATGTGCTTCAGGACCGGCATCTTTCCTAAAGCTTTAAAAAGAGCCCTTATAACTCCGGTATACAAGAGTGGAAGCAGGGACGATGTCACCAACTACCGCCCTATTTCGGTCTTGCCAGCATTATGTAAAATATTAGAGAGGCTTATTAATAAAAGATTAGTTGACTACCTTAACAATTTTAATATCCTCTCTGCCTCTCAATTCGGATTCCGGAAAGGCTTGTCAACCGAAGATGCAGTTGCCTCCATTAGCTCACACGTCGTAGCTAATCTGGATAAGCGCCAAAAATGCCTGGCCACCTTTTTAGACCTAAAAAAAGCCTTCGACACCGTCTCTGTTCCTACCCTTATAAGAAAGTTGGATAACATCGGGATTCGTGGTATCTCACTATCTCTCTTTAAAAGTTACCTTTCAGAACGTGAGCAAAAGGTAAAAATTGACGGCTGCGTGAGCGACTGTGAGAATGTTACATACGGGGTGCCGCAGGGCAGTGTCATCGGTCCTACTCTCTTCCTGATCTACATAGACGATTTATGTAATCTTGAGCTCACTAGTGGTCGAATCTTCTCATATGCAGATGACACTGCCATAGTGTTTAATGGAGGCTCTTGGAATGAAGTTCGTGAGATGACGGAAATGGGCTTATCAAGAGTAACTAGGTGGTTAAATAGCAACCTCTTAACATTGAACACTAACAAAACAAATTATATATGCTTCTCCATCTACGATTCTTCGCAACCTCCACCAGACTTTGAGGTCCGCATCCACAATTGCCACAATTCCGGTACTAACTGCGGCTGTATTTTAATTGCTAAAGTACCAAATGTAAAATATCTTGGTGTAATAATAGACCAAAGACTATCATGGCACTCCCATTTGGACTTACTTGTAAACAGAGTTCGAAAATTTAAATGGGTCTTCAAAACGCTGCGCTATGTTGCAACACCAGAAATTCTAAATAGGGTTTATAATAGTTTGGTGCAATCTATACTCACTTATTGCATACCGGTGTGGGGAGGCGCAACTGAAAACAGATTTATCGAACTTGAAAGAGCTCAACGGTCCGTTATAAAAATTATGTATTTTAAGACCTTACGGTTCCCCACCACTGAATTGTATCAACTATCTGATCTACTTACTGTAAGGCAGCTTTACGTCCTAAACTCAACCATGAAGGTTCATAGAAGTCTTCATTTCGATCCCAATCTTTTAAATAAAAGGGTCAAGCATAATGTTGCTCCTACACATACCGTAGCTACAGCGTTTGCACGTAGACAGTTTGTTCGACAGTCTGCTTGCTTATATAACAAAACAAATAAAAGGTTGAAAATCTATTCCATGGTTCATCACGACTGCAAAAATACATTAATCACATGGCTAAAATCCCTAAATCACTCAGAGACAGAAGAACTTATGAGGATAATCTCGTAGTAAAACATGTGACACGGGACAGTCACTTTAATCCGGTGGTGACCCACAATCACTCATAAATTCACATGCATGCATTCACGCACACGCACACGCACACAAAAACACACACACTCATACACACACACACACACACACACACACACACACACACACACTCACACTCATACACACAAACACACACACACACACACACACACACAAACAGCTTAAAAATAACGTACCCACCCATTCATTTTCTATGTTTTTATTTACTCTATATTTCTACTTGTGTTACCTAATATTAATAAGAATGTATTACTTACCTGTTAATATATATTAGGTATACTACCTAAAGGATAATAGAAGAGCGAGGCCTCCTAACACAAGTATTCTTTACTTAAAAGGAGTGTCTCAAACACTTTTGTAATTAGCAAGTAAGATAAAGAAATAAAGAAATTTATTATTATTATTATTATATAAACCGGCTAAGAACACTGTTTGCTATCAGATCATCTCAGGAAGAAGTCCAAAGTCCTCAATAACTTCAAATATATCAAGCTACACTAACCAAAATGTAAGTACCTATTTAATTCCACTTAAAATGTACTAATATTTTAGGCTGCCTCGGTGGCGCAGTGCGTAGTGTATGCGACCTGCAATACCAGGTGCAAGCTCCGGGTTCGAACCCCGGAACGAGCAATGTCAGGCTTTTGGAAATGTGTCTGGTAAATGGTAGGCTCGCCTCTATTACACAGCACCACACAAAGTTGGTTATTTGTGGTTCTGCTAGTAATATTTATTAAATAATGTATACAACAAGTGACGAACAGTAACATGTCATGAGATTAGTATCCCCATGCCGATACCCATGCCTAGCAGTGGACGTGTAGATGAATTAACTTTACCTCAATTAGACTCTTAACCTTTGTACATTTTTTTCCAATTATTTAGTAACGATTAAAATTATTTGACTTGTCAATTCAGTTCCTCTTATTGTACTTTCAATAATTCATATAACTTACAAAATCTATGTTTCATTGTTTTCAGGTCGAAGCAACTAACCGCTAGCATTTTTTCATCCTCTTCCGAGGATGAACATGAGCAAAGGCAGACTTCAACGAAGAAACTGGACGGCAAGTCACTACCTGTTAAGCGACCAGCGGATGTGCAGTTGAAGTCAACTGCTGAAAAGAAAAAGAAAAGCAAGAAAATCATTCATCCGATCAGTCCTTGCATGAAGCCCACAGCCTACGATCTATTCGGCACCGATAGCGACGATGAAGAAGCGGCCACGAGCACCGCCCCGGGTAAAAAAATATTGCCTTTATACTCTTACTATACTCGGAGAATAGCCAAGGGAACAAGCAAGCAGACGGATACTGAGAAAAAGGGCCGTTATTACGTGGAATTGCGAGTATATAATTACTCCGAAGTAGAGCATGTGGCGCCGATCAATCGTTGGAAGCATGCGGTTATATCTGTTAAAAATCGCACCGACGACAACACGCCTGCATGGAGTCATCTAAAAACTTATTTAGATTTAACTCGTAAAGAGTTTAAGCACTGTCCCATAGACTTTGTTAGTAATTAACATAGTTATAATTTATTTTAATATTTTATTCTTGTAGCGTATAGGCATACATTTTATTTTCTATAACTGTGTGTGAACGTATGAATATAATATTGAAAATATAAATATGTAAGAATATAGGAGTTATTGTTATTATTTTTCTTTTTTACAGTACAACCCACACCTGTTCTTCGGAGGCAACATAATCCAGAATTTGTAAAATGTGACAAATGTTTGATTGAATTACCGATACATGAATACAAGTATCACTTGCGTACCAATATTCATAAGTCTAACAGTCTTTTACGAACTGACATTGAGAATATTTACATGGTAGCAAGTGCATTCAAATCCAGAATTGTAACATATTCTGTTAAACCTTCCCAAGATGTCCGATACCTCACACCTGAGGTATTCTTGGGTGAGAATAAGAACAGAATAGTTAAACTTATAGATATGGTTTTGTCGAAGCATTCTTGTGTAAAGATTAACTTCGAATTATTTGCTCCTTTGTATTGTTGAAAACAAATGAGCAACAATTGAAGTCATTCCATACCAAGAATGAAATTATTTTAAAAAGCACAGATATCGATGAGCATTATTCAAAAGTGGTTGAATTATTAAAATGCAAATTGTCGGAATTTGAACACAAAGAATCCGGATGGTCTTACCATGCAATGAGCCACTTTGAAATCAATATAAATAAATATTGTCCGATGAGAGGAGGCTCTTATACAGACTTACCAACTAAGATAAAACATTCAAAAAGTTGTATTAATATACAAAGTAATGACAACCATTGTTTTTTATGGAGTACTAGCTGACCCGCGCAACTTCGTATGCGTCACATAAGAGAGTAAATCACCCATTCCCGTCGCATTTACTCCCGTCAGAATAATTTCGTTAACGATAGATGTTTCCCGTCGCATTATTGTAGAAATTGCGCATATTCATGCATAGGACGTGGACTACCGGTGTACGTCGCCAGCAGAATGGTGAATCGACCAAAAAAAGCGAAGTCAAACGGGATAAAAAGTAGCCTATGTCCGTCTCCTGGTTCTAAGCTACCTCCCCACCAATTTTCAGCCAAATCAGTACGGCCGTTCTCGAGTTATAAAATTACAACGAAAAGTGGCATTGATTTTTATATATATAGATTGTCGCCGCTTTGTATCCAGTTAAAAGAAATGTATGCAGAACTAGTTCGTACCCACATTATAGTTCTGTATTTAATACACTCGAGAGCAATGAATCCGGGTCACTTAAAGAATGTTAAAAATCTCGGAAACTAAAAATGATAGGTTAATGCAATAAATTGTATTTAATAGACAATGTAATACTCCTTAAATGAAAGTAAAAAAAATATGAGTCACCATACATTTTATTAACACAAAATTACATAAAGAAAAAACTGCTGATCTCTCCTTAAAACAAAAATAGGAAACATGAAATTTTTGAACTTTATTACGATTTTCTTGAATTTTAATACTTCGTATTGCCTCCTCGTGCTTCCATTACTGCGTTTACGCGGTTTGGCATGCTGTACACCAAGTTCCTTATACGATTTTGGGGAATATTCTCCCATTCCTCTGTGAGAGCAATTTTGAGCTCACGAAGCGTGATTGGGGGAGGGTTTCGTTGTTTTACGCATCTGCCTAGCTCGTCCCAAGCATGCTCGATCGGGTTGATATCCGGGCTGCGCGCTGGCCACTCCATACGAGTAATGTTCATCTCTTGAAGGTAGTCATTCACAATCCTACCTGTATGAGGTCGGGCATTGTCATGCATAAATATAGCATCCTCACCTAAATTGACCATAAATGGACCAACGTGATCATTGAGGATTTCTTCCACATATCTTACGCTAGTTAAAGAGCCGTTTTCTATGATCACCAGCTCTGTGCGACTTTCAGAAGAAATTCCGGCCCACACAAGTACAGACCCACCACCGTAGGCTACTTTTTCTTCGATGCATGCTTGCTTGAATCTTTCCCCTGGTCTTCGATACACTCTGTGTCTTCCATCGTGCTTGTAGAGCATAAATTTTGATTCGTCGGAGAACATAACTTTTGACCAATCTTCAATACTCCAATTTACGTGGCTCTGGGCATACCTTAGTCTCGAAATACGATGCCCACGCTCCAGTTTAGGGCCGTTTGCAGGTCTAAGGGGTTTTAAGTTAGATTCAGCAAGCCGACGTCTTACTGTCCATGCACTTGGGTTACTTCCTCCGAGGCGTCGAAACTGATTGGTGAGTTCAGTTCCTGTGAGAAAGCGATTTTGAAGCATGGTGTTCACCAAGTATCGGTCTTCTCGTGCTGTGGTACACCTGGTTCTGCCCGTTCCTGGTCTGCGTAGGTTGGAACCAGTTTCTTCGTAACGTCGGAGAACTCTTTGTACTGTTGACAGCGACACACCGACAGTCCTGGCTGTATCGCGCTGACTCCGGCCGGTTTCCAGCATTGTAAGTATTCTGGTGCATTCTTCAGGCGTAAGCGACATAATTTCAGCTTGATTAATGAATATAGAGCACTATCAACATGGTTTATGTACCCACATAAATGACAGATTACAAACAAAAGCAACACCAAATGCTGTAATTTCGTAGTTCCATCTTCGAAAGTGGCCCTTTTTCAAATTTGATTTTTTTATGATATAACTTTACAATAACTAAGAAGTTTTAATACCTTCATTTAAGGAGTATTACATTGTCTATTAAATACAATTTATTGCATTAACCTAGCATTTTTAGTTTCCGAGATTTTTAGGATTCTTTAAGTGACCCGGATTCATTGCTCTCGAGTGTATTAATGGAATGTCGTTCCCTGTTTCATATGATGACATTAAGCTATTTGAAACGAACAATAATATAAGTATCAATGTTTATGGTATAGATGATAATGAAAATGTGTGCGGGCCTTTATATTTAACAAATATAAGAAAGCCTATTAGACACGTTAATTTATTATATTTCGAAAGCAGAGGACAAGGTCATTACTGTCTCATTAAAAGTTTGCTACAATTAGTGCGACGGCAAGTGACAAGTCATAAAGGCAATTTATTTTTATGTGAATCATATTTACAATTTTTTACCAGTGAAACAAAATATAGAAGTCATGAATGTTCAAAAGTTTTAATAAGTTTACCTAAAGAGAACAGTAAACTTACATTCACAAATTTTGAAAGACAACAAAAAATCAATTATGTTATATATGCAGATTTTGAAAGTCTTTTACTAAGTTACTCTGATAGAATATCAGAGAATACTAGTAATTATAGAAAACACCAACCTTCATGCTTTGGATATTATATATGCTGTTCACACGATCCATCTCAAAATAAATATGTCTCATATAGAGGTCCGGATTGTGTAGAAGTTTTTATTACTAAATTAATAAAAGATGTTAAGAAAATAAAAGAATTATTATCGATTAAAAAACCAATGATACCCTTAACAAAAAAAGAGCAGTTTAATTATAGTAATGCCACTATTTGTTATATTTGTGGTCACTTATTGTTTGACGATAAGGTTCGCAACCACGACCATGTGACGGGGAAATATAGAGGTGCCTCTCATACTGCTTGCAATTTAAAGTTTAGGATATGCCCGTTTATACCTGTAATTTTTCATAATCTATTAAACTATGACTGTCATTTGTTTATAGAAGAGTTAGTGAAATACAAAGGTCAAGTCAAAATTATACCTAAAACTAAAGAAAAATATTTAACCATTACTAAATACATACATCACAGAAACAGATTGATTCAAATAAAATTTATAGATTCGTTTCAATTTTTAAGCTCAAGTTTAGACGCATTAAGTAAAAGTTTAACTGAACAAGATTTTTTTCATTTGTCAACCGAATACAATGATAAAAATTTACACTTACTCAAAACCAAAGGTGTTTATCCTTATGATTATATTAATACTTGGCAGAAGTATGAGGAAACAAAATTACCCGAACAAAAATATTTCTATAACACACTGAAAATGGAAAATATTACTGATAAAGAATACATACATGCTAAAAATGTATGGAATACATTAAATATTAACACTATTGGCGAGTATACTGACTTGTATGTAAAATGTGATGTTTTACTATTATGTGATATATTTGAAAGTTTTCGGAAAATGAGTTTAAAGTATTATAAATTAGATCCTGCATACTATGTAACCGCACCTAGCTTGAGTTGGGATGCGATGCTACTTTATACGCGTGTTGAGCTCGAGTTAATTAATGACTTGTCGATATATCAAATGTTAGAAAAGGGCATACGTGGTGGTCTGGCACAGTGTTCGCTACGTCATGCATGGGCTAATAATAAATATTTATCGAATTTTAATAAGCTAGAACCTTCCAGCTATTTAATTTATCTTGATTGTAATAATTTGTATGGCTTTGCAATGACTAAAAAGTTACCTCTTTCAGAGTTTAGATTTTTAAATGAAGAGGAAGTTTATTGTTTCGATATTTTTAGTACATCCGATGACAGTCCATATGGATTTATATTAGAAGTAGATCTTGAATATCCTGAAAATATACACGATGTTCATAGCGATTTACCTTTTGCACCGGAAAAATTTAAGCCTCCTGGAGGTAAGACAACTAAGCTTATTGCTAATTTATATGATAAATTTCACTATATAATTCATTATAGTCACTTAAAAGAGTGTTTAAATCATGGACTCATTTTAAAAAAAATTCATCGTATTCTTAAATTTAGACAGGATGAATATTTGAAAAAATATATAGATTTAAATACTAGTCTACGCCAAGCATCTGTAACTGCATTTGAAAAGGACTTTTTTAAGCTACTGAATAATTCAATTTTCGGAAAAACTATAGAAAATAAACGTAAACAAGTAAATGTTAAACTAGCCACAAAATGGTTAGATACATGCAATGTTACAAATAAGCAAAATGGTGCTGAAAAACTAATTTGTAAACCTAATTTTAAAAGTGTGTCTATATTTTCAGAAAATTTTGTGGCTATTCAACTAAAACCTGAAAAAATTGTTTTAGATCGCCCGATATACATAGGCTTTACAGTTTTAGAATATGCTAAGTTACACCTTTATCAATATCACTACAAAATAAAAGAAATGTATAGAGATAACGTAAGGTTATGTTATACAGATACCGATAGTTTGCTTTATTTAATTTATACTAAAGATATATACAGCGACATAAAACGAAAATTTGCCGATTTTGATACAAGTAATTTTGATTTAAATAACCCGTATCTAATACCGAGATTAAATGCAAAAGTACCTGGACTGTTTAAAGATGAATTGGGGGGAGATGTGATCCGCGAATTTACTGGTTTAAGAGCAAAATTGTACTGCTTTGCAACATCTAATGCCGAAATAACAAAAGCTAAAGGTATTACAAAACCGGTTGCTAAAAGGTTAAAAATATCGCATTATAACGATGCATTATTTCACAACAAAAGTAAATTTTGTAAAATGAATTTGATTAGGTCTATAAAACATGTATTATATTCACAGCATGTAAATAAATTAGTGATGAATAGAAATGATGATAAAAGGTATATACTATCGAATCAGATCGAAACACTACCTTGGGGTCATTATAAAATTATGTTTTAGTTATTAAGCATTATTTATTTTATTGACTCAAACGTATGAACATTATTTTGATTTAATTGGTTGTTAAGCATATTATAAATAAATGTTTTCATTAAGATTCTCAGTTAAGTCTTATTTATTCCCACTCTGCCTCCAGTGCTTATTAAAATATATTTATAAACGCACAAGACAAAATTTTATTATTTCCCAAGATGAAGTTGATCAAACAACCCATCTCCTTAAAAGTGAATAAAATAAATCTTGATAACGCTGTTAAAAAAAATAGACATAGTATCCTATTGCCTAATACAATTCGTTGTATAATATGCGGACCATCAAACTGTGGTAAAACTAACGTGATAATCAGTTTGTTAATACATAGAAATGGTCTTAAGTTTCGAAATCTTTATCTGTATTCAAAGACTAGTTTTCAACCAAAATATCGGTTTTTAAGCGAAGTAATAAGAAGAATACCTCAGATTAAGTTTTATGAATTTAGTAACGACAAAGATGTTATTAGTCCATCAGAGGCTTTAACCAACTCTGTATTTATTAGGGTTTCGTAGCCAAATGGCAAAAACGGAACCCTTATAGATTCGTCATGTCTGTCTGTCTGTCTGTCTGTCTGTCTGTCTGTCTGTCCGTCCGTGTGTCACAGCCATTTTTCTCCGAAACTATAAGGCCTATGCCATTGAAACTTGGTAACTAGATGTATTCTGTGAACCGCATTAAGATTCTTATATAAAACTAGAAAAAAAGTAGTAAATTTTGGGGGTCCCAACATACTCAGAACTGAAACTCAAATTTTTTTTTTTCATCAAACCCATACGTGTGGGGTATTTATAGATAGGTCTTCAAAAATGCTATTGAGGTTCCTAACATTATTTTTTTCTAAAATGAATAGTTTGCGCAAGAGACACTTCCAAAGTGGAAAAATGTGTGTCCCCCCCCCTCTAACTTCTAAACTAAGAGAATGATAAATCTAAAAAAAATATATGATGTACATTGCCATAAAAACTACCAACGAAAATTGGTTCGAATGAGATAGAGCTGGTAGTTTTTTTTTAATACTATGACGTATTAATCCATCCGCAATTTTCGGTTAGAAAAATCACTAGATACCACTGCGAACGTATTTATGTTACTTGCTGCTACGAAACCCTTCATGGGCGAGTCCAACTCGCACTTGGCCGGTTTATTTTTGATGATGTTGCGTGCGAAAATCAACTAAACATAAGAAATTATTTCTCTATGGGTAGACACAAACAAATTGATTGCTTTTATTTATCTCAAACTTATTCAAAAATTCCGAAGCAGCTGCTACGTGATAATGCAAATTTTCTTATAATATTTAAACAAGATGATGTAAATCTAAAACATATCTACGAGGAGCATGTTAGTTCCGATATGTCATGGACTCACTTCAAGGATATGTGTAATACAGTTTGGAGTGAGCCATATAATTTTATAAGCATTAACAAGGATGCAGCACTAAACAATGGTAGATACAGAAAACAGCTAGATATCTTTTTCCACTTCAATTGAACGTGCAATATAAATATATAACAACATCCCACATCGATTTAAGTCAGTACTGTAGTGTGTTTAGGAATATACAGTCTGTTAAGAGAAGTATTTTATAGCATGGAAAAAGATATTAAAATTGAATTAATGAAGTCCGTGAAGTCAATTAAAAGTAAATTAAATGAAATGAAACATCGGGAACATGAAATTAATTCCACTATTAATAAAATGCTGAAACCTGTTTCAGATCCTCTTAATACTTTAGTGAAATCAAATAAATGCTCAGACAATGACAAACACTTTGAAAATGTTTCACATACATGTAATGAGTCTATTGAATCCGATGAAAATTGCTCTACTAATTCTGATAATTTTTATGATGCAGATTTTATATCTGCAGGGTCTGTCAAATCTAATTTGAAAGATAATTTGGAACTGTCACTGGAAGGTGAAGACGTTCATGGTATTTATGATAACCTTAATGTCCCATTTGGTATAAGGACTGAAGATAAAATTTAATGATAGGCGATTCGCCAATATCCTTCGCTAAAAATGATAATGATAATATTTTTATTAAAATAAAAAATAAATCTTATAACTTAACTCCTGGCTTAAAAGCACTTTTGCTCTATAGGAAACCTGATTTTACATCTATAACAAACGATGATAAACTAATATATAAAGATATATTGATGTGTACCAATGCACATAAGAGAAATTTTAATCCAAGAGGTCAAATAAGAGGTGATAAAGGAATTAAATACCGTGAAATAATTAAACCATTGTTTACTGAACCTTCTTTAGAAAACCAAAGTGTAAAGCGTGGAAGTAGCTTGCCAAACCTTAAGATGTATAATAATAACACTGACTTAATATACTGGGATGACCCTAATGAACTCGTTGAAAGATTAAAATTATTACTCGCTTCAAAAGATGCAGGCAACACTAATCATGATAATGAAATTTTATCTATCATCGAAGAATTAAAAGAAGCTAAAATAATTAAGGAATAAATTCATATAAACTTAAGATTTTGAGCCAGTAATTCAGAATCATTCATACTGAACATAAATCTTTTAAATATTATAATATTAATTGTAAGTACGGAAAAAGTTATTTAATAATGAGTAAAGCCGATATTATAAATGAAATACATAAGAACGTTAGGATAAATTTCCCTAGAAGGTATGTCATTATGAAAGGCATAGATGATTTGTGGCAAGCAGACTTAATTGATATGCAATCAATTTCCGAACAGAATAAACATTTCAGATTTATTCTTGTAGTTATTGATACATTTTCTAAATTTGCTTGGGCTTATCCTTTGAAAAGTAAAAATAAAGAAATAGTATGTAACGCTTTTAAAATTTTACTCAACAAAGGTCGTGTGCCAAAAATCTTGCAAACTGATAATGGAACCGAATTTTATAATAATGAATTTCAAAAACTTATGACATTATATCATATCAATCATTATTCTACGTTTTCAACAAAAAAGGCTTCTATAGTTGAACGATTTATTAGAACATTGAAATCTAAATTGTACAAAGAATTCCATTTAAATAGTAGTTATAACTGGATAGATTGCACACTAAGTTCTGTTATATGGAAATATAATCATACATATCATCGAACAATTAACGAAATACCAGCAAAGGTTAACAATAACAATGAAAAACTTATATTAGACAGATATATGGGTTTAGATAAAAAAAATACTAAAATCAATAAGTACAAACTAAATGATTATGTGCGTATCAGTAAGTATAAGGGAACTTTTGAGAAAGGATATACTCCTAATTGGTCAACAGAACTTTATAAAATACGAAAAATACAAGATACTGTCCCATATACCTACTTACTTGAAGATTTAAGAGGTCGTCCTATTTTGGGTGCATTCTATACTCAAGAGCTACAAAAAACAAAACATACTGACGTATATTTAGTGGAAAAAGTACTTAGAAAAAAAGCAAATAGGGTTTTAGTAAAATGGTTAGGTCTGCCATCTGATGAAAACAGTTGGATTGATAGTTCCAATATACTATAAAATATATATATATATATTTATCACGTTTCTATCAAATAATGGCCAGTCTTATAATGTGCATTGGAGAGAGTAGTCTTCTTAATTGGCTCATAAATAACTTACCAGTTGAATTACACTTACCAGGATACAATTATTGTGGACCTGGTACAAAACTATTAAAGAGACTTTCACGTGGAGATAAAGGAGTGAATAAATTAGACGAATACTGTAAGGAACACGATATTGCATATCACAAGTCGTCTAATTTAAAAGATCGTCATAAGGCTGATTTAAATTTATTAGAAATGGCGAAAAAACGTGCAGTTGCATCAGATGCAAGTACAGGTGAAAAATTGGCGGCTTGTCTAGTAAGTAATGTTATGTCAGGAAAAATTAAAACTGGTATGGGCGTAAAAACTCGTACCGGAAACTCTTTCAAAACAACAGCATCCGGAAAAGGTCTTAAAAGTAAATTTAGAAATATCATTACCGTTACAAAAAAGCACATGAAAAAGTTTAAACCAAAATGCAAGAAAGTAGCAATTGAATTAGCTATGGCAGCGGCAAGAGAATTAGCTGATAACTCGGAAATAAAACTTCCCCGCATTATTCCTATACCAAAAACTGGAGGGTTGTTAACTTTGATTCCTATTTTTGCTGGATTATCAGCAGCGGGAGCATTAGCTGGTGGTGCAGCAGGTATTGCTAAAACTATAAACGAATATAAGATGGCTAAAAAGCTGTACGATGAATCAAAGAGACACAATGAAAAAATGGAAGCGCTTTGCATCGGAAAAGGACTTCATCTAAAACCACATAAAAATGGACTGGGAATTTTTGTAACAAATAAAAAAAACTAAAAAATCGGCTACCCAACCGAGCTTTAACCAACTTTGACATTTTAAAGTATGGAAATTGTATCCCACATTTTAGAGGCGTCTATATGAGAGATACATACATACATACATATACTCACGCCTTTATCCCCGAAGGGGTAGGCAGAGGCCTATACCGGCCCACATTTCACCCTGTACAATTCGGTCCCACGTAACAGGTGGTGAGCCCATCGCCGTGTTGAAATGGACCGTCGCCGTCAGAGCCTCGTCCGTTGTTCAGCAGGTGCACGAGCTTGCACGTGAGGTTGACTTGGGCCCTAAGGTGTTGGTAGGACCCTACTACACCCTATATGAGAGATGAGCTTCCTAAATGTCCATTAAACATAGAATGTGGAGTTATTAATTTAGACAGTTCTGAAAATTCAGGTTCTCATTGAGTAGCCTATGCAAAACATTTGAACTATATTGAATACTTTGATAGCTATGGAAATCTTAAACCACCTAAGGAATTTTTAAATTATGTTGGTACGAAAATCCGGTATAATTATGATAATATACAGCGTGACCACCCTTTCAACTGTGGACATCTGTGCTTAAATTTTTTAAAGAAGTTTTGGAATAAGCGTGGTATAAAATGAGCGGCAACGTTTAAAAGCGATCAGTATATAAGCATGTCTAAAACAGTAACTATCTCAGGAAACAAATCGGAATTAACCTCACACTTTCAACCGCCATTATTCTTACCTGATCAATACGAGTGCGGTTTATTATATTTTTCCGTTTTAAACTCGGTTCCAAATTCTCGGATTGATAACAACAATTTGTCTGTTATCAGAATCGAATGTGATCTTGTACATGGCTCATTCTCCAACGGACTACCAACTCATATTATTCATGAATTTTTACCGAATTTATCAAACACTGCTAATCATTATCGGTATATAGAAATACCACAAAACGTTATTTACTTTCCAGTAAACAAAGACATAATTTCGTCTATATCAGTTAAGATTGTTGATCGTTTTGGGTTTTATATTGATTTCGCGCAAGAACATATTGAACTAAGACTTCATTTGAGGAAAACACAATGATTTTACATTATAAAACGTCGTCTGCTAATATAAGACATATTAACTCTAAGACCACTAAGGTGTGTAGACGTAAATATAAATTTAAAAAATTAACCAAAGCCAATAAACAATTTCTAATAGCTTTAGGTTTTAAACTATGAATATGTTACAAATATCTGAATTACCACATTTTGATAACTCTATAGAGAGTTACGAAGTACATTCTTATAATCCTTATAATAACAGTTTTAGAGAAAATGATGAAATTAGAATCCCCATACACCAACAAGACATTTACGTGTTACCGTCTGCCAGTTCAATTTACATTGAAGGTCAAGCAAAGTTCTTGGGAAAAGATGGAAACCCAATCAAGAAATTAGTTACATTTACCAATAATCCTGTGTTGTTCTTGTTTCAAGACATTAGATACGAAATAAACGGTATCGAAATAGATCGTATCAAAAATTCGGGTATAACATCTACAATAAAGTCATATGTTTCAATGAACGACGCTGAAAATAAAATTGCAGCTTTGTGGGGGTGGAATATAGGAGGATTTCAAAATGATGGACATTTTAGCGCTATTTTACCGCTAAATAAAATTTTAGGTTTTGCTGAGGATTACAATAAAATTGTAATAAATTGTAAACATGAACTTATACTGAATAGAAGTAATACCAATATTAATAGTATCATAATAGCTGATGATGTTACACATTTTCAAATAGATGTTCAAAAAGTACAATGGCGTGTACCACATGTAAAAGTATCAGATCGGGAAAGATTGGTACTTCTTAAACATTTAGAACGAGATAAACCTATTCAGATGGCGTTCAGAAATTGGGATTTATATGAATATCCATTGTTTCCTAAAACTACAAAGCATTCTTGGTCGATCAAGACAGCATCACAACTAGAGAAACCTCGCTATGTCATTTTTTGCCTGCAAACTAATAGGAAAAATAATAAAAGTAAAGATAGTTCATTATATGATCACTGTGACGTTGCTAACGTAACACTATTTTTGAATTCTCAATATTATCCGTATGAACCCCTTAGTTTAAATTTTGCAGACAACAAATATACTGTATTATATGAAATGTATGTGAAATTTCGTCAGTCGTATTACAACTGTCCTGCAGACCCGTTACTTAACTTCAATAATTTCAAAAACATAGCTCCTTTGTTCATTATTGACTGTTCTAGACAAAACGAAACTTTAAAGACAGGTCCTGTAGATGTTCGTCTTGAAATTGATTGTTCAACGCCAATACCAGACAACACGACTGGATATTGCTTAATTATTAACGACCGGCTTGTAGAATACAAACCTTTAAGCAACATAGTACGCAGGTTATCATGACTGCCATTGTAGATATTCAAGGATTTAAAACGGAAGCAAATGAATTTATTCTGAAAGAAATAGCTGTAATATGGCATAGAAAAATTCAAGTATTTCTAATCAAGCCACCTTTCCCATTTTACAATTTGACAAAATCAGAAAGACGTCAAGTGTGTTGGATTGAACGTAATAGGAGAATATTCTGGAACGAAGGATTTATACCATATTCTAATTATCAACATTTGATTCAAAACGTATTAAGGGGTAAGCATATTTACACAAAAGGTTTAGAAAAGGTGTCATGGTTAAAACAAATTTTAGAAAATGATGATATTTCTATAAATAATTTAGAAGATATAGGATGCCCTAATTTTTTAAGTCTGTATGATCAATATAAAGAGTTAAATACTTGTATTTACCACGACACAACATGTGCTTTAAAGAATGCATTGTGCGTAAAGAAATGGTGTTTGGATAATAAATTTTTAGTATAAATAGTTGTAGTGCAGTGTGTGTTGTCTAATAGAATAGTAGAACATAACTAGTTAAGACAATTTAATGCATAATGTGCTTACGGTAATAGTTACTTCATCATGGTCTTGAATATTGGAGATCGAATGCAGGTAGTGATAGTAGAAAAGCGATTATATGGACTTCATATTGTAAAAATTTTAAACCATGATCAATATAATGCTATTTTAATACCTTATCCAACAGAAAATGGTAAAAGTTCTAAAATCTATTTTGAAGGATTAAAGCTATGGGCACGTATAATTAGAATTAAAAATAATCTAGTTGACATGATCGAAGAAATTTAATGATACTAAGTTAGTACTAACATTAATTAGATAATAAGATAAATATTGTGAATAGTTGTAAATAGTGTGTATGAAATGTTGTAAAATGTTGTGTGTTGAGAGAATAAAAAATTTTTAAATACTTATGAGTATTTTTTTGCCAACGAAACCTCGAAAAATCTTGAGAAACTAGAACCATTAACGATAGCTCGAAATCATGCACACCCACATAGGTATACAAAACCTAATTTACAAATAGAGGTAGAGGGTGTAAGAACCCTCATTATGATCTCTGGAGCGCAAACGATCTCATCTCACCTACTAGCTGTACACCTGCTGACTAATTAACGAGGCACAAGGTTGGAAGGTCAGACGACAATATGTCACCTGCGAATGTATGATTGGGGTTTATGGATACAGCACGCGAGCGAAGCGAGATTATGTGCTGTATCCATAAACCCCAATTATACCCTACTAACATTCCATTATAAGCATCAAATAAAGGTCAACAATTATTTTAACTTGTCCTGCATATTTTTTTTTTTTTTTTTTTTTTTGACGAGGGGAACGCTTTTACGCGCCTTCATCCCAGCTTCAGGGGCAGCTGGGATGGTGTGTGGGACTCCCGGCCCGGTCCGGAATGGACCGTCCTACCCACTAAACCCCGCGGTGTTCCTCCTCACCCTTTAGCCGGGCCGAGGGATATCAAAAGATTATTCACGTCGACCCGGCTAGGGGCGCCCCGTTAATTCGGAGCTCTCCTCGGGGGAGCCAGATGGGCGGCTCCCCAAAGCTCTCTAAGGAGCTGAAAAAACCACGCCTGCACCGCTCTCGAGCGCCCCTCTGTCATAGAGGAGTCAGAGAGCGGCTGGCGCAGGCGTGCGCTAATGGGCACCCCCAGAACACGGGGAAGGTGCCCACCGCCATGTGACCGTTGGAGGGCGGGGTCCCCCAACCTTACGCCCTCGGTCATGAAACAATCGGGGGACGTGCGCTAGCTCCTAGCGCAGGCGCCCCCAAACTGCATGACAGGGCGGGAGCATTTACCCAAACTCCCGCCCTTCCATGCAGTGCCTCTCATACTTCGCCACTATCGCCTCGCTAGCAAACGTGGCGGAGCGACAGCAGCAACACGATACAATCGGGGGCGCGCAGTGAACTCCTTACTGCGCCGCCCCCGAACTGCACGGCGAAGCGGGAGTATTTTCCATTACTCCCGCTCCCCCGCGCCTCCCTCTTTGCCGCCATCACCTCGTCAACTGACGAGGCAATAGCGGCCCAGCACTGCTGCTGCCGACCGTGTTGCTACTCACGGCCGGCAGCAACACACACCACCGAGCACCCCACAGGTGGGCTGCTCCCGCCTCGGCCGGAATTTGCCAGAGTAGCACTACTCCCCCACAGAGGAAGGGGAGTGGTCGCTACTCCGTTGCCCAGGATGCACCACGAGGAGGACCCGACCCATTGGGGTCCCGAAGATGTTCGCGGGACCCCGCATCCCTTGTCCTGCATATTAATATATTATCACTTAATTTACTAAATCAGCCACAGATTTTACATGCAATCACCATTTAATATTTTACAGCTTCAAAACGAGAGCCTCATAAAATTATAATTTAAGCCTCCACAGACAACATCAGTTTTTATAACTTAGCGTGTAAAATAAATACATCGTATTCTTTTTTCGTGAAAATAGCCACTGTTAGGTTTGACGCAAGTGCAAAGGACGACAGCGACCGGCCATTTGCATCAATCAGAGACCGCTATTTGATATCACTTTGTAACTAAAGACAGATTACGGTTAGAATTATAATAAAGGAGAGGAGGGGAGGGAGAGGGACCCGCCTCTCACCCTCGATTCGTCAATCCTTACGTCTTATCCTTAGGTCTTTGGTGACCAAAGACCTATTTATATTACACATTGCCGGTAGACCAGCAGGTATTCTACGCAATCCCCAGGTATTTTCTAGAATACCTAGACAAAGTATGAACAATCATTTATCTACTTATTCAAAACATTTCATACATTGCTTGGACGGGCGTCTGGAGTCTGGGCAGGTATTTCTTAGAATGCAGGCTGGTATTGTATACAATATCTGAATTGTGAAGACTAAAGGTAACACATAATAATAAATAAAAGCATTTATGTCTTTCGGCGGCTGGGTCTCGAGGTCGCACTTCATAAATCTCAGGCTCTGTGCTTCCACAGACCTTGGATGGGGCCACCTGCGGGATCCAGCCTACAGGTAGGGGGCGTCAGCATCGGCATCGAGCCCTCAATGAAGTATCTGGGGCTCGTACTCGATGGCCGGTGGAACTTCGGACATCACTTCCGAAGTTTGGTCCCAAAACTGAGTGGAGCATCAGCCGCACTCGCGCGGCTGATGCCCAACATCAGGGGACCCAACGCTCCCTACAGGAGACTGTACCTGGGGATCGTGCGAAGCATGGCTCTATACGGAGCTCCCTATACGGGCCTATACGGGGCACCCGTATGGGCGGAGACCCTGACGGCCAGCAATGGGGCTAGATTGCTGAGCCCACAGAGAGCGATGGCCGTCAGGGTGATAAGAAGATACCGCACGATCTCCAGTGAGGCGGCATGTCTCCTAGCTGGAACCCCTCCATGGGACCTGGAAGCGAGCCCTTGCTCTGAGAGCGCTGGAGCGGGGCCAAAGGCCTGCGTCTCGATAAATCGAGGCCCAGCGGTCCTTGCTCCACCAGGAAACCATGAAGACATGGAAGGTGCGACTTGAGCAACCAAAGGGGGGATTCGCCACAATCGCGGCCGTCAGACCGGTCATGGACGAGTGGCTGGAGAGAAGACACGGTGCTCTCTCCTACCGGTTGTCGCAGATACTTACCGTTCACGGTAGCTTCGGTAGGTATCTGTGGCGAAGACACCGGGAAACCACGGCTGAATGTCAGCACTGCGAGGACCGCAGCGATGACACAGCGCTCCATACGCTAGTGAAGTGCACGGCGAGGGCGCAACAGCGCCAGGTCCTCGTAGTGGGTCTGGACGTGGACACTCTCTCGCTCGAGACCATGGTGCGAGCCATGATCTCCAGCGGGAGTAAGTGGGACTGCGCCGCCTCCTTCTGCGAGCAGATCATGCTCGTGAAGGAGGCGGCGGGGCGGGTACGGGACAGAACTCTCCCACCCGAGTTCCGCAGTCGGCGGCCTGGGCGCCGCCGACGTGTCTTCGCCGAGGACCATCGGCCTCCATGACCGGGGGTCTGAGGACGGTGAGAGGGTCGCTCACCGTCCTTACAGAGGCAGGCCCGTGACGGCAGCGTGACGTGAGAAACTCACGCACGCCCCCCCTTAGAAGCGGGATCACACCCGAAACCCCCCCCCCCCAAGACGCGGCTAGCACCCGATCCTCCCCCTGGGCGAGACCGCAGTGTCGGACGTGGGTCTGTTGGGAGTCCTGGGACATACTTCCGAGGGCTTACCCGGGGCTCACAACCATAGGCTGTTGGGCGTTACGTGAGGTTTTTCAGTCGGTAGGAGTCCGGCATAACATCCATGAGGATTTTCCCTCACGTAAAAAAAAATATATATTTATGTCTGTTTGAAACGGACTCGCTTGCCCGATTTTACCAGATTTTGGACACCCCACACAGTCGGTTTAATGTGCTTTGCAAAGCAAGGAAACTCGCAAATCAAATGTTACAAAGTGATCACCCATCCGAGCACCAGCAATAGCGGTAGTTGCTTACTGCAGTGATCGTTTACAAAAGACTGAGTCAGTGGCTATAAGTGATTCTAGCTATTTAGGTAATATTAGTGGCCATAATTTGCTTTTTGATGGCAATTTAACTTAACTTTGGTGTTCCATTAATGTGGGACGAGTTACATTATAAACTAGAAAATTAGAAGCTACGATATTAATAAGTAATGTCTATTTTGATGCCATTTTTTAGTAATTTAGAAGTTTACTGTTTGAATGCATGTTACAAAATTTGATGCTAAAAAATAATCACGATGCTGAATTATATTAACAGTGGCTAATAAATAAATTAAATAGTGGCTATAATCTATAAATTCTGATGCTCAATAATTGTGGCTGACTTATTAATTTAGGAGGCAAAGTATTTTTTCGGAGGCCAATAATGCTATTAAAAAGAAGGTGGTTTAATTAGCACCCAATGTTAAGTTGACCCACTTCCCGTCCTGCGATCAGGCTGAAATTTTGCACACGCTCTGATTTCTGATGACAAACATGACTAGCTAAAAAACGTCATTACAAATCCAATATGGCGGCCTCCCCAAAATGGCGGACTGACTGTTTGAAATCCACCCCCATGTTATGGGCATCGAATGAAAGGGTTTGCTGTCAGAAATACGAAAAAAAATAGTCACGTGACTTAAATCTAATATGGCGGACGTCCAAGATGGCGGACAGGCTATTGGAAATGCACCTCCATGATATGGGTATCAAATGAAAGGGTTTGCTGTTAGGAATACGAAAAAAATTGTCACGCGACTTAAATCCAACATGGCGGACATCCAAGATGGCGGATTGGCTATTTGAAATGCAGCCCCATGATTTGGGTATTAAATAAAAGAGTTTGAAGCGTGTTTTTTAGTTTTTTAAACTATTTTACAATTATTATATAACAGATAATAATGAAGTCAGTGACATTAATAGTGGGAACAGCCAAAAATCACAAACTGTTATTTTCCCGAAAAACATTATACTGAATTTCAAATTCCGAAAATTCATTGTTAAAGTTATAACTTTCTACAAAAAATAGGTTAAGGTTAAAATTGATATTAGAGTTTTGTAAATAAATAAGTAGGTACATTGAAGATTTTTATTATTAAATAGGGTATTCGTGTAGCATAAAAATGGAGTTGAAACCCAACTCGCTGTGGTCCTTACCCGGAGTGACAAGAGTAAAAGAATTAGGTTAGGTTAAGTTAGAACTGTGACCCCTTGTGCACGAGCCGAGCGAGCGAAGCGGGCGTGCCGCGGTAGCAGCCGGCGAGTGCTTTGAAATACCAGATAAAAGCGTGGAGGAAGGACATTCCTCGATTGCAGTAACAAGCTTGTCTCGTCACTTCCGACTCGTCACGCAATTTTGGAAAGCTAATGAATGCCTGCAGGCATGACCGCCTGTCTGCTTGCTTGCACATGGTTAAGGTCTCGTGCAATTTATAATCAGTAGACTACGTTGCAGCCATAAAAAAGTAGCTTACTGACAGTGATCGTTTACAGAAACTGAAGCGAGGCTACGAGCGGTTCAATGCGAGTTTTACAAAGCTTAAAAATTACGGACATTGTTTTTTTCAAATTTTCTATAGTGGGAGTTCTTATTTATTATATTTCGGATTTTTGATAATCGGAGTTCGTATTTATAATATGGCAGCTTTTTAGTGATCCGGAATTCTGACAGTCGGAATTATAAACATTCGGGTTTTTGGAATAAAATTCGTGATTGTGACTTTCGGAATTAAGTTTTTCGTATTAATGTAGTGTACCCATTAATTGTACCTACCTAAACCTATCGGTTTACTTGGCGCCGACTTCAATATAATCTATACTTATAATAAATCTGTAGAAGTGAAAATTCTGTAGATTCAAAATATCAAAAAAAAATAGCAGGGGGTGTTACTAGACCGACACCGAGCCCAAAAATGTGATTAAAAAATTTTTTGTCTGTCTGTCTGTCTGTCTGTCTGTCTGTTTGTTCAGGCATCACGTAAAAACTACCGGTTCGATTACGATGAAACTTAGTAAAATTATTCTTTAATAGCCTGGGCACCACACTGGGTACTTTTTATCCCGGAAAAGTATATAGAATTCAAACCAAACTTAATTTTGCGGTTCGATCCCTAGACCCAAAGTTATTATCAATTATTGCTTAAACGGCTAACGGTACGATGATGAAACTAAGCATGAGCGTTGTTTGTTACAATATGAAAAAAGGAATTTTAACATTTTTGCAAATTTCACCTCCAAAGGTATAAAAAAGGAGGGTAAAGTTTGTATGGGATAACGTGATTCCTTGGTCCGATCTACTTAAAATTTGGCATATAGCATTATTAACATAATTGATGGAAGACGTGTTTCGTATTATATTGAATTTTATACTATAACGAGCTAAAAAGGGAATTTAAATTATTTTAGGGCTGATTTTCTGCGGAGTTGATATCAATACTCCTTAAATACTCTTAGGTATTTATACTTAAATTATTTTTCATTTTGACACATAATATGTGAAAGCGTTTTCATTTATGTTAAGGTTTTTACTTCAGACTTCAAAGTGATGATTTTACTACAAAGTCATAAAGTTAAATAAAAAGCGCTATTTTGGTATAATATTAAACAAATATGCTATAAGTAAGTATAATTGGTAATTTATTCAAATTTTGTGTGACAAAAATACATTTGTGAAAAGAAGAAGAAAATTCTAAGATGGCTAGCCAGAAAAAATGAAAGACCACGTTTCTGGTAGTCTCCACTGGTCAATAAAATAACACCGCATGTTACCATCTACGCTCAATCCTTACGACATAGATTGTCAGCGGACTGATCATGGAAGGCATGAACTTTATTCTACATAATTAGTGCTGACTACATTCTGTCAGGAAACAGACTCACTAAGTCTTTGTAAAATACGGGAATGGCCTCTACGATGACTACATTCGACAGGACTAAAAAGAGCCATTACAATGAACATGAACGCTCACTCGACTCGACCATCTGTATTAGGAGGACAAAGCCTGCAGTAGTTCGGCTTGTCCAAACGTCGTACGCTGGGACTATGACGTTATGACGGGTTATGACGTCAATTGCTTAGAAGAGAAGTTGTGTCAAGTACATAGTAGTTTAGCCATTGAATTAAGAAATGTATTTAATAAATAAATTTACTTGGCTCATATATTATGCATTATGAATTTGTTAATCAGAAATCTATCTAACTAGGTATTATTATAAATGCGAATGTTTGTGAGTGTGGATGTTTGTTACTCTTTTACGCTGTAACGGCTGAACGGATCTGGCTGAAATTTGGTGCCTATAGAGATATGTTATAGTCTAGGAACAAAATTTCACGCAGGCGAAGCTGTGGACATCAGCTAGTATTTAATAAAATCTGATAAATCGAAACAGATTACTTTGTGCTAAGTAAATTTTTTAAAGTTTTTGTTTGAAGTCGGTTTTATTTTTGTAAAACAAAATGTTCTTATCATAATATCATGGATAACTGTACCAAGCCTAGGTGTAAATGAAATTTGACGAACGAAAAACTTGAGAAACAAAGAACTTGGCAACAAAAAAATAATATACGAGAACTTAACGAAACAAAAATTAAACGAATAGAGAAACCGACTTTTTTTTAAACATCATCATCAAGCCTTTTATCCCCGAAGGGGTTGGCAGAGGCATATTATATGCCCACATTTCACCTTTTTCCTTAATTTGTCCCACATAATACGTGATTTTTTTTTAAACGTGAGGGAAAATCCTTCATAGATGCTATGCCGGACTCCTTCCGAATAACACCCTTACGTAACGCCCAAGCTCTCGGAAGGATGTCCCAGGATTGTAACAGACCTACGGCTACCACTGCGGCCTCGCTTAGGGGGTGGTTCGGCTGCTATCCCGCGTCTATGGGGTGTTTTGGGGTGTCATCCCGCTTCTTAGGGAGGGCTTGCGTGAATCCCTCTCGTCACGCTGATGTCATGGGCCTGCTTCTGTAAGGACGCCCACTCACCGTCCCCAGGTGTTCGGCGAAGACACGTCGGAGGCGCCCAAGCCGCTTACGGCGGAACTCGGGTGGGAGAGTTCTCTCCCGTTCCCGCCCCGCGCGCCGCCTCTATTCGAGCATGACCTGCTGGCAGAAAGAGGCGGCGTAGTCCCACTTCCATGGCTTGCACCATGGTCTCGAGCGAGAGAGTGTCCGCGTCCAGACCTACCACGAGGACCTGGCGCTGTTGCGCCTACGCCGTGCACGCAGTGCTGACACTCAGCCGTGGTTTCCCGGTTTCTTCGCCACAGATACTTTCCGAAGCTACCATGCCCGGTAAGTATCTGTGATAACCGGTAGGCGAGAGCACCGTGTCTTCTCTCCAGCCACTCGTCCATGACCGGTCTGACGGCCGCGATTGTGATGAATCCCCCCTTTGGTTACTCAAGTCGCACCTTCCATGACGCCACAGTTTCCTGGAGGTGCTAGGACAGTTAATCCTCAATTTCTCTAGAGGCAGGCCTTTGGCGCCGCTCCAAAGAGAAACCGACCTAGGTAGTAGCTAGACCAATTGCGAAATTTACTTATGAAATTGAACTCCTCATCTTTGTGGTTCAAAGGAACCCTTGAATTCAATAGGTAGCGAAGGTTGAGATATCTGTTTTTTTCTAAACTACAAAACCATCAATATTGAAACTTGTGGCTACGGAATAATCCTTAAAGTACTAATTTTCAGAAAACAGAAAAAATTGACTTGAGAAGTTACAACTGCAAAACTACATAATGTAACTGCAAAAACGTTCTGCCTTTCATTCCCTCTCCCAAAGAAAGTGCACAGAATTTCAGCATCAAAAGAATTCTTAAGCCTTTCTTGAAGTATGGATTTAATATGTGCCAAGTATCATTCAATTCGATCTAGTAGTTTCGGCGTGATTCTTATTTGGGATACGGATAGACAAAAAAAAACATTTTCCGTTTCAGTATCGATTATAAAATACTCTACATTTAATAATTTCAGAATATCTTCGAGGTACAGATTTTAAAAACAACCGGGCTTTTCCAGCAGACATTGGCTTGATAGAAAAAAGCTTCTGAACAGCTCGCTTGTTAGACTTAAATATTTTTTCAATTTACAGGTGATTTCAGCATCACTAGCTGAAGCAGCAAAAGGACGCACTTGTATTATGGTAGCACACCGCTTGTCTACCGTGGAAAATGCAGATTTAATCGTTGTTATTCATAAAGGTATTACAACAATACGTTATCATTATCCTTTGATATTTTACTTATGATTATACGAGTAAAATCACGGACATTAACTTGTTCTTTGCTTTGCAGGTAAAGTTGTAGAACAAGGCAGCCATAAGGATCTGATGCAGATGCAAGGCCGGTACTTCAAGATGTATAAAAAACAGAACTAAAGTTACCTTATGTATTTTAAGTTATAAAATATATGGCTTGTCTTATGTGTCTTTTAACGCCTCGATTATATTATCCACATTACAAAAAAAAACTGCACTTCACCCGCGTGGAATCCGTTTCTCGTTCCCGTCATATTATCTGTATTTAAATTTACCTATAGATCTAGGTAAATTTTATCGGATATCTGTACCAAATTTCAGCGCACGGTTCACGAGATACAGCTTTGTGACACACAGACGGACCACGAAGTCTCAGTAATAGGGTCCCGTTTTAGCCGTTTGGGTACCGAACCCTTAAAAGTATGAAAAAGACAAAGGAAACGGGCCTCGAGAATCGCATTCCTAGGGTCTTTAAGAGTCCATATGACGCCAAATAGACTATTACTTTGATCTAGATCTCACGGTTCGTAAGGTCTACTGAATTAAAATTTGAACACAGACAACTTCAGTTCATGAACTAAGAACGCTCTAGGCTCGAAACACTATTACTGATAAAATCCTCGATAGATTTTTGTTTTGAAAATACCTCGATTTCGTGAAATTTTAAGCTAGATCTCGTATGTTATAAGTTGTTTTCATAATATAAAATATTTATAAGAAAGACAATTGTAAAATCTTCATTTGCACTAGAGCATTTTTTTTTCATATTGGTTATAGTTTTTTTATAATTAATTTATTTCGTTAAAAGCGCACAAAAACCGATCGCATCTCTCTCTTTCTTGTACGCTAAAATGTATATCTGCTATCTGGTTTTAACAATTTGGCGTCTGGAAGGCTCATAACATAAAATAAAAAAATGTTCACAATATTTCTCATTGTAATTTGTAGCACGTGTAACTTTCAGTACATTTTTTAGTAGTAAAAATATATCACAACTATGATGTAGGCTGTGGTATAATGTCTTGTGTATATGTCTCCTCTTCAGCCAGAAGTACTATTACATAGTATTTAGTAGTACTTCCCACTGAAGAGAAAACAAAATAAAAAATTATGTATTCACTAGCTGTCCCGCGTAACTTTGATTGCTTTCGATAATAGAGAGAGAAAGGTTGAGAAGTCTCAGATTTCTGAACTGCAAAACTCTCAATGTTGTCAATGTTGAAAGTTGTATAAAATAAGATAAGATAAGATAATCCTTAAAGTAGGTAGGTACTAACTTCCTTAAATCGAAAAAGAAATTGAAATTAGACCATGCATTAAGAAAGTACAAGTGAAAAAATGTTTTGTCTTTCATCCCCTGTTTCAAAAGAAACAGGCAGAATTTTGAGATCCAAAGTAAAAGCCTTTCTTGGAGTTGTAATAATTGTTTAAAAACATTTCCTAGTTTAAATTGAGTTAATTCAGTAGTTTCGGCGTGATACTTAATAAGACAACACGACTGGCAAACGAATTTTTTTAAAAAATATTTTTTCTCAGTAACTGTTAAAGAACATAGAAATTTAGAATGTACAAGATGAACAGCGTCAGACAGAAGACGAGACCAAAAATGAAAGATATATGTGTAAGTTAAAAAGTGTCGTTGAATGGTCTCACCCACAGAAATATATAAGTCGGAGTAGACACGCGCCAGCTGTTTTTAAAAATCGCAGGCCCGCTGACCTGGAGTAGGTCATCGGATCTGCTTACGCTTTATTACACTTAGAGCTGGCTATCTAGTTAAATAACAGTAACTACTTAAGCATTTTTATAGTTTAAGTTAGTAGAATGATGTAGTGGTAATTAATATGTTATTGGTTTATGGTTTTGGAGTAGTTAAGTGATGTAGTAGTCATTATACAATGTTCATTTGCCTTTGAAGATGCCGAAAGGCGAAACCGGTCAGATGTAAAATAAATAAATGTTGTGGAACAGTACAAGTGCCGTTATTCAATACAATACCTATAACATTTTCGTGTGAAGCCCTTTTAAAGGTGTAGAAATTTCACCGGACGTTATGTCAGATTCAAACCGTCTAAAACCCACACCACACCTACTTACCCGTCTAGTGCTAGGTGCCCCGGGAAACACCTTAGAAAGATGTATCAGGGTACCCGACAAGATTAGTATATCACCGTGGCCTCGCCTATGGGTTCGGGTGTTATCTTGCGTTTTTGGGTTAGTTCAGGTGCTATTCCACTTCGTAAGGCATGCGTCATGCTAAGAACTTTCACGTAATGCCAATGTTTTGACCCTCGAGGCGCAGACCAGTGACCCTTCAAGCACCTTTGTGCGCCATTTAAACGAAGACACAATGGCCTTCACGTCCAAGTCTCAAGGACAGATGCCGTGAAAGAGTCATGCCACCTAAAGCTTAATTAAGGCACCTAATAACTTATATACATTTAGTACTTGATTTGTCAACTTATATACATTTAGTACTTGTCGAATTTTTCTGACTACTCTCGAGAACAACTTGTAAACATGCCTCAGGAGTGAGTTGGGTCTGTAATTCTTCAGCAAGTTCTTGGCAAAAAAACAGAGCCACCGAACTCCCGCTCCACGATTTAGGTGTTTGTCCCTGTTGGAGGACGGAATTGAAGAGACTCGTCAACTCTTTGAGAACTGGAGTCCCACCAGCATTAAGAAGCTCAGTCGTAATTCCGTTCTCTCCAGGGGATTTATTGTTTTTAGTTGCTCGGGAGCCGCCCTGACCTTGCCCTGGTCAATATCCGGAATTTCTTCGGTATAGTGGCGCATTAGTGATGCAGCTCTGTGGTCACAGTCGCTAGGTCCCGTCGAACATTTTTCCGTGATGTATATAAGTCTCTTTAAAAGCTCTCGGCTTTCTCGAGAATTTCGAACCTCGAGGTCACGGTTTTGCCACCCGAGGTCTTTAATTTTGTCAGACGGGTCTTCTGAGCTGTTGGGCAAAGACTTAGTACCCCTATTGTGTTCGATCGCTGCCTCGACGATGTTGGTGTTATAAGAATCAGCTTTCGGATTTTGATGTTTAAATCTCTCGGGTCTGACGAAGACGTATGCATAGATGGCGTTTCTCGTCTGATTCTCATGAGCTTGAGAGTCTCGGGCAAAAGCTTGGAACACCTATTTTTGCTTTTTCCAGACAGAAATCTTCGGGATACTTGATGTAGCGTCCTGAGTTCCTGACCACAGTGTCGGCCTTATTGTGAACGTTGCCAGTGGTTTCCAGGAGATCGAAACGATTTTGAAGTTCCAATTGAAACTTCTCGGCACACAAAGCTATTTGGAGAGCAGTAGGTTGGAGAGTAGGCTTCATCATCCGGGCCCTTTCGGCGCAGAAGTCTAAATTCAAAGATGCTCAGACGAGTCGGTGATCACTTCCGGTATTAAAACCGTTGATCTCTGAGACATCTCTAAATATACACCTCCGGTCCGTCATGATGAAGTCTATCTCAATCCTTGTGACCTTGTCGGGGCTTCGCCAAGTCTATTTTCTATGGGGCTTCTTCTTAAACAATGAGTTCATCAAGAAGAGCCCCTGAGACTCAAGAAAGTTGACAAGCATTTGCCCCCGGGCATACCTATGCCCCAAACCAAAGGAGCCGATTTTCGTTTCACCGCGTTCTTCTACTCCCACTTTGGCATTGAAGTCCCCCATCAATATTGTAGTGAGTCTTGGCAGTACCGTGTACCAGTAATGCTTTCACCACGTCCTCGTACACGGTCTCAACTGCCTCGTCAGTGCTTCTCGAAGCCGGCGCATACACCTGAATCACCTTCAGGGAGTACCAAAACTTAAACTCAAACTCAAACTCAAAAAAACATTTATTTCGCATAATCCTAATACATAGGCACTTGCGACACGTCAATGAATACAATGCAGATAGTACCACCAGTTCGGAACGCGGCCCGCTTGAGAAGAATTGGCAAGAAACTCGACGGGCTTTTTTTTTTGTGCTCTATTTACAAAATTTAAAACTAAAAATCATAAACTATTGCTTGAGAATGCAGTAGAGCAAGCAGATCATTTCCAGGCTTCCTTGTCAAGCAAATAATCGTCAATTGAATAGTAGCCCCTGCGGTACAATTTACTTTTTATACACTTTTTAAACTTATTTAAGGGCATACTTTTTATTTCATTTGGAAGCCTGTTGTAAAAACGTATACAGTTGCCCAGGAAGGAATTACTGACTTTTTTCAGTCTACACTGATGACAAGCAAGGTTATCTTTATGTCGGGTATTCACACTGTGTATATCGCTTAACTTAACGAAACTAGATAGATTTTTTTGCACATACATAAGATTTTCAAAAATATATTGTGATGCTACAGTCAGAATATTTACCTCTTTGAATTTTTTGCGCAGAGAGACCCTTGGACCTAATCTATATATGGCTCTTATGGCTCGTTTTTGTAAAACAAAAATTGAATTTATATCTGCGGCATTACCCTACAGTAGAATACCGTAAGACATAACACTGTGGAAGTAACTGAAATAAACTATTCTAGCTGTATCTACATCAGTCAAATGCCTAATCTTTTGTACCGCAAATGCTGCTGAACTTAACCTGCCAGCTAGCTTTTCAATATGTGGACCCCACTGCAATCCAGCATCGACCGTCAACCCTAGGAACGCCGTAGATTTCACAAGTTCCAACTCTCGGCCATTAAGTTGAACATTGGTTTCTGCCTGTGTTACATTGGGCAAGGTAAATTTAGTACATTTAGTTTTGTTATCGTTCAGGCTAAGATTATTAGTATTAAACCAATGTACTACTTTCAGGATTGCATTGTTGACATCGTCGTAGTTATCTAGTTGTCTTTTAATTGTAAAAATTAAGGAAGTGTCATCTGCAAACAAAACAATCCCGTTGGTGTCCCCTACGTAATAGGGTAGGTCATTTATATAAATTAAAAATAAAAATGGTCCGAGTATCGAACCCTGCGGAACGCCCATAGTAACCACCGACCCCTCTGAACGTGTGCCACCAACATCGACCCTCTGAGTTCTATTGCTCAAATATGAAGTCAGAAGATCGAGAGCCTTGTTCCTTATCCCATAGTGATGCAGTATCCTGATCAATGTTTCATGTTGAACACAATCAAAAGCCTTTGACAAATCGCAGAACGCACCAAGCGCATCATGTTTATCTTCCCAGGCCTCATAAATACTCTTCATCAAATCTACACCAGCATCGGTAGTCGACCGTCCTTTAGTGAAGCCAAACTGTTTAACATGAAATAATTTGTGATTAAAATAGGTCAGCATCTGCTCAAGTATTAATTTTTCAAATATCTTGCTCAAAGTCGGCAATACCGAGACAGGTCTGAAATTACCTGGATCAGAAGCACTGCCAGCCTTGAACAAGGGTATAACTTTACTATGTTTCATTAAATCAGGAAATACACCCCCTGAAACGCAATCGTTAAACACAGCTGCCAAGTAGGGGGCAATGACATCAATGACACTAGACACAGATTTTACTGATAGCATCCATAGGTCTGCAGTTTTTTTAACATTAATAGCCTTAAAAGCTTTCAAAATGCCATTACAGTTGACAGCCGTGAATTCGAACCCGTCTTGACAGCTATCTACACATTCTGATTATAATTGCTCAGCGGAAGTGGAAGACGACCGAAGAGTATTCGTTATACCAATAGGTAAATTACTGAAAAAAATTTCGAACTCAGTCGCTACTTCCAGATCCCCTGTAACGTGGCGACCGTTTATCTTTAAATGAAAGCTTCGTTCACTTGTTTTAGACCTACCGCATTCAGAATTTATAATGTTCCAGGTAGTTTTAATTACATTTGTCGAAGCTGTAATTTTATTTCTAATGAAATTTGACTTTGCCAAGGAACAGACCTGTCTAAATGTCTTTGAATATTTTTTAACATATTCCTGAAAGTCAGGGTTGAAATTAAATGATTTTTACGAATAAAGTTCATAAAGTCTCTTACGACTTTTATAAATACCGGGTGTTGCCCAGTCACTGAAAACAAAACTGCTTCCGAACGATACTGTTTTTGGTGTAAAGATTTTCCCAAACACATCATGGATTAAGTTGAATAAATCAGCATAAGATTTATCCACAGTAGTGTAATCGGGCAATTCTGTTATCTTATTTACTATATTTTCTCGGAAAATTTCTAAGCGTTTTGAGTTGACTGGTACAAAACTGATTACATTCTTATTTCTGGTAATATTTTTAGAGTACAGAGCCGATTGTCCTCGATGATCAGATTTTACGGGGTCCACAATACAATTCCTAACAGGGTGTATATTACTAAAAATTTTATCAATACAAGTAGCACTAGTGGCAGTTATACGAGTAGGTTCTAGAAATACGTTATATAAACCAAAGGATTTCAATAAATTTAACATTTTCCGTCTCTTTGTTGGTTCCAGCGAAGAATCTAAAATATCTACATTGAAATCCCCACAAACTACTACTGATTTTTTAGAGCACTGGCATTTAAACAAAGCTTCTTCCAGCTTCTCTTCAAACTGTATGTATGGAGCATCCGGGGGACTGTATACGCTTAATACAATGAACCGCTCGAACTCAATACTAGCTATTTCAATAACTCGTTCAAGAGAGAGGCTTACTATATCTTTACGTTCTTTAAATTTTATAGACTTGTTAATAAGAATTAATGAGCCTCCTCGTATACATTTTGTCCTACAGAACGAGCTAGCAACCTGGTGATTTTTAAAGTTGAACATGACTTCATGACGCCTTAACCAATGTTCTGTGACACAAAAAATATCAATGTCATTCAAGTTCATGTACAACTCTAACACCAATTCTTTCCCATTAATAAGGCCCTCTACATTTTGGTGCACCAGGTGTAAACCATAATTTTTATGATTAGTAGATTCAATGGCCTGAGAGCAGTCAGATTCAAAATTTTGCTGTGGCTGATGTAAAACTAAATTGCCAGATTTAACATTCATTGATTCGTACATTATGTCAAGCTTAGTGCAAGAACGTTGCTCTTTTGTCCCATAATCTAATTTAAATTACTTGGATATAAATAGCTTAGCTATCCATAGTTCTATTATCAGTAATGTCATATTTCTGCTCAAAAGGAGCAGGTTGGGTAGCCAGATTTTTGGCTAGTCTATATATATAAAAATCAATGCCACTTTTCGTTGTAATTTTATAACTCAAGAACGGGCTCACCTATCCAAACCAAATGTTTAGGCTTTGTTTGGACTATTTAGTAGATGGTTTATGTGAAGTTTGCACAAAATCGGTCGAGCGGTTCTTCATTTATCACGCAAACGAAGTTGCGCGGGGTCAGCTAGTATATCTATAAAATAATATAGCGAAAATGCTACCTGTCTTTTAAAATAATCCAGAAGCTTATATTTCTTTTAGTCAAGTAAAAATAATAATTCTTCCTAACAATAGTGTTAGTGTCAATTAAATGAAACTTTTTATTCTGACATATGACAAATTTAAATGGTACCTAGCAGTAGCGAAGGCTCCATACAAGCCAATTCCCGCTGGCTTCCCTTTTTTTTTTTTTTTTTTTTTTTTTTTTTTTTTATACCACTAAGGTGGCAGACAAGCACACGGCCCACCAGAAGGACCGGTGGTCACCGCAGCCTATGAACGTTTGCAACACCAGAGGCGCCACACTCGCGCTGCCGACCCTGTAAAAACCTTCTTAGACCCCTTTTGAAGAACCCCATACTGTAGGCGTTTGGGAAAACCGAGGCAGGTAGATCATTCCACAACCTAAGCGTGCGCGGAAGAAAACCCCTACCGGATCTAACCGTGCTCAAACGCTCAGGACGTAGGGTGTGAGGATGAAATCCCTGTCTATGGCGAGCGGTGCGATGATAGAAGGTAGCCGTGGGCATCATGTCAAACAATTCCTCGGAGCACATACCATTGTACAGGCGGTAGAACACGCATAAGGAGGCATAGTCTCTCCTGTCGCGAAGAGGTTCCACACCACCTGTCAGTATAGGATCGTTGACAACTCTCACAGCTCGCCTCTGCACCGAGTCAAATGGGCGAAGCTGATATTCAGGTGCCCCCGCCCAGAGGTGACAGCAGTACTCCATGTGTGGCCGCACTTGCGACTTATATAGAAGCAGTGTTTGCGCCGCAGTAAAGTACCGCCGCGCCCTGTTGAGCACACCGAGCTTCTTGGACGCCAGCCTGGCCTTGTCCTCCAAATGACTGCGGAACTGAACGTCACTGGAGATGTCAACACCAAGGATCCCTATACTTTTAGAGATGGAAAGAGATGTGCCCTGGAATCGTGGCGCTACAGTAATTGGGGCTTTCTTAGCGGTGAAGAAACACGCCTGTGTCTTGGAGGGATTGAACTGGACAAGGTTTTGTCTACCCCAATCGGACACTCTAGTAAGAGTAGCCTCGATTTCAGACACAAGCTGTTCACGACTTTCCTCCACTGCGTCCCGAGAGAAACCGGGACGGCCTGTGTAACAAGTGTCCCCTGTACTGTCGTCCGCATAACAATGAATGCCGTCAATAGACAACATGTCATTGATATGCAGCAGAAACAGGGTAGGGGACAACACTGAGCCTTGCGGTACTCCAGCGTTTATGGCCATGCAGTCAGAACAGCTGCCGTCGACAACAGCCCTGATGCTTCTATCGGCCAAAAAGCTGGACACCCATCCGCATAATCTCTCGGTCAGTCCGTAGGAGGGCAATTTTTTAAGAAGACCACGGTGCCAGACCCGGTCAAAGGCTTTAGAAATGTCGAGGCTCACTGCTAGAGCCTCGCCCTTACTCTCGATAGCCGTCGCCCATCGGTGTGTGAGGCACACGAGAAGATCGCCCGTCGAGCGACCGTGACGGAAACCGTACTGCCGGTCACTGAGCAGGTCGTTTTCCTCAAGGTACCTCAGGAGCTGTGTATTTATTACACGCTCCATCACCTTAGACAATAGTGAGGTGACGGCTATAGGCCTGTAATTGGCCGGGTCGGTCCTATCACCCTTCTTGGGTTCCCTTTTCAGAACTGACAGCAACGTACATCAATTTTAAATTATACTCCTAAATTAATCTCAAATATTCATTTTACTCAGATTATAAATGCACTCAAATATACGAAGTTTCATTAAATATACCAAAAACATTAAAAATATATCAGACACCTACTCCAAATTGATCGATATTCGTAAACCACACCGTTTGATCGAACAAGAGCGCGAAAATAATCCGGCTTACAGACTCATACTACCACAGTACATGACTCGCGTTGTTCCATAAATTAACGCACCACGCTCTCCTTAGCGAAAAGGGCGGCGCTAGGAGCGCGCGTGAAAGCCGGAACGACATAGCTTATTTATCTCCGCATGTGCTCTGCAGGAACTGCAACCACAGAGTACATTTGTATACTATGAGATAGAGACGTCACTTAACTTATTGACGACATCAGCGGCACCAAGCAGTTTTTGCAGGAAACTCGCCGGCTGTTTGTTTGTTTATTGTATCTAATAAATAATATTTATAATTTTATGGAACTAGAATTAAAAATTATATTAAAGTATAAGTTACAGGTAATAAAAATTGCTTACGGAGTGTAGTGTGGTGATGTGGAAGTAGGAGAGGATAAGTATCTTCTTTTGATACTTGAAAACATTAGAGATGCCTATTCATTGCATTGATAATATTGAGGCATTTTAATTACCATGGCTAAATCTAGATTGCGCCAGCCAAAATTATAGAAGTCGGTGTTGAGAGTCCCCACAACCTTATGACTACTCAAGAATTATTTTTTAAAAACTGAAGAACTGTGTTTTTATAAACAAGAACTGTGTTTTCATAAACCTTATTTCCTCCCGCGATAGATCGGCAGGGAAAATTGCGAGGAAATAAGAAACCGTTAAAATTATAAAACTATTTTTTGACCTTTTTAGGGTTCCATATCCGTTCGTACTCATGGTGGATAAAAAACGGGACTCTATTTTTATTCATAAGACTTAGCCGTCCGTCTGTCTGTCTGTCCGTCAGTGACTTACAGACCGACGCGACAGACCGTCACGCGTCACGAGGCTGTATCTTATGAAAACGGTGATAGCTAGAGAGCTCAGAGCTGTAATTTTCACGGATTTTGTGTTTCTGTTGCCGCTATAACAAATACTAACAACAGAAAAATTATAATATTATCTCTTAAAACGAACGTAATTTTTTGCAATTCTATTTTTTATATTAAAAACGGCAACAAGAAGCCGCTTGAAATGATCACAGAACATTGAGCTGTTTATTTTCATAAAATATAAATGATTTCATTAAAATAAAAATGAAATTTTAGGGGGCACTCGTACAACAAACGTGATTTTTGTAGTTTATTGGTGCGCAAGTCCGCTTCGCATTTAGTAGGTTTTTTATATATGCTCTTATCATGCACGTAAGACATTGTCGTGTATAAGTGGAGGTGGCAAAGTCGCAACATCGGGGTATGACCTAATGGATCGCAATTACATTACATGTACGTAGAGGCAGGTATATCTAGTAAACTAAACTAGGTTTATTTGCTACTGAGGGCAAGACTGATATTTTTATTTTAATTTTCGGCTTCCCTTTTAAAAATAATCAACCTGCGCCCCTGGTACCTAGTCCTATTTTCCGCAACTGGCATACCCTGGCAATAAGGCAGTGTGTAAATAATAATATTATTTAACTCTAATGAGCTTAATTTACTATAGTATTCAATGAGTTTTTGTTTGGTTATACCTGACCTGTTTCCTATGAAAATAACCAGATTATCTTGCCTTTGGAATTTATAACTAAATATGGACTTCATAATTTGGGCATAAGATGTAGAAGGCATGCAGTGATTTATAAAACACTGCCCTAGTGTACAAAAGCTTAATTTCGACCCCATATCTCTCCCAATTTCATCACTGAACATAATCCATTGATTCTTTGTTTCATTATAACTTTTTAAACTAAGATTGCCCTGTAATTTATTAAGACTACTACCTTGCTGGTCACTAGGTAGGGTTTGTATATTCCCTGGCTCAGGTTGGCTGCAGTTACCTGTTGGTGAGTCTCAGTATTACATAATGCTACCTGAGGCGAAACACTGCTGATCTCCACAATACTGCTAACAAGGTCCTTTTTCACCATCAAACCGACACCGCCCTCGGAAGAATGTCTTCCATCACCTTCCCGAAAGTAGAATAGGTCACCCGACGCAAGGGTTAGTGTGTCCTCCTCCTTTCTTCGGACTTCGCACAACCCCAGTATGTGCCAGTTTATGCGACCCAGTTCTACCTCGAGTTCGGAGAACCGATCGTCCAGCCGCAGAGTGCTGAAAAAGGATCTCGTTGGCAGCGTTGTCGAAATCAGCAGTGTCAGCATATTTCATACTCAGGCTCACTGATACTCAGTTAAGGCATGGTGGCAAGGCAGGTACAAGGACATGCTAAAGACATTACAAGGCACTGCTAAAGCTCACTACAACGTTGTTAAGGGGGATTTTAAAGCTAAAGTGGAAGCACAAGAACGCGGCGCAATGAAAATCGGTCCTACCTAATCTTGTTTGTGTTCGCCACAGATGCATCTAGCGCAAGTCATTTCCGACATCCGCCTTTTTTTTCGATGCACATAGGTCACACTATCGCCTTTTTTTTGGCGCTGGTTTACCTTGTTCATCTCCAGCCTTATTTCCAGCAGATTTCGATAATGCAGCTTCTATAGCGGTCCGGGCAGATCGTTTTAGAGTCCGTATGAGCAATTTGCTATTCATCCTCATCTATGCTATTCATTATTCAAGCTCATTCACTATTTCCTCTTCAGCTAAAGATCTATTTCATGCCCTACCATGCATTTTCAGACCCTAAAGGGTCTGAAAATCATGGCACACATAATAACACAATAAAATACAATAAAAATAACTACTAGTCAAACTTGATATGTTCCCACAAAAGTTGCACAAAGGATAATCTTGCGTTCCACGAGCGCAACACTTAGCAAAAGCGGCTAATTCAAAGTACTTACCGATGACACGCATCCGCCTCGCTGGTGTACTCGGCGACGACTGAGATTACCTATCGTGACAAGTTCGAGAGCGCGCCCGTTTAAAAGAGACAACGATAAATGTGTTTTGATTGCGCCTTTGAGGCGCAGATTATCTTTCTAGGGTTAAGCCACACATTGTGCACGATACTATTTAATTCGCTTTAAATGTCATGTAAGTACTCGAATTGCATGCAAGTTTTACATACAAAGTTATTAAATGTGTGTGAGTAGCTTGTACTCATAAGTGTAAAGCTTCGAGTATGTTTTGCTACCGGCATGTATATTCTCTCCTTTATAGACTCCATTCCGACGTCTGAAGGACAAGTGTTGCGTATGTTCAAAGTCGTTAGCCCTATGGCAAGACTTAAATAAAATAAATAAATAAATAAATTCTTTATTCGGCATGCACAAATATATGAAACAACAAAAAAAAAATACAACAGTAAAGTTCAACTTCGACAATACAAATACCTCTACATCATTAAGCATTCTATACTGGTTTATTGTAAAATTACTTTTAATTACACTTCATCTGTTTTAAAATCCAGGGTTTGAAGTACCACACCCTGCTAAACACGTCAGGTCTGCCTCCACCGCAAGGCAGCGTGCCCCAGGAGACAATTCCTGCGAGCCAGTTCCCTTCTACGAGCGCATTCCTCCGGAGTCACCCTGAAACCATAGAATGTGATTTCAATAGCGAGGCTTAAGGTCACTGTAGATAATTGGACTAGCGTTTGGGCCTTTTTTACACATTAGCGTACTGATCATTTTGCACTGCCTCTCTGACCAAAATGGATTTTGAGTCTGTTGCAGCTGCGAAAATTTTTATACAATAGACAATAATATATATTGAGATGCTTTGCATTTTTTTTTCTATGCAAAAGATTCTTCTGGGCAAACTTACAAGTTTGCCCAGAAGAATTTAGACTAGAGGACCAGGCGCCACGCGTTGCCGTAGCTAAGGTTTTTGTAGCCCGGTACTCCCGGCCGTAGTCATGTATGCTTAACACAAAAAAAAACAATGCTATCTCTCAAGCAGGCTATCACTGCACATGGTGTGCAAATTTGGTTAAAATCCCGGACAAGCATTGTGCATGTAATTTATTTGGTTCACTATCCATTTGCATAAAACAAAAACCTATAAAACATTTTGGCATATGTAATTTAGACTAATGATATTTAAGCATAATTTTCTTAATCTATACTTATAATAAATCTGTAGAAGTGAAAATTCTGTACATTCAAAATATCAAAAAAATAAATAGCAGGGGGTGTTACTAGACCGACACAAATCTGGCATATAGCATTATTAACATAATTGATGGAAGACGTGTTTCGTATTTTATTGAAATTTATACTATAACGAGCTAAAAAGGGAATGTAAATTATTTTGTGGCTGATTTTCTCAGGAGTTGATATCAATACTCCTTAAATACTCTTATTTTATACTTAAATTACTTTTTATTTTGACAAGTGATTTGTGGAAGCGTTGTTATTTATGTTATATGGTTTTACTTCAGCCTTCAAAGAGATGATTTTACTACAAAGCCATAAAGTTAAATAAAAAGCGCTATTTTGGTATAATATTAACCAAATATGCTATACGGAAGTATTATTGCTAATTTATTCAAATTTTGTGTGACATAAATACATTTGTGAAAAGAAGAAAATTCTAAGATGGCTAGCCAGAAAAAAATGAAAGACCGCGCCTCAGGTAGTATCCACTGGTCAATAAGATAATACCGCATGCAGAAACTACTGGTTGCATTTCAAAAATCATTATACAGTTTAATAGTCCATTTATTGAGGCTGGCTAATAGTGGTATAACATCACGCTAAGACGACTAGGAGCGGAGCAACCATGAATAATGTTTCGAGAACGGGGATTATTTCTTTCTTTTGAGAGCTTCTATTGCTAACGCTGCATAAATAGTTAAAGTTACGTAAAAATTATGTACTACAAAATTGTTTCTCTTAAAAAGTTATAAAAAAAAAGTCCTAAACTGCATATGCCTATCTTTATAGGTTCACTTACAATAACCCTCTTCTTAAGTTTTAAAGTATGAGCGACGTGACGGGAGTAAACTTGGTCTGCAGTGGCAGTCAGTCAACTGAACGATAAAAACCGGCCAAGTGCGAGCGGATGGGTGGAAATAAAAGCGACGGGAAACATTATATAACTTTAACATCTCTTTCCTTCTCACTCTCATGTGACGCAAACGAAGATAAGCGGTTCAGCTCTAATGAAAACAAGCGACGCGACGCGACGAGAATAAGCGCGATGGGGGTAAATGAAACGGGAAACATTATAAAACTCGAAATATTTACTCACTCTCATGTGACGCAAACGAAGTTGCGCGGGTCAGCTAGTCTATACATATAATAAAACTGTTGAGGGTCGAGAGTCTGTACATGGAAGATATTTTGAAAATTTTAATTGTAGGGCACTCTCTAATCGATACTGAAGCCGATATGTAATTTAATTTTTTCATGTCTGTCTGTTTGTCTGTCTGTCTGTCTGTATCCCGAATAAGTATCACGCCGAAACAACTGAATCGATTTGAATGAAACTTGATACAATTAGAGCTTATAATCCGAGGAAGGTTCTAGGATACTTTTGATCCCGATATTTTGCGCGGTTCCTTTTAGAGAGGGGATGAAACACAAAATGTTTTTTTAGTTGTAACTTCTCAATGCGTAGTCCGATTCAAAATGTATTTTAGTGTTACAAAGGAAATATTTTAAGAAATATTTCACACAAGTTTCAATGTTAAAGTTTTTGTTGTTCAGGAATTAGAGACATCTCAACTTTCGCAAAACCTAGAATTCAAGGATCCCTTTGAATGGGGAAATAAATCTAAACTGGCGTGTTGGCTTTATCATAAAAGAGCTTAATGATTAAGGCTATTGTAAAATAATTCAGTCCGCGCCGAAAGCAAAAGTAAAGCAAACAGGGCAGTTTCATACGCTCCCATGAGTCTGTTGAAAAAATACCTGTCCTTTCATACACCTTATGTGACGTAAACGAAGGTGCGGGGTCAGCTAGTCCAAACATATAATGAAACTGTTGAGGGTCGAGAGTCTGTACATGGAAGATATTTGGAAAATTTGGAAAATTTAAATTGAAGGGCGTTCTCTAATCGATACTGAACCTGAAAATGTAATTTAAAATTTTCATGTCTGTCTTTCTGTCAGTCTGTATCCCGAATAAGTATCACGCCGAAACTACTGAATCGATTTGATTGAAACTTGGTACAGTAAGAGCTTATAATCCGAGAAAGGTTCTAGAATACTTTTGATCCCGATATTTTGAGCGGTTCCTTCAGGAGAGGGGATGAAAGATAAAGTGCCTTTTCAGCTGTAACTTCTCACCGCGTGGTCCGATTTCAAATATTTTTTGAGTGTTGGAAAGGGAGTACTTTAAACATTATTCCATACAAGTTTCAATATTGAGGGTTATGTGGTCCAGAAATTAGAGGCATTTCAACTTTCGCCAAACCTAGAATTCCAGGGTTCCTTTGAATGTGAGGGTAAATCTAAACGGGCGTGTTGGTTTAATCATAAAAGAGCTCAATGATTAAGGGTATTGTAAAACAACAGTTCAGTCCACGCCCTCGGCACGGACTGAATTGTTGCAAACAGTCCCGTTTCATATGCTGTGTGATGAGTCTGATGAAGAAGTATCTCAGATTCTTTTGTACACCTTATGTGACGTAAACGAAGTTGCGAGGGTCAGCTAGTCTATACATATAATAAAACTGTTGAAGGTCGAGAGTCTGCACATGGAAGATATTTAAAAAAAAACGTAGGGAGTTCTCTATTCGATGCTGAAGGCGAAAATGCAATTTAAATTTTTCATGTATGTCTGTCAGTCTGTCTCTCTGTCTGTACCTATCCCGAATAGAGATGAAAATGACCAAAGTGACTGAATTTGACTGACTGTCATTTACGGTCAAATTGGTCAAAAACGGTCATTTATTGTCAAAAAGGGTCATAAACAGTCATTTTGATCTTGAGTGCTTTTTAATATTTATTTTGAACTAGCTGACCCTCGCAACTTCGTTTACGTCACATAATGTGCACGAAAGGAGAGGTACCTAATTCTTCATTAGACTTGTCAAGCACCGTGTGAAACGGCCCTGTTTGCTTAATCGTAAATGAGCTTAAAGATTAAGGCTATTCTAAAACCATTCAGTCCACGCCTTCGGCGCGGACTGTATCAATGTATCAAGTATTATTCAAATTGGTTTAGTAGTTTCGGCGTGATACTTATTCGGGATACAGACAGACGGACATGAAAAGTTTAAATTACATTTTTGACTTCAGTATCGATTAGAGAACGCCTTACAATTAAAATTTTCAAAATATCTTCCATGTACAGACTCTTGACCCTCAACAGTTTTACTATATGTATTTATTATATGTATAGACTAGCTGACCCTCGCAACTTCGTTTACGTCACATAAGGTGTACGAAAGGAGAGGTACTTCTTCATCAGACTCATTAAGCAGCGTGTGAAACAGTCCTGTTTGCTTAATCATAAAAGAGCTTAAAGATTAAGTCTATCCTACAACAATTCAGTCCCCGCCTTCGGCGCGGACTGAATTATTTTACAATAAATAATAAATTTGAATTCTAGTTTTAGCAAAAGTTGAGATGTCTCTAATTTCGAAACTACAGAACCCTCAATATTGAAACTTGTGTGGAACAATTCTTAAAGTAATCCCTTTCGAACACTGAAAAAATATTTGATATCGGACTACGTCTTGAGAAATTACAACCTAAAAACTATTTTGTCTTTCATCCCCTCTCCCGGAGGAACCAAACAAAATATCGGAATCAAAAGTATCCTAGAACCTTCCTCGGACTATACGCTCAGAATGTACTTAATATTATTCAAATTGGTTCCGTAGTTTCGGCGTGATACTTATTCGGGATACAGACAGACAGACATGAAAATTTTAAATTATATTTTCGGCTTCAGTATCGATTAGAGAACGCCCAAATTTTCAAAATATCTTCCATGTACAGACTCTCGACCTTCAACAGTTCTATTATATGTATAGATTATACTGAAATAGTGCCCCCTGTCGGTAAAAATTGGCATATTTAGTCACTTTAATAGTTAGAATTAATAGTAAGTTTAAGTCAAATTGATTGAATTTGACAATAAATGACCGGTCAAATACGGTTTTTGACAATCGTGACTGGTCAGATTCAGTCATTTTACATCTCTAATCCCGAATAAGTATCACGCCGAAACTACTAAATTGATTTGAAGGAAACTTGGTACAATCAGAGCTTATAATCCGAGAAGAGTTTTAGGATACTTAAAATCCAGATATTTTGCGCGGTTTCTTTGGGAGAGGGGATGAAAGACAGAACGGTTTTTTAGTTGTAACTTCTCAATGTGTGGTCCGATTCCATTTTTTTTTATGTTATAGAGGGAGTACTAAGGATTGCAACTCGCTTGCATGAGCATAACATGCACCCACGTCTACTACTCCAGGTTGAGTAGTCAAGACTGTGGACACGCCCACCCGGGTTGGATCGCTCCCCGTCGCTGGCTGATGGGCGCTCGCTGGTGTCAAACCCAGTAAACTCGACCTCGCCGAGTTACAGGTCGTAGCCCTACCGGATTGGAGACGTCGCGGTGGCCGCCGGCCGCCCTACGTGCGGGCACGGCCGCGCCGCAGCGACGCCCATCACCAACCCTTTGGACCATCACCATCCAACTCAGTAGCCGTCTGTCGTCGCAGGCGGCGCCGAGACTAACAGCAAAGGCTACTGGCCTGCACCTGTTACCCCGGTGCCCAGACGGGTCCGCGTGGAAGACTTTGGTGTGGGGTCTCTTACGCCTGCGGCTGCCCTTCAGGTGATGTACTCCATCTGCGTGACATCACTGGATCTGGTGGTCTAGGACTTGAACAACCCTCCCTTACTTGCTCACTACTGTAAATAGATATTTGTGCTTACTGTAACAAATGCAGATAACTGCACTATTATATCAACCCAAATTGTTCATATTTATCTCCTTGAAGTGTAGTCGTCGATCGCCTTGGACATCATGGCATGTCTTACAGCAGAAGCGTTGGGCAAATACCACGGCACGCCAGTTTATACGACAACATACGCCGGGCTCTTGTCGCCGCCGGTCTGCCAGCTAGACTTTAACCAAACGGTTTGGCACGTGACGACGGCAAGAGACCGAACGGTATGTCATAAATGCCGTGGAAGATGGGAAGGTGTTTAGTGTGGGATGCCACGTGCGGCGACATTCTTGCGCCTTCTCGTCTTTCCGGTACTGTTGGTTGTACCGGTGCTGCGGCCACTTCTGCGGAGACCTTTAAATGGCAAATATATTGTAATCTCTCCAGAGATTATGTATTTGAGCCGTTTGGGGTCGAGACCTTGGGGCCATGGGGTCCAAGTGCACATGATTTCTTTCGAGAATTAGGAAAGCATTTGGTCGATGCTACACGTGACCAGAAGGCTGGCTTCTTTTTGGGGCAAAGATTAAGCATTGCTATTCAACGTTGCAATGCTGCCAGTCTTCTGGGGACGCTGCCACATGAGGACTGCAATGCGGAGAAATTTTATGACGCATTTTAGTTTCGTAGTTTTCCTATATTATATTTTTATTTTCATGTTAGGTAGTTTTAGTTTAGTTTAATCGAACTGAATTGTTTTAGAATATATTTAATCTTTAAGCTCTTTTATGATTAAGCAAACAGGCAGCTTTGAAACGGTTCAAAGCTGCTTGATGAGATCATGAACAAGTACTCCTCCTTTCGTACACCTTATGTGACGTAAACCAAGTTGCGAGGGTCAGCTAGTACTTATAATGAAACTGTGGAGGGTCGAGAGTCTGTACATGGAAGATATTTTGAAAATTTTAATTGTAGGGCGTTCTATAATAATAGATACTGAAGCCGAAAATGTAATTTAAATTTTTCATGTATGTCTGTCTGTCTGTTTGTTTTACCTGGCCTGAATCATTAAGCTCTTTTATGATTAAGCCAACACGCCCGTTTAGATTTATCCCACATTCAAAAGAACCCTTGAATTCTAGGTTTATCGAAAGTTGAGATGCCCCTAATTTCTGAACATAGGTACATAACCTTCAATATTGAAAAGTGTGTGGAATAATGCTTAAAGTACTCCCTTTCAGACAACAAAAAATATTTGAAATCGGACCACGTAGTGAGAAATTATAACTAAAAATCTATTTTGTCTTTCATTCCCTCTTCTGAAGGAACCGCACGAAATATCGGCATTAAGAGTATCCTAGAACCTTCCTCGGATTATAAGCTCAAATTGAACCAAGTTTCATCCAAAACGATTCAATAGTTTCGGCGTGATACTTATTCGGGATACAGACAGACAGACAGACAGAAAGACAGACAGACAGACATGAACATTTTAAATTACATTTTCGGCTTCAGTATCGATTATAGAACGCCCTACGATTAAAATGATCATCAACAATGATGACCCAGCTCTTTTATGATTAAGCCAACACGCCCGTTTAGATTTACCCTCTCATTCAAAAGAACCCTTGAATTCTAGGTTTATCGAAAGTTGAGATGCCCCTCATTTCTGAATAATGCTCAAAGTACTTTCTTTCAGACACCAAAAAATATTTGAAATCGGACCACGCAGTGAGAAATTATAGCTCTATACTATTTTGCCTTTTATCCCCTCTCCTGAAAGAACCGCACAAAATATCGGGATTAAAAGTATCCTAGAACCTTCCTCGGTTCATAAGCTCAGTTGAGAACCTCCTCTTTTCTTATTTGTTCGAGTGTTGTATGAGACCATTTTATACTGTGGTAAATGAAAACTTGGCACTGATAATTTATTCAAAAAGTGTTCAGTTATACGTAAGTAGTTTATTTCTTTATTAAGGTTTTTTTAAATATATTTCAAATCCATTTAATTTGTTCTGTAGACCACACACATTCTGATGATAGACTGTAATTTGCTCCATACTATATTTATCCAAAGCTATGCTACTGTTTTGGTTAGACTCGAAAAAAATCCTGATTATTAAACAAGTTCTCCTCATTTTCTAACTTACTGTCTGTTTGTGTAAATTTATCTATTTTTGTAATTGTTTTATGTAATAATTTATCCCTATTCGATTGTACAAATGAAAAATATTTGTGTTTGTAGCCTATTTTTAGAATCTCTCTTAGTAACATTCTGCAGAGATTGGTGGTAAAAACAGACTTGTTGGGCATATATCTACTATAATTCATATCAATATAAGAAACTCCTCTATGATGTTTACATAGTCATGTTTCAGTAAGTGATTCAATTTGACTTCACTTAAGTATAAATTAAAGGGTATCTCAGTTATAATGACATTAGTATTAGTTATTTGTGAGAAACAATAACCAAGCGACATCTGGAACTTGTAAAGATTACTATCATTCATACCACACAATATTATAAGGTAATCATCTTTACTTAACTTACTGATTTCTTCTTGTAGCATGTGTTCAGCAACAGCTGAACACATGCTGTAGCTGACGGTTTCCAGTAGCTCTTGACATGATATTCATCCCCCAAAAGGCGCTGCAAAGTTTCCCGCATGTATCCACCTCGTTGATCAGCGAGTATGATCACTTTTTTTACTTTTTCCAATAAGTTTATGTTAGACGGTCGGTTCTTAATAGATGTAGACTTTGTTGTAATCTCAGTACAATACTGTGTCTCTGTTTCATTCATCAAATTCCTTGTCAAATAATTTTCCTTTAAGAGCTGCTGCGATTGAACTGTTTTCCTTATGTTAATTTTCTTCTCCTTTTCCTTATCACTAACGGTCAGTCTTTCAGAGAGACTACATTCTCTAATCTCCGATCCTTTTGTTTTCTTACATTGCGTAGAATGACTTGTCTCCTTTGACGCTGCACGAATCGGAGAGTTTGGAACCATTGCAGTGCTTGAGATTTGTTTTAAGAGGGTTGTTGTCAGACTGCTCGGTAGGGGTGTTGATGTTAAGCTGTGTATTTTGGTTTTATTATGCTTTACAGTACGCTTTGAACCAGGAGTATGACATTTCGGATTGCCCGTTTCAATTTTCTTGTATAATTCTATAACTTTCTTAGATTTTTCTAGGTCAGTTTTCAGCTGAGAGTTTTGAAAAAGCAATTGGTCTATTTCTTGGTGTGCACTTTGCAATTCAATAGTCAACTTATCAATTCGTTCAGTGAGTACAATAATTGTTTCATCATCAATTGAATCATTTGGCAGACTTACAATCGTTGTATCCAGCATGGTGGATTCACAGATAGATATTGACTTCTGTGCTCCTATTTTTCTGTATGTGATATTTTCATTCTCCATTCTATAGTATTTTTTAAGTAAATTATCATTTGGGTAATTTCTTGATACGTGAGCTCTTGTCGTTTTAGTTGCCATGCAAAAATTAAGATAAACTAAATTTGTAGCAGGGTAGCTAGTATAATTTTTTTTTTCAGTGAAAATTAACGGTTACTGTCCAACTAATTTCGCACCTTTGAACCGTTTATGGACCAATTTTCAGTATTTCCTCCAGTATATGCATTTCTCTAACATTAATTAACAATATTTCACAATCTTCAGTCACATAGGTAGTATATTTGAGTCACATCATTAGTCGCCTCGTAAAATTGTTGTATCCATGTCAATAGTTATAGAATTCTTTAAAATTTGATTTCACACATTATTATCAGTATTCCTATTCGTAATCCACCACTATTTCTTGTCTTTTTTATGGAATTCGGTTTTAGGGAATAGTAGTTTCGGCGTAATACTTATTCGGGATACAGACAGACAGACAGACATGAAAAGTTTAAATTACATTTTCGGGTTCAGTATCGATTATAGAACGCCCTCCAATTAAAATTTTCAAAATATCTTCCATGTACAGACTCTCGACCCTCAACAGTTTTATAAAAGTATAGATAGATATGATCTAAACCAGGGTATTCATCTAATACTATCTGTAGAAAAACGTGATAAAACTCTCTAAGGGTCATGATAGATCTCTGCCACATTTTGAATTGTTTTCCTCAAACAAGCTTCTTTGTATTAAGTACTTCAAAAAACTGATTATGAAAGAAAGCGTGGAGCGTTTTGTCCAAAAAGATTAAAGATTACGTAAACGCTCCACGCTTTCTTTCATAATAAATAATTAATAATTTTAATAGTTTAAAAAACTAAAAAAACACGCTTGTTTTTTTATAGTTTATCTTGGATGTCCACCATTTTGGTTTTAAGTCACGTGACTATTTTTTTCGTATTCCTGACAGCAAACCCTTTCATTTGATACCCATATCATGAACGTGCATTTCAAATAGCCTGTACGCCATCTTGGACGTCCACCATATTGAATTTAAGTCACGTGACAATTTTTTTTTGTATTCCTGACAGCAATCCCTTTTATTCGATACCCATATCATGGGGGTGCGCTAGTTGCTCATGTGATGTATCAGCTCCGTATTGTTTTCGTGTTTTAAAGTGCTAAAAGTATCCAAACAAAGACAAATTTGTGATAAAAGTGCTAAGATACTCGTGAAGTTATTGGTAAAATGTTATGTGCCCCAAAAGTTTTGTAGATACAAAGAAATACGCAAAAGAAACATCTACCGGGAACATCGATATAATGTTATGTGCCCCAAAAGTTTTGTAGATACAAAGAAATACGCAAAAGAAACATCTACCGGGAACATCGATATAAATCAGCATACTTTCCAAAAATATGTACACAGGCACATATTACGACCATGAAAATATCAGCATTACAAAATTAAATGAAAACTAGTGCATGTAAACAGTTTTGCATAATATTACTGTAAAATATAACCTCAAAATCACCGAGTCAATACCGTATCACACACATCCAATAATTAAGTTTACTTACAACAACGCCATCTAGTAGCAAGAAGTGTAAATTAAAACAAGATTTTGCCTACACTTAATATCAACAGAGGGCACTAGTGGTAGTAAACAATGGAAGATATACTTAGAATTTTGAAAAATATTCAAGACGACTTATCGAAACAAAAACAAGACATGAAGGAGATGGAACAAAGTATCAAAGAATCTATTAATAACAACATTGATTTAAAATTTAGCCATATAGAAACAAAAACAACCCAATTAGAAATTAAAAGTGAACAACAGCAGAGAACAATTGATTTTTTAGACAAACAGTTAAGAAGAAAAAATATAGTATTTTTCGGTATTGAAGAGAATGATAGAGGTTATGGTAGTTTGCTATCCACAGTCATGGAAATAATTAACAAAAAAATGTTCAATATGTGTAATAAATAACAATGTTCACTTATCCAGGAACAGAAATAGAAAAAAAGGATAAACTGATTTTCACTATTCAGACATTTTCAGTACTCAATCAGAAATGTAAAGGTGAACAATCATAGGAGAAGAAGTTAGGGGAGGCCTATACGCCGCAGAGGCGGCTACTGCAATTTGGTAAATGTAGCATTTTAAAGTAAGAGAGGAAAAGCTGAGAGAAAATTTATTTTCACTTCATATTTTATTTTAAGAAATCAGCAAGTAACGCTTGAATACGATCTGGAGTTGAAGTTGTCAAGAAATTTATTTAAGTTATTATTTTAATTTAAGGAAACTGTAGGCTACTTTCAGTTACGTATAAAAAGTAAAATTGTAAACAGATATTTAGCATACTTAGTTAACAATAAGCTCAGAACATTGTAGTAGTAAATAAAGGCTATTACATATTACATTACATCATGGGGGTGGATTTCAAACAGCCAGTTCGCCATTTTGGGGAGGCCGCCATATTGGATTTGTAATGACGTTTTTTATTTAGTCATGTATTGTCATCAGAACTCAGAGCGCGTGCAAAATTTCAGCTTGATCGAAGGACGGGAAGTGGGTCAAATTAACATTCCAAGATTTTCTTACATACATAGTTACAAGTGAAGCTATTAAAAGCGTGTTAAAAAGAGAAAATTATAAAGAGGCAAAGTTTGTGTTTGTTAAATTGTAAGGGGTTATCTCGGGACCCAATGAACCGATTTTAAAAATTGACCAATAGAAAGCTACGTTATTTTGGAGTAACATAGGCTTAGCGTCACGTTACAACGAATAGGAGCAGAGCAGTAATAGTAAATGTTTCAAAAACGGGCGAAAAGTTATTCCTTTTGAGAGCTTCGTTGCGTGTGCTACGTAAATATTTATAGTTATGTAAAAAATATGTACTACAAAATTGTTTCTCTTAAAAAGTTCTGAAAAAAATGCGCGATAGCATGTGTCTTTACTACAATAATGCCACGGGATACCTCTTTCATAAACGAAATTGTTCTTAAAAATAATGGGACGGGAATTCACGCGACGAAAAACCTTGCTCTCTCTCTCTCTCTCTCCCACGTAGTCAAACTCAAACTCAAAAAACATTTATTTCGCATAATCCTAATACATAGGCTCTTGCGACACGTCAATGAATACAATGCAAATAGTACCACCAGTTCGGAACGCGGCCCGCTTGAGAAGAACTGGCAAGAAACTCGGCGGGCTATTCTTTTTGTGCACTACATATTTACAATAAGTAGATACATACTATAAACTAAAACTCCATCAGTAGAGCAAGCAGATCACTTCCAGGCTTCCTTATCAATCAAATAATCGTCAATTGTATAGTAGCCCCTGCAGCACAATTTACTTTTTATACACTTTTTAAACTTAATTAGGGGCATGCTTTTAATTTCGTTTGGAAGCCTGCTGTAAAAACGTATACAGTTACCCAGGAAAGAATTACTGACTTTGTTCAGTCTGCAATGATAAACGGCAAGGTTGTTTTTATGTCTGGTGTTCACATTGTGTCTATCGCTTAACTTAGTGAAACTAGATAAATTTTTCTGAACGTACATATTATTTTCAAAAATATATTGTGATGCCACAGTCAGAATATTTAATTCTTTAAATTTTTCTCGCAGAGAGACCTTTGGACCTAATCTATATATATTATGGCTCTTATGGCCCGTTTTTGTAAAACAAAAATTGTATTTATATCTGCGGCATTGCCCCATAGTAGCATACCGTACGACATTACACTGTGGAAGTAACTGAAGTACACTATTCACGCTGTTTCTACATCAGTCAAATGCCTAATCTTTTGGACAGCAAATGCTGCTGAACTTAATCTGCCAGCCAGTTTTTCAATATGTGGGCCCCACTGCAATCCAGAATCGATCGTCAACCCTAAGAACGCAGTAGATTTCACAAGTTCCAACTCTTGGCCATTAAGTTGCACATTGGTTTCTGCCTGTGTTACATTGGGCAAGGTAAATTTAATACATTTAGTTTTGTTTTCATTCAGGCTAAGATTATTAGTGTTAAACCAATGTACTACTTTTAGGATTGCATTGTTAACATCGTCATAGTCATCTAGTTGTCTTTTAATTTTGAAAATTAAGGAAGTGTCATCTGCAAACAAAACAATCCCGTTAGTGTCCCTTACGTAGTAGGGTAGGTCATTAATATAAATTAAAAATAAAAATGGTCCGAGTATCGAACCCTGCGGGACGCCCATAGTAACCACCGATCCCCCCGAACGTGTGCCACCGACATCGACCCTCTGAGTTCTATTGTTCAAATATGAAGTCAGAAGATCGAGAGCCTTGTTCCTTATCCCGTAGTGCTGTAGTTTCCTGATCAATGTCTCATATTGGACGCAATCAAAAGCCTTAGACAAATCGCTAAACACGCCAAGCGCATCGTGTTTATCTTCCCAGGCCTCATAAATACTCTTCAACAAATCTAAACCAGCATCGGTCGTCGAACGTCCTTTAGTGAAGCCAAATTGTTTATTATGAAATAATTTGTGACTGTTAAAATAGGTCAGCATCTGCTCAAGTATTAATTTTTCAAATATCTTGCTCAAAGTCGGCAACACCGAGACAGGTCTGAAATTACCTGGATCAGAAGCACTGCCGGCCTTGAACAAAGGTATAACTTTACTGTGTTTCATTAAATCAGGAAACACACCACCCGAAACGCAATCGTTAAACACAGCTACCAAGTAAGGGGCAATGAAATCAATGACACTAGATTCAGATTTTACCGATAGCCCCTATAGGTCTGCGGTTTTTTTAACATTAATAGCCCTGTAAGCTTTCAGAATGTCGTTGCAGTCAACAGTCGTGAATTCGAACGCGTGTTGACAGCTATCTACACATTCTGACAATATTTGCTCAGCGAAAGTGGAAGACGACCGAAGAGTATTCGTTATATGAATAGGTATATTACTGAAATTTTTTTCAAACTCAGTCGCTACTTCCAGATCCCCTGTGACGTGGCGCCCGTTTATCTTTAAATGAAAGCTTCGTTCACTCGTTTTAGACCTACCGCATTCAGAATTTACAATGTTCCAAGTAGTTTTAATTACATTTGTCGAAGCTGTAATTTTATTTCTAATGAAATTTGACTTTGCCAAGGAACAAACTTGTCTAAAGGTCTTTGAATATTTTTTAACATATTCCTTAAACTCAGGGTTAAAATTAAATGCTTTTTCCGAATAAAGTTCATAAAGCCTCTTACGACTTTTATAAATACCAGGTGTAGCCCAGTCACTGAAAACAGACCTGCTTCCGAACGATACTGTTTTTGGTGTAAAAATTTTTCCAAACTCATCATGTATTAAGTTAAATAAATCAGCGTAAGATTTATCTACAGTAGTGTAATCGGGCAATTCTGTTATCTTTTTGGCTATATTTTCTTTGAAAGTTTCTAAGCGTTTCTAGTTTACTGGTACAAAACTGATTACATTCTTACTTCTGGAAACATTTCTAGCATACAGAACAGATTGTCCTCGATGATCAGATTTTACAGGGTCTACTATACAATTCTTAATGGGGTGTGTATTAGTGAAAATGTTATCAATACAAGTAGCACTAGTGCCAGTTATACGAGTAGGTTCTAAAAATACATTATGTAAACCAAAGGACTTAAATAAGTTCAACATTTTCCGTCTCTTTGAAGGTTCCAGCGAAGAATCTAAAATATCTACATTGAAATCTCCCCAAACGACTACTGCTTTTTTAGAGCTCTGGCATTTAAACAAAGCATCTTCCAGTACTTCCTCAAACTGTGTGTATGGAGCATCCGGGGGACTGTATACGCTTAACACAATGAACTGCTCGAACTCAATACTAGCTATTTCAATGACTCGTTCAACAGAGAGGCTTACTATGTCTTTACGTTCTTTAAATTTTATAGCCTTGTTAATAAGAATTAATGAGCCTCCACGTTTACATTTTATCCTACAGAAAGAGCTAGCAACCTGATGATTTTTAAAGTTCAACATTACTTCATCCTGCTTTAACCAATGTTCTGTTACACAAAAAATGTCTATTCCATTCAAATCAATGCACAGCTCCAACTCCAACTCCTTCCCGCCGAGCAGTCCTTCTACATTCTGGTGCACCAGGTGTAAACCAGTATTTCCGTACTGAATAGATTCAGTGGCCGGAGGGGCCTTATGTTTATTATTTTGCTGTGGGTATATGTCAAATTGGGCATCCGCCGCGCCAGTGCGGCCGATGCTCCCCTCAGTTTTGGGACCAAACTTCGGAAGTGATGTCTGAAGTTCCACCGGCCATCGAGTACGAGCCCCAGATACTTCATCGAGGGCTCAATGCCAATGCTGACGCCAGCTACCTGTAGGCTGGATCCCGCAGGTGGCCCCATCCGAGGTTCGTGGAAGCGCAGAGCCTCGGATTTGTGAAGGGCGACCTCGAGACCCAGCTGCCGAATCCGACCCACGACTTGTGCAACCCCTGCCGTGGCCTTTAGTTCTGCGTCAGGGTGCGTTGCTCCCCGCGCCATAACGAGGGTGTCGTCGGCGTAACACGTTACGCCGACCCCTCTGAGCAACGGACCACGCAGCACCCAGTCGTAACCGACGACACCGCACGACACATCTCGCTGAACTGGCCCTAGCCAGCTCGGGTAAGTTATGGCTCTCTCGGAGAGATAAGCCCCGACAATTCGACGGAGGTAGGGAGGCACTCCATGCTAGATAAGCGCCTCTTGACGCAGCTCCAGGGCAAGGTGTTGAATGCGTTGGCGATGTCGAGAGTCACCGCCACCACCACCTCACCCCGTGAGACTGCTTCCTCCGTCAGGCCTCTAATGCGAATGATCGCGTCCACAGTAGAGCGTCCCTGACGGAAGCCAAACTGACTATCCGCCAGATCAGGCCCCACAGGTGTGAGGTGCCCGACGAGGCGGTGTGCAATAATGCGCTCAAAGAGCTTGCACACCTCGTCGAGCAACACGATCGGCCGGTACCCTGATGGGGAGTTTGCCAGCCGCCCCGCCTTTCGGATCAAGACCAGTTTCCCTGTCTTCCAGACCTTGGGAAACTGGCCTTTTTCGAGGCATGCGCTATAAAGACCCATAAGTCGAGGCCCAAGCTCCTCGAGAGCCAGGACCCATGCTTGGCCTGGAATGCCGTCGGGTCCAGGGGCGGTGTTTCTGCGGGATTTAAGCCGCAGGACAGCCGCCCCTAACTCAGCCTCGGTGACTACGGGCACTTTGTTCTCGCTGCCTTCCGCGTTGGGCGCCTGAGACAGAGCCATGCGCGGAGGAATGTGTTCCTCCGCTCTCGACGGGAACAAGGAGTCCAGGACCCCCTCCAGCCGCTCCGGCTGGAGACTCTGGGTCAGTGGGGGCGCCTTAGGGCGTAATTTGCCTCTTACCATAAGGTACGGGCGCCCCCACGGGTTCCGCTCCAGAGTCTCCATCAGAGCTTCTGCACCTTGGTATCCCAGATTATGAAACAGCTCAGTTGCTGACAATTCCTGGAGATTACAACCAGTCTGTGTATACTAAATACTTTACTTTTAAAAGAAACTTTTGCAATGAAAATATGTGTAAATTTAGAGAATGTATGTCGAGTCTTTCCTTTAGTGAGATATATGAGCAACAGGATATAGATACAGCATATTATAAATTCCAAGAGCTTATAACTCTATTTTTGATCTGTGTTTCCCCATATTAAGAAATAAAATTGTAAAAAACCCAAAAAGCAGGCTTGGATCAGTAAAGGACTTAGAGTCAGCTGTAAAACCAAACGCTTGCTACGTATTAAATCTTATAAAGAGAAGTCAGAAGCACACAAGGAAAAGTTTAAATTATTATAATTATTTACATGATAACTATGTGTTTTGTGTTGTATCGAGTACTAAAATTATTAATTATAATTATCCATAATTGCTAAGTTAGTTTTGTATAATATTGTGTAATTAAATGGTATTGTCTAATTAGCAGCTTCTGGGGGTAAATGTATAAAATGGCGGGTAATCATATTGGGAGCTCTCTTCATTCTGAACGCTTAGATAGGCGGTAACGCTGCTCAAATAAATGTAAATGTAAAGTTGTGATTTCAAGTTTTATTATATTCCTGAAAGTGTACCTATTTAACACTTCAGAATTGGGATAAGACCAAGCTTAGATAGATTTGGAGTATTTTAGTTGTAGGCGGCAGTTTCAGATCAGAAGACGAAAAAGAAAGCAATTTTTTTTTCTAACAATTAAATCCTGCACGATAACGACGCTGGATGACCGATGCTGTTGAGATGACCAGGTTATGAGAGGACCTCACGACATCATCCAGATAGAAAGGTCAGTTGAACATTACTTTCTTCGTTTGAGATCTGTGTTAATAATTGCTAAAGATTCGTGACCGAGAATGATTACCAGTTCGAGACATATATAGACACTGGCAGCAACTTAATAGGTGTAGCTTTTGTCGAAAGTCAAATATAGGCATTATAATCGGACTCGGTACCAAGACCGACGATCGTGAGGTTTTGTAGGAGCAGGTGATGAAGATTTGAACTTCAATAGGAAAGGCATAGTTTTAGTTGATTGTATGACATCGGATAGGTTATTAAGTTCAAAGAATAATTTAATATCAATTGCGTAGTAAGTGTCATCTTTTGTACTAGTTTAGTTAAGATCGTCTTTTAAAATAATATTGTGTTGAGGGACATGTATCAACCCGCATCTAACTGTATTGAGTAGTTTCCAGTTAATTTAAATTGGTTGCAGCGTTCAAATAAAAATCAAGGCGATGTTTATGTGGGTAGACAATTATAAAAATCGAAAATGACTACACCATTTTATTTATAAGCACTTCGAATGCATTTAGGAAACGTGACTACATTCTGTTAAAATTAAACAGTACCTCTCATTTGAAAATTGTCAAAACAGTTTGTAAAGTTTGGAATACGGAAAGTCCATACGTTGAAAACTATTTCTGAGTCTGTAATATTTTTTTACTTTCATATAATATGAAATAACCCCAATAGCAAACCAAAAATACGCAGGGTTTATGCAGAGTACCGTACATTCTGCAGATGACAATTTGAATCCAGCTTAATGAATACATATGTGTGATGAATACATCTGTGTGATGAATATCTATTTTATGCTTAATATTGGCCAGTACTGCGCAAATGTATATTCAAATCAATAAATAACTATAATCACAGTAAACTTAGTAACTGTAAAAATATATTTAGAACATCCTGGCAGTTAATTAAGAAGGAAACCGGAAAACTGGAGCTAAGGAACTTGATCTCTGAGATAAAAATAGAGGACAGTGTTATAAAAGACCCTCTAGCAATAGCGCAAGCCTTCAATGACCATTATATATACTCACATGCAAAGCAGCATAAAAATCCCAACCAAATTCTAAACATGTAACTGGTTCCTAGCACTTGTAATAGTATTTATCTTGAGCCATGCGACTGCCCAGAAATTTTTTGAATAATCTTGTCGCTAAATAATACAAACTCTGTAGGATACGATGAGTTTAGCACAAAAAATTTGAAATACTGTGCTGTGCCGCTTACCCTTATGGTGGGATGCGGGGTCCTACTAACATCTTAAGGACCCCAATGGGTCGGATCCTCCTCGTAGTGCATCCTGGGCAACGGAGTAGCGACCACTCCCCTTCCTCTGTGGGGGAGTTGTGCCAAACCACCTGTGGGTTGCTCGGTGGTGTGTGTTGCAGCTGGCCGTGCCGTTATTCACGGCCGGCAGCAGCAATGCTGGGTCGCCGTCGCTTCGCCACCCTTGCTGGCGAGATGATGGCGGCAAAGTGGGAGAGCCCCGCAGCTAGGATGAAGGCGCGTAAATGCGTTCCCCGCGTCAACAAAAAAAATTGGTCATTTGTAGTTTTAGATGATTTAGGAGTTAATGTCAGAATCTTCAAAAATAATAACATCATTTTTATTATTTTTGAAGATTGTGACATTAACTCCTAAATCATCTTTGCATCTTTGCATAAAAATAGAACAAAATCAATTGTATCAAAAATATAGATAGTTGTCTTTAAATAAAAAAGCTTAAACTTAGAATTGAATTGCTGTAGAAAATAATCTATGCTAATATTATAAAGCTGAAGAGTTTGTTTGTTTGTTTGTATGGTTGAACGGTAGGATCTCAGGAACTACTGGTTGGATTTCAAAAATTCTTTCACATTTTGATAGTCCATTTATTGAGGATGGCTATAGGCTATATAACAGCACGCTAAGACGAATAGGGGCAAAGCAGCAATAAATAATGTTTCGAAAACGGGGAATATTTTTTACCGCCTGAGAGCTTCCGAGGCGTACGCTGCGTAAATAGTTAAAGATACGTAAAAATTGTGTATTACAATTTTGTTTCACTTAAAAAGTTCTACCCCTTAAAATCCGCGCTCATTACCGCCCTATTCAGAAAACTATCATTATAATGTGATGTGTTAAAGTTACACAAGTGGTTACTTTTGGAAAAATGTAGATATATTTGTATTGCAATTATTCATGTCTATTTTGGGTGCCTAACTCAATGATTTAAAGAATTATTGCCCATTTCTTCCGTGACTGCCGGCGATAGTGTATTTTCCATAGTGTGGCGTCTCCGATGACTTAAGTTCTCTTGCTTCTTTCTTAGCAGAATATTATATCCTAAAGCATTTTAATGCAACTTCTAGTTCTTTTTATGCATTTTGTATACTTTCAGGAACACAAATAATAATAAATTTTAATGAGATACTCTTTTATTTTGCTTAAAATTCAATAATAAAAATAGGCGGTAATAGGAACAAAAATCACAATTTTGTTCCTATTAACGACCCATGTCGCTGATAAGAACTTTTCGTATCTTTCGTGTGTCATGATTTTTGCTAAAATACGTCAATTAATAGGCAGGAGGCTATACTAACTCAGTTCCTTAATATGTTAACTTGCATTTGAGCTATTAACGCCATATTATTTAAGAGCCTTAGTAGCCTTAAAAGAAACTTTGCTCTTAAGTAAATATTTTGTTGAATAAAGGAGGTGTAATTTATAAATATTGTATTTTTATAGTTACAATATCATTATTATTAAATATTTATAGCAACCACACTATTTAAAATCATACAAATGTACAAAAACCACATGTATTTACCCAATTCATACACATTCCATTGGGTCGGTAATAGGTTATACGATTTCCTTTAATAATACCTATTACCGATCTACTTTTACATTTACAACGAACTCCGTAGTCGTTCGTCGTTCCTTATAGTCAGTTCCAAGTACAGCAAGGGATGCTGTACAAAAATTGTTAATTATATTTATAAATAAATGATAATAAAAAGAACTAAGAAGTTATCTCAATCTGCGTTCGGGCTCATGGAGGAGAGACATGGAATGGCACTACAGAGGCCGGATGATATGTAGATACAAGCGGCTCAATAGACTGATCTCTATATCTTTGAAAACCGTCCTGTGACACTACAACACAGACCACAATAAAGGGTCTAAGTATTTTTAAGGAATCGGTCTATAGGGCTGAGTCAGCTGTCAAAATTAAAAACCGGCGACAGTCTTCTTTGCCTAAGATACTGAACGAGGTTGAAAGCTTCTATGAACAGTTAGGTACACACATTTCCTGTCCTGGTCCTGGGAGACTTCAATGCCTGGTCACAGGCTTGGGGCTCCCGGGAAATCAGAGACAGGGGGAGGATACTGGAGGATTGGGTCACAACTCGTGGCCTAGTCATCCTGAACCGGGGGAATGTCGCAACCTGGACGCGGCGGGGGCTCAGCTCGGTCATAGACGTTTCGTTTGCGACCCCTGAGCTCGCCCGCCGTGTCCAGGGATGGCGTGTGGTGGAGGAGGAGGAGACGTCGTCGGATCACCGATATATTCGGTTCGACGTCTCCCCTCCACCTAACCTGCCGCCAGCAATCGCGAATCCCCCGGAACCGCGTTGGGCACTCCATCGCCTTGATCGGGAGGCTCTCCTGGAGGCGGCCATCGTGCAGGCCTGGATTCCGACAGCGGACAGGCCTGCCGATGTTGATACCGAGGTGAAGTGGTTCGGGAGAGCCATGTCGCACATCTGCGATACGGCGATGCCCAGGGCTAGGCCCAGACCGGCGAGGAAACAGGTGTACTGGTGGACGCCGGAAATCGCACAGTTGCGCGCGGATTGCGTTATCGCGCGCCGCCGGTACATCAGGTTCCGCCGGAGACATCGTCGCCCAGATGATGCGGCAGCCCGAGAGACGGAGCTCTATGATGGGTACCGGGAGGCCAAAAGGGCCCTCCAGACGGCCATCAACCGGTCCAAAAAATTGAGCCGCGAAAAGCTGATGGAGACTCTGGAGCGAGACCCGTGGGGGCGCCCGTACCTTATGGTAAGGGGCAAATTACGCCCTAAGGTGCCCCCACTGACCCAGAGTCTCCAGCCGGAGCGGCTGGAGGGGGTCCTGAACTCCTTGTTCCCGTCGAGAGCGGAGGAACACATTCCTCCGCGCATGGCTCCGTCTCAGGCGCCCAACGCGGAAGGCAGCAAGAACGACGTGCCCGTGGTCACCGAGGGTGAGTTAGGGGCGGCTATACTGCGGCTTAAATCCCGCTGAAACACCGCCCCTGGACCCGACGGCATTCCAGGCCGGGCGTGGGTCCTGGCTCTCGAGGAGCTTGGGCCTCGACTAGTTGGGCTCTTTAGCGCATGCCTCGAGAAAGGCCAGTTTCCCAAGGTCTGGAAGACAGGAAAACTGGTCTTGATTCGAAAGGCGGGGCGGCCGGCAAACTCCCCATCAGGGTACCGGCCGATCGTGTTGCTCGACGAGGTGTGCAAGCTCTTTGAGCGCATTATTGCACAACGCCTCGTCGGGCACCTCACACGCGTGGGGCCTGATCTGGCGGATAGCCAGTTTGGCTTCCGTCAGGGACGCTCCACCGTGGACGCGATCATGCGCATTAGAGGCCTGACGGAGGAAGCAGTCTCACAGGGTGAGGTGGTGGTGGCGGTGTCTCTTGACATCGCCAACGCATTCAACACCTTGCCCTGGAGCTGCGTCAGGGAGGCGCTTATCTATCATGGAGTGCCTCCCTACCTCCGTCGAATTGTCAGGGCTTATCTCTCCGAGAGAGCCATAACTTACCCGAGCTGGCTAGGGCCAGGTCGGCGAGATGTGTCGTGCGGTGTTCCACAGGGATCGGTTTTAGGGCCGCTCCTGTGGAACATCGGTTACGACTGGGTGCTGCGTGGTCCGTTGCTCAGAGGGGTCGGCGTAACGTGTTACGCCGACGACACCCTGGTTACGGCGCGGGGAGCAACGCACCGTGCCGCAGCACTTAAGGCCACGGCAGGGGTTGCTCAGGTCGTGGGTCGGATTCGGCGGCTGGGTCTCGAGGTCGCCCTTCACAAATCCGAGGCTCTGTGCTTCCACGGACCTCGGATGGGGCCACCTGCGGGATCCAGCCTACAGGTAGGGGGCGTCAGCATCGGCATCGAGCCCTCGATGAAGTATTTGGGGCTCGTACTCGATGGCCGGTGGAACTTCGGACGTCACTTCCGAAGTTTGGTCCCGAAACTGAGGGGAGCATCTGCCGCACTCGCGCGGCTGATGCCCAACATCAGGGGACCCAACGCTCCCTACAGGAGACTGTACCTGGGGATCGTGCGAAGCATGGCCCTGTACGGGGCTCCCGTATGGGCAGAGACCCTGACGGCGAGCAATGTGGCTAGACTGCTGAGCCCGCAGAGAGTTATGGCCGTCAGGGTGATAAGAGGATACCGCACGATTTCCGGTGAGGCGGCATGTCTCCTGGCCGGGACCCCTCCATGGGACCTGGAAGCGAGAGCCCTTGCGTCACTGTTCAGATGGCGTAAGGAGGCGCTGGAGCGGGGCCAAAGGCCTGCGTCTCGAGAAATCGAGGCCCAGCGGACCCTGCTCCACCAGGAAACCGGGTAGACATGGAAGGTGCGACTTGAGCAACCAAAGGGGGGATTCGCCACAATCGCGGCCGTCAGCCAAAAAAAAAAGGTACACACATTTGCAAAGAAACCCGTTTAGAATCATGTTAAAGTCCAGAGATCCAGATCGACTCAGCACTTTACCGAAGATATCCCAAACGTCAGCCTGTGCGAGATTAGTATGGGCCTGAAGCAGCTTTAAAACAGCAAGGTACCAGGAGACGACGGAAATATACTGCAAAGCTTCTAATGGCAGGTGGCAAACCGGTTCTTAAGGACATACAGAAGTTATTGAACTCCGTCATACTCGAGTGTAAAAAGCCACAGGTATGGAACAGGAGTGTGGTGGTTCTCTTCTTCAAAAAGGGCGATAAAGCCTTATTGAAGAATTACAAACCATCTAAATTTTATAAATAGCTCAACATACCTACACGCGCATTTTTATTTAACCTTAACGGTTCCATTTATTTAGTGGTCGGTATTAGGTGTCTCATAAACGGTATTAGGCACACGCCCTATATTTTGGATCGGTAATAGGGACATGGCCCCTTTTTTCTTTTAATCCATATTTAATTTATTAAGTAATTTTTTATATACTGTATCTATACATGACTGAAAAGTACGATAGTTTCAGTACTTGAAAAACTATTTTTGTTGACGCCACATATTAAGAATGTGCTTATTTTTTGGACATCAATCTCAACGCCGCTTAAACTGGCGGTAATAGGTGCGTTTACGTTAACTGTAAAAATATATGTAGAACATCCTGGCAGTTAATTAAGAAGGAAACCGGAAAACTGGAGCTAAGGAACTTGATCTCTGAGATAAAAATAGAGGACAGTGTTATAAAAGACCCTCTAGCAATAGCGCAAGCCTTCAATGACCATTATATATACTCACATGCAAAGCAGCATAAAAATCCCAACCAAATTCTAAACATGTAACTGGTTCCTAGCACTTGTAATAGTATTTATCTTGAGCCATGCGACTGCCCAGAAATTTTTTGAATAATCTTGTCGCTAAATAATACAAACTCTGTAGGATACGATGAGTTTAGCACAAAAAATTTGAAATACTGTGCTGTGCCACTTACCCTTATGGTGGGATGCGGGGTCCTACTAACATCTTAAGGACCCCAATGGGTCGGATCCTCCTCGTGGTGCATCCTGGGCAACGGAGTAGCGACCACTCCCCTTCCTCTGTGGGGGAGTTGTGCCAAACCACCTGTGGGTTGCTCGGTGGTGTGTGTTGCAGCTGGCCGTGCCGTTATTCACGGCCGGCAGCAGCAATGCTGGGTCGCCGTCGCTTCGCCACCCTTGCTGGCGAGATGATGGCGGCAAAGTGGGAGAGCCCCGCAGCTAGGATGAAGGCGCGTAAATGCGTTCCCCGCGTCAACAAAAAAAAAATTGGTCATTTGTAGTTTTAGATGATTTAGGAGTTAATGTCAGAATCTTCAAAAATAATAACATCATTTTTATTATTTTTGAAGATTGTGACATTAACTCCTAAATCATCTTTGCATCTTTGCATAAAAATAGAACAAAATCAATTTTATCAAAAATATAGATAGTTGTCTTTAAATAAAAAGCTTATAATGTTTCGAAAACGGGGAATATTTTTTACCGCCTGAGAGCTTCCGAGGCGTACGCTGCGTAAATAGTTAAAGATACGTAAAAATTGTGTATTACAATTTTGTTTCACTTAAAAAGTTCTAAAAAAAAGTCCGCTGCAGCATATTTTATGTCTATCTCTTAAGGTTCGCTCACAAGAACCTAATTTGTTTGTTTCTTAAGGTTCGCTCACAATATTATAAAACTGAAGAGTTTGTTTGTCCTAGGATCTCAGAAACTACTGGTTGCATTTCGAAAATTATTTTACAGTTTAATAGTACATTTATCGAGGATGGCTAATGGCGATATAAAATCACGCTAATGCGAATAGGAGCGGAGCAGCCATAAATAATATTTCGAGAACGGGGAAAATTTATTTCTTTTGAGAGCTTCCACTGCGTACGATGCGTAAATGGTTAAAGATACGTGAAAATTTTGTATTAAAAAAAATGTTCCACTTTAAAAGTTACAAAAAAATGTCGTCAACATCATATGCCTATCTTTTAAGGTTCACTTACAATAACCCCTTTTAATAAGTTTTGAAGTACGAGCGACGCGACGGGACGCGACGGGAGGTAAACATGGTCTACAGTGGTAGCCAATCAACCGAACGATAAAAACCGGCCAAGTGCGAGTCGGACACACATGAGTTCCGTACCAAAAAAAGGACGGATGGAAGTAAATGCAACGGGAAACATTATATCACTTTACATATTTATACCACACCTCTCTCCTTCTCAATTTCATGTGATGCAAACGAAGTTGTGCGGGTCAGCTCTAATGAATATAAGTGACGTGACGGGAGTAAGTGCGAAGGGAAACATTATATCACCTTAAATATTAATACTACACCTCTATCTTTCTCGCTCATGTGACGCAAACGAAGTTGTGCGGGTCGGCTCTCATGTATACATATAAGCGACGCGACGGGACTAAGCGCGACGAGAGTAAATGCGACGGGAAACATTATATTACTCAAAATATTAATACCATACCTCTCTTATTCTAACTCTCATGTGCCGCAAACGAAGTTGCGCGGGTCAGCTAGTTATATATATAAAATACATATAAAGATATGATTTCATTTTTATTATTGTTCTCACCCCCAAGGTGAGGTGTATGTATTATAGCTCAAGGCAGACTTTACTATAAATATAGTTGCATTGTATTGTAAGATATACATTTATTGTTAAAAATTACAGAGAAACATAATTATTACATATCTATATTTACATTATTACTATCTAAACTAAACCTAAATAAGGCCCCCGTGGCATTGTGCCCAAAAGACTAGCAGCATTCCCCCTTTGAATAGCAATGCCTATTCGTTGAGCGAGAAAACTGCCAGCCCTTGGGTCACCAGTTGACTCCACAAGGCGCTTTTTCAAATTCTTGAAAAAATTTTGCGCATTGGGACCCCATGGACCTAGGGTCTCGACACCGACTGGACAAAAACGATACGATGAGTCGAGACCCTTATATTTATTAATTTTAATATTTTCATTGTATTGTATTATATTATAATGTATTATTATGTATTATTGTTGCATTGTATTATATTTAATGATATCTGATAAATCAGAATATACTAACTTTGTGCAAAGTAAACTTTATTTTTCAGTTTTTAGTTTTATTTGAAGTCGGTTTCTTTTTAGTATTTTTTTTTTTACTATTTTAACTTAGTAAAAGGCAATTGAACCACCTTTATTGAATACTCAATTATGAACAGTTGGTGAGTCGGTATTAGTTCTGTTTGAAAGGTTACTTACATAACAAGCTACTTCTCTTTTTTTAGTAAAAGTACAGATTTGACTTCCATTGACAGGGCGCGTTTTTTGGTCTTTCATGCATTGCTCTACACTTATAGTCGTCAGGTTAAGTGTCTGTAGATTTTCGGGTTCTGAGCCTTGTGCCTAAATAAAGATACATTTAATGTTATTAACTCTCGATAGACTTTGGGTACAGTAGACAGATGTTTTACTTCGTATAAAGTAGTCTATTCTAGTAGACGAAGAATCAAGTCTAGTCAACAGCCGAAGCCAGAAGTGTGCATCTGCGTGCGGATGCTGATTTGGCCTGTCTAGTCTACCCCACTACTTCCACTACATCCATGAGGACACTGTTTTATTTCGTGCCACGTTAGTATTCAACAGTAGCAGAGTCATCAGACATACACTTTACCTAATTTGACTGTTATTTTTTAAATCTTTGACTATGTGCCTTTTGCTCTCTACTCGCACCTGTTCTGTTAAATAGATGCTCTACGCCATCGCCACCAAATTAGTTGAATAACGCTAAGATGATTATGGCCAAACTCGGTTGAAACATGCTTCATTAACTATTTGGGCAAAATCGGTTTAAAGAAGAAGTTCCTCTCTAAAGTCTCATTTTATAATTTGGATTATTGTCGAATTATAAAAAAATATATCAATCAATCTCTGAATAAAACACATACATGACGGCATACTTCAAATGTGATCCTAATGACAAGTGACATTGACAGGTGACATAACACCAAGCGCCGGAGGGGCGGCCATGCACGACATATCAGGACGTTGTCAGTCGAGCCTCGGTCATTATTGGTGCAACGATCGACCGGTGCGCACGCGCCCACGTGCTCTGGTGGAATGTTATATCTGTGTAGATCTAGTTAATCCTCGAAAGATCCTTGTTGTTAGTGTTAGTTATACGATTGACTAAATGAGTGTTAACTATACCACGTGTTATTTCTTTATACCACGATTCCTGGTTTCCTCGCCCAACTACTTGCAAAGTGACGGTTACATCGGAATGTAACAACGTGCCACCTGACACCACTCAATCCTACATACATATATACTTTGGTTTTCTTAGATTTTGAATCCATATTATGAGTTTTAAGAAATCTATTATCTTCTCTATTATATAAAACATTTTTCCACTTTGGAAGTGTCTCTTACGCAAACTGTTCACTTTAGAAAAAAATGATGTCAGAAACCTCAATAGCATTTTTGAAGACCTATCTATAGATTCCCCACACGTTTGGGTTTCATTAAATTTTTTTATTGAGTTTCAGTTTTGAGTATTTACTGCTTTTTTTTCTAGTTTTATGTAAAAATCTTAATGCGGTTTACAGAATACATCTACTTACCAAGTTTTAATAGCATAGGTCTTATAGTTTCGGAGCAAAGTGCCTGTGACATACGGACGGACAGACAGACAGATATGACGAATCTATAAGGGTTCCGTTCTTTGCCATCTGGTAACGGAACCCTAAAAATTAATCACTAATTCCTTGGTCACGACATCACGCTTGAACGGCTGGACCGATTTTGCTAATTATTTTTTGTTGTGGTTCATGGAAAAAAAGTTAAGAACGCGGGATACCGATTTCCATATTTATAGTTATGGTATACAGGTGAATTTTTGAAAAGGGCCTTGAATGGCCAAATTCGAAACTATAGGGAATAGCGAACAATTTCCAAAGGTGTCACGAGCCCGATTTTGATGAAAGGCGATTGACCATCTTTCAATGGACCGCCGTTTCATAACAAATAATTTAGTATGACAGCGAAAATCAGAGATTGAATTGAATGGATATCGTACTTTCATAGGAAATAAAAAATATTCTATTATTTTGTAGGGTTTTCTATCATTCTTCGTTTTGCTGTTCAAATTAGAGGTTAGTTTTGAAGCAAATGTCCATCAATCCGTCAAATCAATTTGTCCAAAAAGATGAACATGGATTTAATTCAAAAAAGATAAAAGTAATAGTTCCATCACACTTATAAAAAACCCTGAAAATGTATTTACTTACCACATAACAACTTATTGAGATAATGTAGTAAATAAACAAATTGGATCTCGATTGTTCCTTAATTACTTACCATTTAAATATCAATCCTGATCATAATCACTTTGTATGGAACCGTACATTGTTTTATATAAACATTTCACACCGATTTATATAAAATAATTTCATGAAAAATCCTTCGGTGATAAACATTTTAAACTGTCATTTTTCCTTGTTGTTGTTGTTGCTGCTTTATTCGTCCAAAGGACAGGCAAAGGTATTTAAAACCATACTGCCAATTCTTGTATTATTTAATATTCAGCTGTTTATGTCATTTTTCTCGGTCCTCGTCCTCTTAGGACACTCAAAGTCAAGTACCGAAAAGACGTTTTGTTAAAAACTTTTCAATTTTTGACAGTTCGTATTTCGTTCAAATGTCTAATATGCTCGCAACACGGTGAATAATATATCACCAGCCTAGATTTTTACTATAGTTAGAATCATAGATTTAGGATTTTTCGCTACTCTCAAATCACATTCTAAATCTATGGTTAGAATGCTATTTTATATAAAAAATACAATAATCTGCTATTAATAGAACCTACTTCCAACTCAACCATAGATTTAGAATTTATCGATACTAAATCTATGATCTCAACGACATTGTTGCATGAACCCCGAAATGTAGGCCTCACACATTGATATTTGCGATTGGCGGCCATCTTCGTCACGTCAGTACCATTCATTTGGTCAGTCCGCGGTGCGTACAAACGATACAACCACGAATTATTATCAAAGTTAAAACGCCACAAAAGATTTTGATCGATTGAATTAAAAGATTGTTAAAAAAATATTACATGATTTACCAATTTACTTAGATGGCCATACACTTTTTATTAAGGTTTTTCAAAAAGAAACGATCTCTGGGCGTTCTCCTTTAAACCTCATCATTAGATTTTTGAAAAACCAATTATCCTAGCTAGGACGCACCCCTTGATTTTGAAAAATAAAACACATCCTTTATTATTACACCATACGATAGTGTCGCTGTTAAAGATTAAATTCTGCGAAGTAATGTTATACGGCAAACTTAAGGAAAATTTGGAATTTTAATAGAATTCATATTTTCATGTTCATGTACCTACATGAAATATGAATTCTTCATGTTCATGTACCTAGTCAAATATAAACGCTTTTAATTTGTCTTTTTAAAAACTAATAAAAAGAACTTAAATTAATTCATGTTGAATTAATACAAGTAAAACGTTTGTTGGGAGCAAGACAAGTGCTCTTGGAGTAACAGTAAGAGAATGATTATATAGTTGGTATTACATGAGCTTATATACAAGATAGTGCTATGTTAGTGTGTGTCACAGACACGGATAATAGTGTGGGTGTCAAGCCACACGTTAGATGGAAAAATACTGAGGTGTACAATTTTTTATGAGTTTGGCGATACTTAAGATACCCGTAATTGATGCCATAACAATTAAGTATTTCGTTTCGTGAGTAACGCGTGTGAGTAATAAAAGCCTTCTAAGAACAATGGGCTTTGTTTAATATACCATTGGTGGTCTGACGTCACTGGTTGATAGTAACAGTTCGGGGTGGAACATGGGGGTGCATAAATACCTACATGTTCATGTTTCGTTCGAAATCCCAAAGAAAATCGTAACTATTCCGTGTTTTAAATTATGCTCAGAATGATTCTTTGGAGAATATTCTAAACGGAATCAATAACATTGTAATATTGTATGCAGATCCTTGAGGTCTCGAATTCAGCTATGTATTGATAACAATACTCTACATTTTGAACAATTAATCAGTTAATGTAAGAAAAATAAAATGTAGCCCTGATCCAGGCGCGGTAAGCCGCCTGTTTTTGTTGAACAGCTACGGCGCACTCACGCCCGAACAAGGGGCGGGCTTTGCGGATGCTGGCGACATCAATGTATGGAATGTAATCTCAATGATGAAGCCCTCCCTGCAAAGCAGCGCTGACTCCACGGGACGGCCGACTGACTCAGGAGGACTCAGGGCAAAATAAACGGATTTCAGGTCGTCCGTTGGCGCTGAAGAACGAATAAATTTCATTATATTTGCGGTTTTTCGCACTCCGTTTGACAAAACGATGATGTGTTTTTTAACAAGTTTTCGTCAATAATTACGCCAAGGTATTTAATGCTGTCTGTCCTTTGGATGAATTCACATTTGCAACCTTTCATTTCTTTGCAGTAGTGTAATTTGATACCAAGAGATGTGTAATGGGCCGATCTAGCTGTTATGAAAACATACATATTTAGTTGTACTGGCATTCAGTGTCACTAAATTATAACGCAACCATGTTGACACTTGCCCCAGGCCCAACTCGACTGTCGTAAATTTTTCAGCCCAACTTGCACCATCAAATATAACAACAGTGTCATCGGCATAGCATATTATATTATCCATATACATTATAAAAAGCGTTGGGCCAAGCACGCTACCCTGTGGGTCTCCAAAGTCGATTGTATCTAGCTCACTTTTATGTTCGGGCCACACTAAGGGGAAATGCCATTAATAATGGCGTTGATGAACGTTAAACGTTAGTGTAGCCACCGAATTATCGCGATAATTCGACAACGGCATTCACATTGCCGTTTGACGTTAGGCGATAGCTCAAGTGGCGGCACATCAAAGAGAATTATTACGTTGAAGCGGCCACACTACGCGTGTCAGTGCGCACCGTGAGAGTGTGACCGTTTTCAGTATTTTAATACCTTTTCGGTATATTTTATTGACTTTTTTCGATATCAGTATATTAATGGGTATATTGGTAAAAGTCAGTATTTTTGGGTATATTTTGAATAAAAGGTTAGGGTAAAGGTGCTCCCTCACCGGGAGCATTCGCCTGTAATGTAACAAATTAGATTCGACTTTGAGCATTACGTTACGGCCTGACCGACGAGCGTTCGCGTGTAATGTAACATTTATAGATTCGACTCGAGCATTACGTTACGATGCTACCTCCCTGACCGACACGAGCATTCGCGTGTAATGTAACATTTATTATAGACTAGCTGATGCCCGCAGCTTCGCCTGCGTGAAATTTTGTTCTCTTCTCCGCGTCTCATGGGAACTTATTCCCGGGATAAAACTTGTATCATTTCAGACTATAATCTATCTCTGTGTGACTACATGATAATTTTGCAATCCAATATGGCCGCCGCGCCGAAATCACAAAATTTCATGATGGGTATCGTTTAAGGGGGTTTTTGGTATGCTGAGTACGAATTTCGGGTTAATTTAGAGATCCAATATGGCCGCCGCGCCGAAATCACAAAATTTCATGATGGGTATCGTTTAAGGGGTTTTTTGGTATGCTGAGTACGAAATTTATGATAATTTTGCAATCCAAAATGGCCGCCGCGCCACTATTACAAAATTTCATGATAGGTATCGTTTAAGGGGTTTTTTGGTATGCTGAGTACGAATTTCAGGTTAATTTAGAGATCCAATATGGCCGCCGCGCCGAATTCACAAAATTTCATGATGGGTATCGTTTAAGGGGTTTTTTAGTATGCTGAATACGAATTTCGGGTTAATTAAGGGATCCAATATGGCCGCCGCGCCGTTATCACAAAATTTCATGATGGGTATCGTTTAAGGGGTTTTTTGATATGCTTGTTTGATACCAAACACAAAATTTTATGTGTAAAACGAAACGTTTCATTTTATTCTTCTAGTTAGTAAGAAAAATGTCTATAGACACTCAACTCACATACTAAAATGGTTGCTTACCACACGTCGTCGTATCACAGTTGTAATTTTTAATTATAAAATAAAGCATTGTGAATTACGCTAAACTTCTTTCTGTTGCTAACAGAAAAATGGTCCTTCGAGAATAAAGGTGTATTTAAGAAGATTTGAGAAATTTTACACTGGCGGAAGTCAGTGCGGCAGTGCTGTATAATTTTCGTCACCGGGTACCTAACTTCGTTGCACGGCCAGCGTGATAATTCGTCGAGCCAGCACGAAGAAGTTTTCAAATCTTTGGACTACATACATCAGGTGACGTGATATTTTGCTTGGAAGTGCACTCTTGGAAGGAGTTTCCTGCGCGCGGCGGGTTGTCCGTGTTCCTAAAGGACTTCATCAAGAGGAATATTGTAACTACCCAGGTATTCACGAACACGAAAACCATCAATTCAATCAAAAAACATCAATTCAAGAACATAATTTGGTAACGTAGAAAATTTTTCTATTTTTGGCTCCAATCTGAGGGTAACTACTATTGAAAAGGTTCACACTTGGCAAGATTTCTGCGAAACGGAACGTGCGGAAGTACATTTCAAACGTCAAACTTACGTCAAGCAATCTAGGCGGCCAATCACAGCAAAGGATTTTGACAATTTGATTTGTCACGTCAAATTTGTTTTAAATTATTTGAAGGTTGACTTGAAATTTTCGAAATCTTGTATGGCGACCGCGCCCTGTTTTCGCTCATTGTAAAAATTTATGTTAAGTTTTGTGAACCCACTTTGTCTTCAGTTCTGCTAGGAGTATCGTCTTTACAGATTTTATTATATTTCGTGTTAAACGTTGTGTAAATTTGCACGTTTGTTTAAATTGAACGGAAATACTTTTGCTATAGTAGGTAGGTACCTGCTGCAGTTTTGTGCGTTATAAGGTACCGGTCTGTGTGATATTCTCCACAAATTACGGCTGTTACAATGGCGATGTCAGACGGTAATAAGCTAAAGCAGTTAATTTCTGATCGCGGTTACGTGAAAGGTGCGATCACGAGAATCGGGCAATTTTGCGAAAGCCCTGAGCTAAAAACCTGTTCCGTTGAAATGCTCCAAGCGAAGAGGAAAGGATTGCAGACTGCTTTCGAGAGCTATGAGAATTATAACAAGGCCGTATTATTGCTAAGTCCAGACGATGCCGAAGATTACGAGGAATATGAGGATAGGTACTACGCTAGTATAGCAACATTAGATTCGCAAATAAAGACGCATTCGCTATCTGTACTGGATGCGGTACCCAAGCAGAGTAACGGTGAGTTTAACAAGTTACCAAAAATAACGATTCCATGTTTTGATGGTAAAAATGTAGTGGATTATTATCCATTTATTAATTTATATAGGTCAGTTATTCATACTGACAGAAAGTTATCAGCTTGTGAGAAGCTTTACTATCTTCGCTCATTGTTGAGCGGAGAAGCCCTAGATTTAATTAAAAATCTGTTGCTCACAGATGAAAATTATGCTGTGGCACTAGAACTACTAGAGAATAGGTTTAATAACATCCCTAAGATAGTTAATTTCCATGTAAACAGTATACTTGACATGCCTGTTCTTACAAAGTGTACAGCACAAAACTTGCGCTCACTTATTAGCCAAGTAAATTTACATTTAGCTGCACTTAAAAACCTTAAGCAGCCCATTCAATATTGGGATAGCATACTTATTAATGTATTAGCTAAGAAGGTTGATAGTTACACCTACAGAGGCTTCCACTTGGAACGCAATGCTAAAGAAGTACCAACATTATCTGAATTTCTTACTTTTATAGAGAAACGTGCGCTGGCATTAGAAAACACAGATAATGAGAAGCCACTATCTAACAATGCCTCTTCTGTGCCGAAGCCGTTAAAGTCCAAGGCGGTTAGTGGGGTAACTACCAAGACCACAACATGTAAGTACTGCCTGAATTCACATAAGTTGTATGAGTGTGCAAAGTTTAAAATGGCCACTGAAACAGATAGGTACAATTTTGTAAAAGGTAAACATTTGTGTCAAGTATGCCTGAATGATCATCGTGGCAAGTGCATGCTGCGTCTTAAATGTGCGGTCTGTCAAGGCAAGCACAACACGCTTATATGCAACAAGGTGCTAGCCAAGCCGAGTGAGAAGGTGCATGCGACAGCTGCTACCAATGAGCATGGAGGTGACCACAATATTGTGGCTACAGCTAACCACTTCCGGGATAAGGATGTGCTTTTGCCTACTGCCATGGTCCGGTTGAGGAGGAGCGATGGCTCATTTATTCAGGCTAGAGCTTTGCTTGACAGCGGTTCACAGCCTTCCTTTATCACAGAACAATTAGCTAATAAAATTGGTTGCAGCCTTCATAGCTTTGATAAACAAATAGGCGGCATCATGAATAGCACCAATAGGGTAGCAAAGCATGCCAGTATAACTATATACTCTAGAGTGAATGACTATTCTGTTGAGGTTTCATGCTGCGTAGTAAAAAATATAACTTGCCAACTTCCTCAGCAATCCTTTAATATTTCAAATCTTAAAATTCCTTCTTATGTTAACCTAGCAGACACAAATTTCAATAAAACCGGTGAAATATCGTTGCTATTGGGTTGTGACATTTTCTTCCAGGTGTTGCAGCGTGAATCTTTGCCTGTCACACCGTCCGGTCCATATTTAATTAGCACTACACTTGGCTACATTGTCGCTGGGAGCCTGCCTATTTCCGGCAAGGTTATATCTTCAAATTTATGTAATATAAGCATTACAGGTAACTCTTTTATTAATACTAATTCTAATGTAAAACATGAAAACAAATTCTTAGAAGAAATTAACAATAATATTTCCAAATTTTGGGAACATGAAAAAGTACCTAACGTTTTTATAGAAGGTAGTAGTGAGCACCAGTTAGCTGAAGAAAATTTTAAAAATTCTGTTCAACTGTATAACAAGCGGTTCACTGTTGGTTTACCTCTAAAGTTAGAATTAAACAATTTGCAACTAGGCGATTCTTTTACCTATGCATTGCAAAGATTTTACAATTTAGAAAAGCGTTTTGCTAAAGATAGTAACTTGGCTGTTAAATATAAAGAATTTATACACCAATACATTGACCAGGGCCATGCAAAACTTTTTGATATTCAAAACTATGACTTAACCTCTGGTAAAGTTTATTTTTTGCCTCATCATCCTGTTTTAAATCCTAACAGTAAAACCACGCCCGTTCGTGCGGTTTTTGATGCGAGCATGAAATCAAAAAATGGTCTGTGTTTAAACGATGTATTGCTGAACGGTCCTGTCGTCCAAAACGAGTTGTTCGATATTTTAACGCTTTTCAGAACCTATAAACATGTATTATTGTGTGATATTAAGGCAATGTACCGACAGGTGTTAGTACAAAATAAATTTTGTAGTTTACAAAATATATTGTGGCGTGACTCGCCACATGATCCCGTGCAGTGCATACAGTTGCAAACTGTCACTTACGGAGTGAAAAGTTCAGCCTATCTTGCTACTCGCTGCCTAGCCGAATTGGCTTTACGCTATAAAGACAAATACCCATTGGCGTCAGAGGTGTTAACCCATTCAACATATGTTGATGACGTTCAATGTGGTAGTAATGATCTATCTGTGCTTGCGGCTACTAGGACTGAATTAATTGCACTAATGCAGGAGGCTAGTTTCTCACTGCATAAGTGGTGTTCGAATAATACAGATTTGTTAAAAGATATTCCACTAGAATTACAATATTTTGGTAGTATAGACTTTGATAAGAACTGTATGTATATGAAGACTTTAGGTCTGTCTTATGACATAGCTAGTGACACATTGAATATGCAGTGTCCTGTTCAAAATGTTTCAAAAATTTACACTAAACGCCAAGTGTTGAGTTTTATTTCCAAATTTTGGGATCCATTAGGCATAATCGGGCCACTTTTAGTAAGGGCCAAGTACCTAATGCAGCAGGTGTGGTATGCGAATTTAGGCTGGGATGATAACTTACCTGATGACCTAAATAACCAATGGATTGACTTTGCCACCGAGTTGGTACGTATGTCTTGTATTTCAATACCTCGAAATATCAATGTACAGTCGTCCAACAAATTAGAGCTTCTTGGCTATGGAGATGCCTCAAATATTGGGTATGGGTGTTGTTTATATTTGAGAGTAATCGGTCCAGATAAGGCCGCCAAGGTCAATCTATTGTGTTCAAGATCTCGCATTAACCCTAAAAATAAAAAGTTAACCATTCCGCGACTGGAACTAAATAGTGCGTTATTATTAGCTACGTTGTCTAAAAAAGTGTATGAAACTCTGTCTCTAAAATATGAGGTAAAAACATTTTTACACTCAGATTCTCAAATAGTATTGTCTTGGCTTGATACTGAACCGGTAAAGTTAGGTGTTTATGTGGCCAACAGAGTGAAGAAAATTAAGGAATTAACTGCACAGTTTCAGTGGTATTATGTGAAATCAAACGATAATCCCGCAGATTGCTTGTCGCGCGGAATTTCTCCGAAACTATTGGAGACAACCATGAGACAGTTATGGTTTCATGGTCCTGAATATTTGTTGAACCCTGACTATACTCCTTGCAGAACTGTGGACAAAGATGATACACAAATTTACATTCCTGAATTTTTTCCTATAGCACCAGTGTGTAATTCATGTTGTAATACTAATATGCTTAATAGTGTGTTAGACAAATACTCAAATATTGAGAAACTTACAAGAATAATAGCTTATGTAAAAAGATTTATTAATAATTGTAAAATACAAAATAGTAATAATAAAGGGAAGTTATGCCCTACGGAGTTGACTTCTGCCTTGCATGATATTATTAAGCTTGACCAAGGAAGACATTTTCATTCTGAAATTAAACAGTTGAAAGAAAAGTGTAATTTGAAAACGCAACTATGTGATTTACATCCATTTATTGACTCAAGCGGGTTGCTTCGTGTTGGAGGTCGGCTCCAAAATGCGAATTTACCATTTGCTCAACAGCACCCTATTATTTTGCCACGAGGGTCGCACATCACTAAACTAATAATTCTTAGAGAACATTTACGTCTGAAACATGCAGGGCAGAAGCTAATTCTAAGTAGTTTAGGCGAGCTATACTGGCTGATTAATGCAAACAGAGAAGTAAAATCTGTAATATATAAATGTATAATTTGTTTTAAACTTAAGGCTAAGGCTGCAACTCAACTTATGGGTTCCCTACCGGCAGACCGTGTGAATATTTCTCGACCATTTCAGATAGTCGGCACTGATTATGCTGGACCTTTCATGATAAAACAATCACGTATCAGAAAACCAGTCATTACAAAGGCTTATGTAGTAATCTTTATTTGCTTTGTGACGAAGGCAATTCACATTGAGTTAGCTTCTGATATGACAACTAATACATTCTTAGCATGCTTAAAGAGATTTATTTCTCGCAGAAATAAACCTACTAAGATATATTGTGATAATGGCTCCTATTATAGAGGTGCAAGGAATGTTCTAAATGATTTATATGAGTTACAGAATTCTTCAAAACATCAGGATGTAGTCAATGATTTTTGTAATTCAGAAAGAATATTATTTCATTTCATACCATCATATTCACCAATTTTTGGCTCTTTATGGGAATCTGGAATTAAAAGCATTAAATACCATGTCAGGCGTGTAATGGGTAATACTGTCTTTACTTATGAAGAGCTATATACTGTCCTGGTTCAAATAGAAGGAATTTTAAATTCCAGGCCTTTGACTCCTATGTCTAGAGATAAGGATGACATGTCTTACCTGTCGCCCGCTCATTTTTTGACTGGTGCTTCGTTGACTTCATACCCTGAATTGAACCTAGTTGGTGAACAAATTGGACCCCTTTCCTTTTGGAAACAGTGTGTGCAAATGCAACAAAGTTTTTGGAAACAGTGGCATAAACAATATTTAGTTATGTTGCAAAATCGACCAAAATGGAAAGGTGTCCAACCAAACCTAGAGATAGGCACCCTAGTAATTATAAAAAATGAAAATGTAGCTCCATTGCATTGGCCTATGGGCCGCATTATAGATGTAATGCCGGGTAAAGACGGCAAAGTACGTGCCTTAACTGTAAAAACGGCCAAAGGTCACATAATGCAAACAAGCATCATGAAAGTGTGCCCTCTGCCACTTTATGATTAGTTATAAGTCTATTGTAATCTTTAACTCATTATAGTTACTTAGTTCTATAATTTGTATACTTAAGTACCTAAAGAAAAAATAAGCTCCAAGTAAGCTTTTTAAATGCTTTATTTTTCTATATTATTATATAGTTACAAAATTGTAGTATTTCTTACTAGGTTAATAGAAATTAAACTTTCATATTGTAACCCTAATAGGAAGCATAGTTTTTACTTCTTGAATTTTTTTAATTTTATTACAAACTATATTTGTGAGCCCTGTATTTCGATGGTATTTTTTGGTTCTTATTTAACCTAGGGCCCCAATCTGTTTGATACCAAACACAAAATTTTATGTGTAAAACAAAACGTTTCATTTTATTCTTCTAGTTAGTAAGAAAAATGTCTATAGACACTCAACTCACATACTAAAATGGTTGCTTACCACACGTCGTCGTATCACAGTTGTAATTTTTAATTATAAAATAAAGCATTGTGAATTACGCTAAACTTCTTTCTGTTGCTAACAATGCTGAGTACGAATTTCGGGTCAATTTAGAGATCCAATATGGCCGCCGCGCCATTATAACAAAATTTCATGATGGGTATCGTTTAAGAGGTTCTTCGGTATGCTGAGTACGAATTTTATGATAATTTTTGCAATGAATATGGCCGCCGAGCCGAAATCACAAAATTTCATGATGGGTATCGTTTAAGGGGTTTTTTGATATGCTGAGTACGAATTTCGGGTCAATTTAGAGATCCAATATGGCCGCCGCGCCATTATAACAAAATTTCATGATGGGTATCGTTTAAGGGGTTCTTCGGTATGCTGAGTACGAATTTTATGATAATTTTTGCAATCCAATATGGCCGCCGAGCCGAAATCACAAAATTTCATGATGGGTATCGTTTAAGGGGTTTTTTGGTATGCTGAGTACGAATTTCAAGATAATTTTGCAAAATTAACCCTAAATTCGTACTCAGCATATCAAAATTCCATTTATACGATATGCTACATGAAATTTTACAACGTAGGCGAGGCAGCCATATTGGATAGCAAAATTTACCTAAAATTCGTATTTGGCATACCAAAAAACCCCATAAACTATATACAACATGAAATTTCACAACAGTGGCACGGCGGCCATTTTGGATGGCAAACGTTAACCTGAAATTCGTACTCAGCATACCAAAAAACCCCTCATACGATATACAGCATGAAATTTTACAAAGGTGTAAGGCGGCCATCTTGGATTGCAAAATTGACCTTAAATTCGTACTCAGCCTACCAAAAAACCCCTTAAACGATACCCATCATGAAATTTTGTGATAACGGCGTGGCGGCCATATTGGATCTCTAAATTGACCCGAAATTCGTACTCAGCATATCAAAAAACCCCTTAAACGGTATCCAACATGAAATTTTACAACGGTGGCGCGGCGGCCATCTTGGATTGCAAAATTGACCTTAAATTCGTACTCAGCCTACCAAAAAACCCCTTAAACGATACCCATCGTGAAATTTTGTGATAACGGCGCGGTGGCCATATTGGATCTCTAAATTGACCCGAAATTCGTACTCAGCATATCAAAAAACCCCTTAAACGATACCCATCATGAAATTTAGTGATAACGGCGCGGCGGCCATATTGGATCTCTAAATTAACCCGAAATTCGTATTCAGCATACCAAAAAACCCCTTAAACGATACCCATCATGAAATTTTGTGATTTTGGCGCGGCGGTTATATTGGATCTCTAAATTAACCCGAAATTCGTACTCAGCATACCAAAAACCCTCTTAAACGATACCCATCATGAAATTTTGTGATTTCGGCGCGGCGGCCATATTGGATTGCAAAATTATCATGTAAAACAGCTGGGTGTGGGGCTCCCGGTTCCGGAACGGGGCCGTCCTACCCATTAAACCTGGTGGTATTCCTCCTCCCTATAGCCGGGAATCCGGAGAGCCGGGAAAATCTTTGGAAATTCTTTGGCTTTCGGCCGAAAGCCAAAGAATTTCCAAAGATTATTCCCGTCGAGAACCGTTCGGCGTCTCTCCTCGGGGGAGCAAGATGGGAGGTTCCCCCGGAGCTCGCTAAGGACCTGAAAAAATAAAAACCCAATTCCTCATCGCAATGATTTTTTTCTTTGTAGGGTTTTTTGCAATAACATTCGGTAATTTTTTTTTTACGAAGCGTGTTGCAGGTGAAGGACGTTGAATTCAATCCTTCAAATAAAATGTTAAATGTAAATTCTAGGTTCTTCTTTTATAAAAATAAGGTAGTAATTAAAGAATAAACACGTTTTGATAATCGGTATTTTTATCGGTATATTTTCTCTGTGCCAGTATTATATATAGATACATTCAGTATATTTTTAAGGAGCTAAGGTATTTTTGTAAAATTTAATTCGGTCACACTTAACGTCAATTTTAACGCCAAGAATGGGCATTCACGCGAGAATTATTACGTTGAAGCGGCCACACTACTCAAATGGTGACGTTAAGAATTAACGCCATAATTAGCGCAATATTTATCGCGATGATGGGCATTGACGTTTTCTTTAATGTGGCCCCGGCTTTAAAGTTACCCACTTTAACACACTGCTACAAGTAGCAGTATGGATGTAAAGGACATCAGGACAAGTCCTGATGTCCTTTGAATCCATATTTTGAGGTGACTTATAGGGAGTATAGGACCATTTAAATTTTTTATGTGTTTTACACCCAAAATTTTCTTTATATTTTCCTTTACTACCAAAATAATTTCACTCTAGTAGGTAAGTGTTATTTACTTCCATATTTTCACGGTAAACTTGGCTTAAAGTCTCAGATTATGTGGGTCGTAAAGGCATTTTTTTCGCGAATTTCGTAAAACGGAATATACAGATCGATAGAGAATTAAAAATTGAGTAAAACTGTATCAAAAAGTCATTTTCGCCCAAATGTCCTTTACGACCTTTGAGCCCAGAGGTATCGATATGTCGCAGCCACTCTGTGAACCGCATTAAGATTTTTACTGAAGATAAAACTAGAAAAATAGCAGTAAATTGGGGATCCCCATACTCAGAACTGGAACTCTTATTTTTTTTTCAAACCCCTACGTGTGGGGTATCTATAGGTCTTCAAAAATGCTATTGAGTTTTCTAACATCATATTTTCTTAACTGAATAGTTTGCGCAAGAGACACTTCCAAAGTGGAAAAATGTGTACCCCCGCCCCTCTGACTTCTAAACTAAGAGAATGATAAATCTATATATATAAAAATCAATGCCACTTTTCGTTGTAATTTTATAACTCAGGAACGGGCTCACCTATCCAAACCAAATGTTTAGGCTTTGTTCGGACTATATCACAAAATCGGTCGAGCGGTTCTTTATTTATCACGCAAACGAAGTTGCGCGGGTCAGCTAGTCTAATATAATATAATCTACATTTCCATAAAAACTTCCAACGACAATTGGTTTGAACGAAATCTAGTAAGTAGTTTTTTTAAACGCCTTAAACCGCAAGTTTCGCCTAGAAAAATCACTACCACAGCAAACGTGTTAAAACATCAATCAAAGTTACAACGAAATACATGAACTTATATTATGTATATTATGGTACTTGCTGCTACAGAACCCTTCATGGGCGAGTCCGATTCGTACTTGGACAGTTTTTAAAGAAAGTAAAACTGTATATAAGATTTTTAAAAAATCACCTGTTTGAGCTGGGAATCTATGCTGGGAAAAGTGAAAAAAATATACCTGTATTTTATGATATCAACCAAAAGAGTCTTTGAACAATTTCTTCGAAACAACACAGTAACATGGTCGTGACGAAAAATGCGCGGTGCATGCACCGCTTCAGGTTAAGTTGAAGGAAGACTAAGTAAAATATGTTTTTATAGTAAAGCTTACTCACTATCTAAAGAAAAAAATAACAGTCAAATTGAGATCCGAGGAGAACCTTTTATTTGAAGTTGGATAAAAAAGTTTCTGTGAATGGAAATATTCGTTCTGGTCACTTAACCAACCAACTTCAAAATAAAGTAGTAGGTACTCAATTAGCCTATTTTTTTTTTGTTGGCGTCTTCCGACTTGCACAGCGTTGACAATGTCGCGCTCGTCCACCACGACGCCCAGCTTTGTCCGTATCAATTTCACAAGGTGGATAGGGTTTTCACCGTTAGTCTCCGGGATGTTTTAGACTTCCAGATCATTAATCTTGGTCTCTTTCGTTTAGTTCCAGCTGTAGACCATCTATAATGCTGTCTAAAGACTCGACAGTCTCGGGTCCCGGCACCGATCTGATCTCCTCTACTGCGAGCAGTCTAGTCTCAAGGCTGTCAATTCGAAAGCTGCATACTTACACGGACACTCTTATAGCTGCCATCTCAGTCTCCATTATGTTGCCTGAATGTTTTAAATCAGACCGCATCGCCCTGATCTCCTCCATCAGCAGGTAGAATTTACTGCTCCCAGTTGCCCCTCCCAGCACATCAGCATTACCCGCAGGCCTTGGATCCTCTCGACGCGACCCGCACCTTGTTGCTCTTGGCTTCCGAGTGTGTTACTCGTATAGCTGCACTGCTAAGAAAACTCCATTAAATGTATCACCACAATTTTAAAACACATCTCTCCCCAACTCTAAAAGTATAGGGATCCTTGGTGTTGACATCTCCAGTGACGTTCAGTTTCGCAGTCATTTGGAGGACAAGGCCAGGACGGCGTTCAAGAAGCTTGGAGTGCTCAACAGGGCTCTTTAACTTTACTGCGGCGCAAACACTACTTCTTTATAAGTCGCAATTGCAGTCACACTTGGAGTACTGCTGTCACCTCTTGGCGGGGGCACCCGAATGTCAGCTTTGTTCATTTGAATCGGTGCAAAGGCGAGCTTTGAGAGTGGTCGACGATCCTGTACTCACAGATGGTGTGGAGCCTCTTCGCGACAGGAGAGACTTTGCTTTCTTATGTGTGTTATACCGCATGTACAATGGTTTGTGCACTGATGAATTGTTTGATATGATGACCGTGGCTACGTTCAATCATCGCACAGTTAACCGCAGACAGGGAGTTCATGCTCACACTTTGTGTTTGTGTTGAGCACGGTAAGATCAGATAGAGGCTTTCTTTGCCTACCTCGGTTTTTCCTAAAGGCTACAGTATGGGGTTCTTCAAAAGGGGTCGAAGAAGGTTTTCACAGAGTCACTTCCATAGGCTGCGGTGACCACCAGTCCTTCTGCTGAGCTGTATACTTGTCTGACACCTTAGTAAATCTCCTATAGCTAACTTACTACTCTGATACATCATAAATAGCAGAGTTGTGAAAGGTCAAGTCCCGTCCTAACTAGGTATTATTTTTTCAAATACTTAAAAATTGTTAGCAAAACATACTCGTAGTTGTAAGAATAACTATTAATTGCATAGCACTAATACATAGCAAAAACTTACAGAAGTTCGTCCCCAACCAGTCAGCACTACATTTTTGCCAGCTCCAGTATCCATTGTAGGTAATGCAATAGGTCGAATATTCTTTTTAAATACAATTTTCTGTGTAAGTTTTAATAGGCCGATATCATTCATGAATGTTGTTATTACGTAATCATGGTTGATGATCTTTTGTATATAGTAAACATCGCTACCGGTAGTTCGTTGATTTGTGCCAACTACTGCTTTTATAAACCGAGGGCCTTTCCTGTAAAAAAAAAACAACACAACTTAACTAGGTAGCAGCTAGTGAAAAGAGGTCTATCAACATATCAGGTGCAGTTTTTATTATCAACTAGATGATGATCGTGGCTTCGCCTGCGTGAAATTCGGTACCCGTTCCCACTTCCCGTGGGAATATATTCCCGGAGTAAAGAGGAGCTTATGTGTTATTCCAGACTATAAGCTATATTTGTACTAAATTTCAGCCCAATCCGTTCAGCCGTTACAGCGTGATTGAGTAACAAACATCCAAACATCTAAGCATCCAAACATCTTCACAAACTTTCACATTTATAATAATAACTAGCTAACCCTCGCAACTTCGTTTACGTTACATAATGTGCACGAAAGGAGAGGCAATTCTTCATCAGACTCGTCAAGCACCGTGTGAAACGGCCCTGTTTGCTTAACCATAAAAGGCTATTCTAAAACCATTCAGTCCACGCCTTCGGCGAAGACTGAATTAATTTACAACAGCCTAAATAAAGAAGCTCTTTTATGATTAAGCTAACACGCCCGTTTAGATTTACCCTCTCATTCAAAGTAACCCTTGAATTCTAGGTTTGACGAAACATTTTTGATTTGAGTTGAGATGCCTCTAATTTCTGAACTACAAACTCCTCAATCTTGAAACTTGGGTCGAATATTTCTTAAAGTACTACCTTTCCAATACTAAAAAATATTTGAAATCGCGTCACGCGTTGAGAAATTGCTACTGTAAAACCATTTTATCTTTCATCCCCTCTCCTGCAGGAACCGCGCAAAACTTCGGGATTAAAAGTATCCTAGAACCTTCCTCGGACTATAAGCTTGGAATGTACCAAGTATCATTCAAATCGGTTCAGTAGTTTCGGCGACAGACGGACAGACCGACAGACATGAAACGTTTAAATTACATTTTCAGCTTCAGTATCGATTAGAGAACGCCCTCCAATTAAATTTTTCAAAATATCTTCCATATACAGACTTTCGACCCTCAACAGTTTTATCTATACTGATATTATAAAGAAGTAAAGTTTGTGTGTTTGTTAAATTGTAAGGGGTAATCTCGGGATCTACTGAACCGAATTTAAAAATTCTTTCACCAATAGAAAGCTACGTTATTGTGGAGTGTCATAGGCTATACAACATCACGCTACAACGAATAGGAGCGGAGCAGTAATAGTAAATGTTTCAAAAACGGGGGAAAAGTTATTCCTTTTGAGAGCTTCGTTGCGTGTGCTGCGTAAATTTTTACAGATATGTATTAAATATTAACGTGGAGACGCTACGGGGGTAAACGCAACGCGGCGGGAGTAAATGCGACGGGAACAGGTAATACTCTCTCTTATGTGGCGCAAACGAAGTTGCGCGGGTCAGCTAGTTATATGTATAGATAATAATGATGATACTGCGTTGGAATGTGGTGAGCCCATCGCCCACGGGTGGAACAACTATTGTGGCAATAGTTGTTACATCCGCGCAAGTAACCAGCACTAGCCCAAGGAGTGAGGCACCGTTCCGAAGTTGTTTCTTGGCCCAGGGTGCTAAAAAGACTGGGTCTCAAACGGTCCCCTCGGAGTAACAGGCGCACTCCGTTGTATAAGGTCATGCATAATCGCGAGGTGTGCAATCTCAGGAACTTTTTCCTGTCGAAGTCGGACAGTGTGCTTCATGGAGAGGTCAAAGAATGCGATAAAGGACTTACTCCGTTATCCTTGGCTAAAATCGAGTGGCGAGCTCCGACGGTACTTGGTACAGTCAGCTGCAGAGAAAAGGATACAGGGCAGCCCTGTAAGCATTGTCTTTTTTCAAAAATTCTTTCATATATTTTTATGACATTTGCTATGGCTATTAAATTTGTGTAATTTTACAACTATATAAAATCTCATAGAAATATATTTAAGATTTTCCGAGAAAATTCAATCCTTAAAGGGCGGCCCTGTTTACTTTTCTCTGCAGCTGACTGTACCTCTGAGCGTGAGGCCGTATGGAAGGGTAAAGAGCTGCACGGTCGCTTTTACCAAGCTCTACATGAGAAACCGGGAAGCATCTGTGCACTGGCTGCGTTTCGGTGACCTCTTTGGGGAAACCGAAGATTTTGTCTTCGCGATACAGGATCAGGTTGTGAAGACGAACAATTACAGGAGGTACATCCTGAGGGATGGGACAGCGGACATCTGTCGCATGTGTCGCCAACCCGGTGAATCCCTCAGGCACGTGACCTCCGGTTGCTCAATGCTTGCCAACACTGAGTATCTGCGCAGGCATAACCAAGCAGCCAAGATACTCCATCAGGAGCTTGCCCTTAAGTACGGCCTCATCGATCAGACCCTGCCATACTACAGCTACCTGCCGGAAGCCATACTCGAAAACAACCGCGCAAAACTCTACTGGGACCGGTCCGTCATTACGGACAGGACTATTCTAGCGAATAAGCCTGATATCGTGCTGATGGACCGGTCAGAGTCTCGGGTGTTTCTTGTGGATATCACCATCCCGTATGAGGAGAACCTCATACGAGCCGAAGCAGAAAAGAAGAGGAAGTATCTGGACCTGGCCCATGAGGTTACCGACATTTGGGGGATGGTGTCCACAGAAATAATTAAAATAATTCCGGTTGTTATATCAGTCAATGGTTTGATCCCAAAGAGCCTCTCAGAACACCTTGGGAAGCTCGGGATTAGTGGTAAATCAGTGATGGCCAGGATGCAGAGGGCTGTCTTGCTCGATAATGCCCGAATAGTCCGTCGTTTTCTTTCCCAATCGCCCTGATGCCCGGCCGACTGTTACTGACCTCGCCGAGGTAGTTTTGCCGTTTCTCTCAATTAGGGAGGAACGTGTTGTAGCGCCATCTACATAATAATAAGAATAATAATAAGAAAGCGTATTTTCTATCAAAGAATAAAAACATATTTATTTTCCAGAATACTACTTACTATATTTATTTAATATTAATTGCCACATTATATGTATAAAATATTAGAAAAAGCGAAACCAACAATAAAAATGATAATAGAAATTATGTATAAATCAATTAATACGAAGAAGAAATTTTCAGACAAAAATGACATGACAAACGTCATGTCAAACAAGAATATTATGTAAAAATATAGAAAAAATGTACTAAAATGTTTACAAGATCGAGAGCCAGGAACACTGTTGCACAAACAACATCACCGGACTCGTCGCACAGCTCCGCCTCGCAGCACAAGGAACAGATTGTTGCTGAGGCGTCGAGCTCCAGCAGCAGCGACGAGTATTTCTCCCCACCGACGTCGCCACTACCTGTACGTCGGCAGGGGTAAGGCCGGCCGCCAGCCAGCTTGGGACCCCGAGGCACACCGGCCTCGAATAAGGCCCCCGCTGCCGGTGGTAATGTGCTCCGCATGCGATGGTCTTCGTCAATGAATGAAAATGTCATGCGGGCATATTTTGCGGCTACAGAGGGAGGAATTAACCTCACTGCGTACCGTGTTCGTTTGCTACCTTTGTTTCAGGCTCTTGAACTAACCGTGAACGTGTCGGCACAGCGGCTATCGGATCAGGTGCGGGTCATCCAGCGTAGTCATATGTTGGACGATACCGTGCTTGAGAGGATTCGCTCAGAAGTACAGTCTAACATTATCATCCCTACTTCGTCTCAATCTAGTATACCTAGTGAAACAAATAATATCAACGATTCACAATCTTTAGTACCCATTGACGAAGAAGAGGATGATATGGTTACGGTAAGTACACAGTATAATGATGAATTAAGGAGTGTTTTGGAGCGAACGATTCAGGAATATAGATTTTGTGATCTCATAAGTCGTCCACGCCCTCTTGAGCGAAGTACCTCAATTGCACGATGCCACTGCTGCATACAACCTAAAACGCGAAATACCTGAAACTCGAAGTACCTAAATTGCACGATGCCTAAAAACTTAATGTGCCTACAATATACTTTGACAACAATGTTTAATGCCTAGAAATGGAAATGCCTAAAATAAAGATTGCCAGCACAATACAAGGTACGGTGGTATTCAGGTACCTACATTATTTATGATCACGCCTTTATCCCCGAAGGGGTAGACAAAGGTGAAATGTGGGTCTACTATATTCCCACATTTCACCTTTTAAGAATTTATCCACGTGATAGGTGCTGAGCCGTATTGATATAGACAGGCGCAGGTTGTGACTGCCTTCTGTTGAAATTTTTCAAGCCGCCTAAAATTTACTGGCCCATTTTACTGGCAACCGGGACCAATGGCTTAACGTGCCTTCCGAAGCTAAGATGGTCACCCATCCAAGGACTGGCCATAGCGAAAGTTCCTTACTACAGTAATCGTTTACAGAACACTGAGACCGCGGGGTCACGAGCGCTTCAGGTACTGTTCCATTCAGGTACGGTCGGCCAAATGGGTTTACCATTTATGACAACACTTTGTGATAAATTGTTTCACATCCATTTTGTAAAAGGTGATTAAACGAAATAATGTAATGAATCCTTTTTGAGTAAAGTGCATAATGATGCTGTCATACTCTAATTGATTTGTAGGCATTTAACTATCGTCGGCATTATACTTTGTAGACATTAAACAACATAGGCATTTTGCTTCGTAGGCATTATAACCTTATAGACATTAAAACTTTATAGGCAACCTGCGTTTTAGACATTGACTTTAGGCAATTTGCTTCATAGGCATCGTGCAATTTAGGTACTTCGCTCAAGAGGGGTTATTAGGACTGGTTCCATAGTCTGTATCGACTCACATGATTGTTCGACATCCCGCATCCACTCACACTATGTATGACCAACAGGTACCGACCAAATGCCTCGCCAGAATGTACTTGTGGTTTCAGCATCTGGTAGGCACCTATCAGTCACACTCGAATCGGGTTGCTCCCATCTTCTATACACCCATCTCTCATCCTTTTGGAACGAGCGATTCTGAATATAGCGATCCACTCTCTTCTTGTACCTCCATATGCGGCTCGCCCACGCATAAATTTTCTGCTTTAGGAAGTCAATACGTTCTGTGACCCGCACTGAGTATTCGCGAGGACTGATATCGGTCCCCACGAATGCACGAGTCACAAAACGCATCACTCTGGGACGGGTGTTCCCTGTCCTAAAGCAGCTTAGTTTACTAATGAGTACCCTGGTCTCAGCGATGCGACGCTCAATTCTGCATTGCCAGACTGGAATAGACTTGGGTGGCCGGCTCAATTTTCGTAAATTTTACACCAGCCACTCGATACAATGTTAAAGCCGCGCAATACAGAATTGAGTGTGCATCACTTATATCTACACAAGTATCAAAATAGCTTGGTAGAATTGAGTCCAGGGTACCCACTAGCGCCAAGTTCTTTTTATGCGTAGGCAAGCGCGGTATACGTGGACGGCCCTCTTGAGCGAAGTACCTAAATTGCACGATGCCTATGAAGCAAATTGCCTAAAGTCAATGTCTAAAACGCAGGTTGCCTATAAAGTTTTAATGTCTATAAGGTTATAATGCCTACGAAGCAAAATGCCTATGTTGTTTAATGTCTACAAAGTATAATGCCGACGATAGTTAAATGCCTACAAATCAATTAGAGTATGACAGCATCATTATGCACTTTACTCAAAAAGGATTCATTACATTATTTCGTTTAATCACCTTTTACAAAATGGATGTGAAACAATTTATCACAAAGTGTTGTCATAAATGGTAAACCCATTTGGCCGACCGTACCTGAATGGAACAGTACCTGAAGCGCTCGTGACCCCGCGGTCTCAGTGTTCTGTAAACGATTACTGTAGTAAGGAACTTTCGCTATGGCCAGTCCTTGGATGGGTGACCATCTTAGCTTCGGAAGGCACGTTAAGCCATTGGTCCCGGTTGCCAGTAAAATGGGCCAGTAAATTTTAGGCGGCTTGAAAAATTTCAACAGAAGGCAGTCACAACCTGCGCCTGTCTATATCAATACGGCTCAGCACCTATCACGTGGATAAATTCTTAAAAGGTGAAATGTGGGAATATAGTAGACCCACATTTCACCTTTGTCTACCCCTTCGGGGATAAAGGCGTGATCATAAATAATGTAGGTACCTGAATACCACCGTACCTTGTATTGTGCTGGCAATCTTTATTTTAGGCATTTCCATTTCTAGGCATTAAACATTGTTGTCAAAGTATATTGTAGGCACATTAAGTTTTTAGGCATCGTGCAATTTAGGTACTTCGAGTTTCAGGTATTTCGCGTTTTAGGTTGTATGCAGCAGTGGCATCGTGCAATTGAGGTACTTCGCTCAAGAGGGCTAATAACATCTAGTGACATTGCCAGTGCGGTTCGTTCGTTGCCCAATTGGAAATCAACTAGGCTGGACGGACTGCACAATTTTTGGCTGAAATGGTTTCATAGCTCACATGCTTGTTTGGCATCCTGTTTTCAGTCATCACTTGAGTCCGGGTCGCTTCCATCTTTTATGACTTCAGGTATAACACACCTCCTCTACAAATCCGGTAGTACTACGGACCCTAAAAATTATAGACCGATAACCTGTTTACCAACGGTCTATAAGCTTCTCACATCTATTTTGAGAGTTAAATTAACAACACACATTGAAAATAATTCTATAATGTGCAACTCTTAAAATGGATGTAGAAGCGGGTCACGTGGTACTAAAGAACTCCTTATTCTTGACATGGCCATTAATCAGCAGGTTCGGCGTAACCGGAAAAACCTTGCGACATGCTGAATTGATTACAAGAAGGACTATGATTCAGTGCCATACATGGCTGTTGAGGGTGCTGGAGTTGCATAAAGTTCGTGCAACTCTTAGCACCTTCTTGAAGACATGTATGGGGCAATGGACAACGGCCCTTGTATATCCAGGATGTCGTCAGGTTCCTGGGAATGGCGAGCCTGTCAGGATCAAGAGGGGTATATTTCAGGGTGACAGTCTGAGTCCCTTGTGGTTTTGCCTGGCGCTGAATCCTCTCAGTACCTTACTGGAGGGTTCAGGGCTAGGCTATCAGTTCAGGAGAGGAGGTCAAGTTGTTTCCCACCTGCTTTACATGGATGACTTGAAATGATTTGCCTCCACCGATTCCCACTTGATAGAGTTACTAAAAGTCATAGAAGCTTTCAGTAATTCTATCAAAATGGAATTTGGTGTAGATAAATGCGCTGTCATGCATGTAAAGAAGGGACGAATTGTGGAATCTGAAAGAGTACATCTTTCTGATTTCACAAAACTTAAATCCATCTCCGCGACTGAAACTTATAAGTATCTGGGTATGTCGCAGGCATTAGGTATTACAGAGGTTGGCATGAAACAAACGTTGGTGGACCGTTTCTTTGGCCGCCTGAAAAAAGTACTGAAAAGTCTTTTATCGGGCGGTAACAAGGTGCGGGCTATCAACGGTTGGGCCATGCCAATCTTAATCTATTCCATCGGCATACTTAGATAGACTTAGACTGAATTAGACGCCCTGGATAGGAAAGTCCGTTCTCTGTTGACCTTAAACAGAATGCATCACCCACGTTCGTCTGTAATGAGGTTGTATATCCCACGAAAGTGTGGAGGCCGTGGCTTTTTAAATGCCAAGACCTTACACAATCGTGAGGTATACAACCTTAGGGAATATTTTCTTCATGCTGACGTGGGTATGCATCGGGATATGGTAGCAATAGATAATGGACTGACCCCTCTTGCTCTTGCCAAAAAGAACTGGCACAAACCAGTAATAATGACTACTAATGATCGCAAGGAGATATGGCGGGGCAAAGAGCTGCATGGACGATTTTATCGGGCCTTACACGGGCCCGATGTAGATCTATTAACATCTGTATCTTGGTTACGTTTCGGTGATTTGTTTAGAGAAACTGAAGGTTTTATCTGTGCAATTACAGACGAAGTTGTCATGACGAATAACTATCGGAAATATATTTTGAGAGATGGTACTGTTGACATAATTATGTCGGGCATGTCACCTACCGGGTGAATCTCTCAGACATATTATTTCTGGTTGTCCTCGTCTTGCCAATGGCGAGTATTTGCATAGACACGACCAAGTAGCCAGGATAGTCCATCAGCAACTTGCACTAAAGTATAAACTTATAGATTTAGAGGTACCATATTACAGGTATGTGCCCGACCCAGTTCTAGAGAATGGTCGTGTCACGTTATACTGGGATCGGTCTATTATCACTGACAGGACTATTGTAGCCAATAAGCCTGATATAGTGGTAATAGATCGATCAGAGCGCCTCGCAATAATCGTTGATATTACAGTTCCACATGACGAGAATCTCGTGAAAGCAGAAAAAGATAAACAATTTTAAAATATTTGGTCTTGGCTCACGAGGTTGTCGTATCAGCACACGGTCTGATCGCCAAGAGCCTCGATCAACATCTTAAGAGGCTCTCTTTAGGCAGTTGGGTCAAGGGCTTGATGTAAAAGGCGGTTTTGCTGAGCACGGCGCGCATTCTGAGGAGATTCGTGTCTCTGGAGCCCTGACCACCGGTAGCTTGGTCCCTGTACCCGATTTCAGTGAGAAACTATTTTTTTATATTTTTAAATGTATTTTTTATATGTATATTTAAAAATGTAAATTAATATGTTGTTTATATGTCATATTAAATTTAGAAACTAATGTATTATAGTATATTTATGTATGTATTTATTTACTTATATGTGTATGTGTGTATGTATGTATATTTATTTAAGTTGCCTGTTTCTGTATTGATATATAGAAAGATATAATATTGTGCCTACTTTAGTGGTAGGTACTTTCCTTCCAACTTTGTTTAGTGCGCCATGAACTACCTTACAGTAATAATCCTATCATAAAATCTATTAGGTTGTCTGGAAGAGATCGCTGTAAGCGATAAGACCGCCGATTGTACCTACAGTTAATTTAGTATAAGTTCTTGTAAACATTAATATGGTGTACAATAAAGTGTATTCTATTCTATTCCCACGACTACGCCCGTTCCATGAAACTACTGGATTAAAAAAATCCGAGTAGTTCCATCGTGGAACTACTTGGCTAGCCACCTAAGGTAATGGTCTAATGGTATAAAAGGAAATAAAACTCCATATTTGGCATTATATGGTACAGGGAGATATAGATTATAATATCAGAGATAACTATAGTCTGGAATAATTCATAGGCTCTTTGGAATATGTTATGTTCTATTGGGATACGGGAACGAGAACAGAATCCCACGCCGGCCTAACCGCGAGCGTCAGCTGCTGCAGCTAGTATGCTATAAATTTTATTCCGCATGAGATTTCTGAGAATAACACTTAATTATTAGCGCCTGCACACTGACCTGTAATAATAATCGCTGGACTGGCTATTCCATACAAAATGACAGCTACTTTTTTGTGCCGATTCAAAGCGCCTCTGTTGAGTGCACTGAGAACTAAATTAGTTTGCAAATGGCCGTTGTTTGTTTATTTCAGAAGGAGTTTATGTGTGAAATTTCGAATATTTTTAAGTTATTACTGTGATTGGTATAAATTTGAAGTGTTTTGATGTATAAATTTAGTTCATAGTGTAATTAAGTAGATATTTAGCATGAGATCGTGTGTATATTGTAAAACAAGATACGAGAAGGGCTGTGGCGTCTCTTTTCACAAGTAAGTAAATCTAAGAATCTAATTATTATAAAACCATAATTTAGGTTTTTTTTTACTATCATAAGCGAATACCCTTCGAGTTTCGGGGATTTTACGAATATTTTTATAACCTATAATTGATTAATAGGGATGTCAAAATGTATATCGATAATTTTCTGTCCAATGCAAAATTCGTAGTTTAAAAAACAAGAGGCGTGGTAAAAGTTCTTTAATAATTTAATGAACATATTAAAATTATTAATAAACACTGAAAATTGTAGTAGATAATCGAAACAGTAACTAACTAGCGTGTGAAATATAACTTTCTAGCACTAACATTGAATTATAGCACTTAGTGAGACTATTTTTTGTTAATAATTAAATTATTTACTCTTGTTCATAATATTTAAATGTTCCTTTTATTACAGGTTTCCCTCCGATTACAGTTTAAAACTGTGGCTAAAAAAAATGAAGCTTGTCAATTGGACTCCGAAAACATCAGATTATCTTTGTTCAAAACATTTTACTGATGACTGTTTATTAAAACATGGGTCACGGACTGCTTTAAAAAATTCTTGGTAGGTGTAAATTAGTTAGTGAATACTTCTTTGGTATTTAAGAAATATAATTGAATATAAATAACCAACACTCAATATTTTTCAGAAACTGATTCATCGTTGGTCACTGCAGAAACTGATTCATCTACATATGATGACCCATGCTCATCACCCATGCAGCCGATTTACAATAGTAACACTACTTTGGCAACATACCTGCGACCACTGTTTAAGCAAACACTTTTTTTTTATATTAAGCTCGCCAAACTGAATTCGCGAGCCTGATGGTTAGCCTACTTAGGTACTTTAAAGTAGTCATTCATATTATGTAAACATCATTGGTACAAAAATAAAATTAACATTGTAGTCGATATCTGGTAAAGTTTTTATCGACACCAAGACAGGTGTTGTACATCACTAGTATTAGTTCCAAGTACATTCGCTAGCTGCCGTCAGCGCCAAATGGCGATTTTCAATTAGGCACACTTTTATGAAACCGATCACCAGTCCAGATACTATTACAGGTCAGTGCGCCTGCACGATTAGAACATGATGCTGCAGTAACACAAATTGTTGCTATTCCAATGTATCAGGCATTTCTTCAGTCAATGCTGTATCTTCTTACCTGATGCACGTATGAAGCTCAAACCTGAAATTCGTGAATGAAGCAATTATTCATGCAATAAAAGTTTTGGAATTTTGCGTCCTTCATGCTGAACGCGAAGGCAACCAGCCATCCAAACGTCAGGATCGCTGGTCAAAAAAATATTGTTGTTTCTCAAAATGTATTATATGTAGCAATTCTTGGAGACGTGTAGCAAATATAAGCAATCATGTAGCAATTTTTGAGTATACTTTGGGACTCGTTTGTCACAGGCAACCTATATATATCCTGTTGGGAGTCATCCTGTTGGGAGTCACGGGACATCCTTCCTGAGGGCTTACCCGGGGCTCTCAACCATGCTGTTAGGCGTGGCGTGAGGTTTTTTAGTCGGTAAGAGTCCGGCATAACATCCTATGAGGATTTTCCCTCAGGTTAAACAAAAAAAAAAAAAAAAAAAGGCAACCTGCCATTCTGACGGTGACGATAAACCTAGTTTATGTCCCTATGTACGACATCATTTTGTGACAATTCAAAAGTTACAAGCGTTTCCGTGCTTCGGAAGGTACGATAAGCTGTTGGACGTAGTTACCAGTAGCATGGTAGGTTGATAAGCCAAATTGAAGGCATTATGGGTGGCATTAACTCTTTTTTAATCTTTTTAAAATAGGAATAGAGACTAACACGTAGAGTATGTCGGTCCAGTCGTATCCATTAAGATACGATTGAACCGACATACTATTTGGACACAATATTTGCCTGTTTTTTAACACACTAATAAACCTATTACGAAGGATTAAATAAATGTTTAAATTTGGGAAAATTACCATGCCAGTACTCCACACTATAATTCAGCAGACTGGGAGGGAATGCGAGAAATCTATGTGCCGCTCCCGTGGGTGCGGATTCGCTTTGCTCCAGAGAATCTGGATTCCTGCTCAGCATCCTGTCTTCAATTGCTGCCGAGTTGCTGATAGGATAATGGAGGGCACGGAATGCTTTATTCATATCTGCTGGATCCCAAGTAAACAACACATCCTAGCCTCCCCGGCCTTGTGGCGAGTCTAAGATGTTTATTGCAGAACTTTACAGAGCTTGTACCACAGTGGGTGCTAATTTTGATCCCAATATAAAGTGAAACGCCAATTGAATGCTGTCTCGAAGCGACTGCCATAGCTAAGTCAAATTTCGTTGGCAGAATTGGTGAGTGGTTTTTTTTTTTTTATACCACTCGAGTGACTCTTTAAAAACCTTCTAAGTCCCTTTTTGAAGAACCCCATATTGTAGGCGTTTGGGAAAACCGAAGCAGGGAGATCATTCCACAACCTAAGCGTACGCGGAAGAAAGCCTCTACCAGATCTCACCGTGCTCGAGCGCTCAGGACGCAACGTGTGAGGATGAATACCCTGTCTATGGCGAGCGGTGCGATGATAGAATGTAGCCGTAGGCATCATATCAAACAATTCTTCAGAGCACAAACCGTTGTACAGGCGGTAGAACACCCACAGAGAAGCAAAGTCTCTCCTGTCACTAAGAGGTTCCACACCACCTGCAAGTATGGGATCGTTGACAACTCTCATAGCTCGCCTTTGCACCGAGTCAAATGGACGAAGCTGGTATTCGGGTACCCCCGCCCAGAGGTGACAGCAGTACCTACTCCATATGCGGACGCACTTGCGACTTATAGAGAAGCAGTGCCTGCGCCGCAGTAAAGTACCGCCGCGCCCTTCTGAGCACTCCGAGCTTCCTGGACGCCAGCTTGGCCTTGCCCTCCAAGTGACTGCGGAACTGCACATCACTGGAGATGTCAACACCAAGGATCCCTATAATTTCAGAGATGGTGAGAGATGTGCCCTGAAATTGTGGCGCCACAGTGAATGGGGTCTTTTTTGCGGTGAAAACACAAACTTATGTCTTGGTAGGGTTGAATTGGACAAGATTTTTTCGACCCCAATCGGACACTCTATTAAGAGTAGCCTCGACTTCAGACATAAGTTGTTCACGACTTTATTCCACTGCAACCCGAGAGATACCGGGGCGGCCCGTGTAATAAGTGTCGCCCGTACTGTCGTCCGCATAACAATGAATGCCGTCTATAGACAACATGTCATTGATATGCAGCAGAAACAAAGTAGGGGACAACACTGAGCCTTGTGGTACTCCAGCGTTTATGGCCATGCAGTCAGAACAGCTGCCGTCAACGACGGCCCTGATGCTTCTACCGGCCAGAAAGCTGGACACCCATCCGCATAAACTCTCGGGCAGTCCATAGGAGGGCAATTTCGTAAGAAGACCAGGGTGCCAGATCCGGTCAAAGGCTTTCGAGATGTCGAGGCTCGCTGCTAGAGCCTCACCCTTACTCTCGATAGCCGCCGCCCAGCGGTGTGTGAGGTACACAAGAAGATCGCCCGTCGAGCGACCGTGACGGAAACCGTACTGCCGGTCACTGAGCAGGTCATGTTCCTCAAGGTACCTCAGAAGCTGTGTATTAATCACACGCTCCATAACCTTAGATAAAAGGGAGGTGACGGCTATAGGCCTATAATTGGCCGGGTCGGTCCTGTCACCCTTCTTGGGCACAGGATGCACGTGCGCGATCTTTCACGACGCCGGGACTTGCTTCATGGAGTATGAAAGCGTGAAACGACGTGTAAGTACCGGACACAACTCCGGACCACACCGCTTAAGTACCACCGCGGGAATGCCGTCCGGCCCACTCGACTTAGGAATATCTAGGGATTGAAGCTCCCGCCTGACGTCCCGTTGCTTGAATTTAATTTCTGGCATGTAAGTGCCACACCAAGGGATACCAGGCGGAAGCGCACCTCCATCGTTCATGGTCGAGTTGGAGGCAAAGAGAGAACCCAAAAGGTCGGCCTTCTCCTTAGCACTCTGGGCCAGACTACCATCCAGTCTATGTAGAGGTGGTAATCCCGACCGACAAAAGTTTCCCTCGGCAGCAGCAGCTTTGGCGAGCGACCAGAATTCACGACTTCCAGAAGGGTAGCCGGCTAGCCGCTGACCAAATCTGCCGACGAAATCGAACTTAGTCAGTTTGCGTTTCACTTCAGAGATGCTAGGATCTGAGTTAGCGCGAGCCGTGGTCCCAGCTCTGTAGGCAGTTTCTTTCAACATCCAAGTTTCTCTACAAAGCCGATTAAACCACGGTCGTTTCCAAGCTCCTGCCGGGATCCAGCGGTTAGTAATATAACATTCCATGCCCGCCAAGATCCCCTCAGCTACTGCTGCAGCGCAGGAGTTCAAATCATCTGAAGTGAAGCAAAGCCGCCTCCACGAGTACGACGCAAAGAACTCTCGAAGTCCATCCCAGTCTGCTGACTTGTAGTGCCACACATGTCGCCACTCCTTGGGCCGAGGTGGTTCAGGCCTTGCGAGAGGCACTCGCGACCGAACGAGGCAGTGGTCCGATGAACCAAGTGGTGCATCCACTGATGTGGTGTATCCGTCAGGCCGCGTAGCAGAAGGTCCAGCAATGCTCTCTGATCGTTCTTCCTATCTGGTATTCTCGTATGAGATTTTACCAGTTGGGAGAAACCGTTTATTTAATTATTTAATTTTTTTTAAGACCAAGATGGTCCAAATAATAATATTTAGTTGTTTTTTATTTAATTTCTTTATTAATTTTATTTTTTGTGATGTCATTTCTAAAAATTTTCGTTATCTCCAAGTATCGAGACGGATTAAAGTTTGATGATGAACAATTTGCTCACTGTTTAGTTTACAGAAGTTTTAATGGATATCTTAGCTTTAGAAAAGCAACTTTGATAATATTATAAAAACCTTAATATTTTTATGTTGTTTTATTACTTGTATAGCTATTATCTATAAATATAAAAAAACGGGCCAAGTGCGAGTTGGACTCGCCCATGAAGGGTTTTGTTGCAGCAAGTAACATAATAGAACAGTTCTTATAGTTCGTTAAAACTTTGATTGATGTTTTAACACGTTCGCAGTGGTAGTGATTTTTGTAACCGAAAATTGCGTTTATGACGTATAAAAAAAAAAAAACTACTTACCAGCTCTATCTCGGTCAAACCAATTTTCGTTGGTAGTTTTTATAGCAATGTAAATATATCATATATTTTTTTTAGATTTATCATTCTCTTAGTTTAGAAGTTAGAGGGGGGGGGGGGGGGACACACATTTTTCCACTTTGGAAGTGTCCCTTGCTCAAACTATTCACTTTAAAAAAAAATGATTTTAGGAACCTCAATAGCATTTTTAAAGACCTATCTATAGATACCTCACACGTATGGGTTTGATGAAAAAAAAAAATTGAGGTTCAGTTCTGAGTATGGGGACCCCCAAAATTTACTGCTTTTTTTTCTAGTTTTATATGAGAATCTTAATGCGGTTCACTGAATACATCTAGTAACCAAGTTTCAAAAGCATAGACCTGATAGTATTGGAAAAAAGTGGCTGTGACACACGGACGGACAGACAGACATGACGAATCTATAAGGGTTCCGTTTTTGCCATTTGGCTACGAAGCCCTAACAAGAACTGACTGACTGACGATCAACGCACAGCCTAAACCGCTGGGTCTAAAAGCATGAAATTTTGCACAAATGCTCCTTAAGTGACGTAGGCGAGCAACAAGAAGGGATTTTTGAAAATTCAACTCTTAAGGGGGTAAACAAGGGTTGCAAAATTTGTATGGGACTACGTGATTCCTTGGTCAGATCTTATTCAAATTTGGCATAAAACATCTTTAACCGAATTGATGGGAGACGTGTAATTTATTTTATTGAAATTTATCATTTAACATATTTTAATACATACATACATACATATCATCACGCCTGTCTCCCATCGGGGTAGGCAGAGACTATGGCTTTCCACTTGCTACGATCCTGGCATACCACTTTCGCTTCTTCTACTTTCATAAGTGCTTTCATACATGCTCGTCGGTTAAGGGTACTCTTGACCTGGCCTTTTTCCAACAGGTCTTTAATCTGGTCATCATGTGTACGCCGAGGTCGACCCCTACCAGTTTGCCCATTCATTCTCGCCTTATAAATCTGTTTAGTCAGTCTACTTTCATCCATCCTCTCGACATGTCCGAACCATCTAAGCATCCCTTTTTCGATCTTCGTCACTACATCTTCAGTTATACCACATTGTTTTCTAATCACGCTATTCCTTTCTTTGTCCATCAATTTCACTCCAGCTATACTTCGCAGACTTCTCATTTCCACTGCATTAATTTTACTTTCATGCTTCTTTTGCCACACCCAACTTTCACTACCATACATAAGTGTAGGGATAAGCACACCTCTATGCACAGCCACCCTTGCCTTCTTAGAGACGTTTGGTTAGAAAATGAAAAATGGGTTAGAAAAAAAATTTGGGGGCATTTGCCTCATAGTTCATATTGATACTCCTTAGTGGGTACTTTTAAACTTTTTTCGACACATGACAGCTGGATTTTTAATAAAAAAATGGTCTTATTTTTGATAAACGTCAAAACATTTCAATTATGAAGTAATTTTAAATAAACGGAGGGCCATTAATTTAAAGAAGAAGTAATTTTACTAAAACTGTGTATTTTATTTATGCGTATTTTTATTTCAATAAGCGAAATTGCCTTCATGTTATTTTGTATGTCAAAATACATTTGTGAGATGAAAACCTGAACATGGCTGAGTAGGAATTATATAAGAATAAGTACTAGGTAAGGTGTACTGTACACGGTTCATCCGAATGACAAAGAATAGGTTTACCATCTTAGCTTACTCTTATATGTTGTACAGGGATAGCCAATTAGATGAATACAAACAATCAGAGGCATTATAGATGAACAATAGCAGATGAAATCTACAGTAAATGTCTGGTCACAATAGAAGAAACTGTATTAGCATTTTGTAAACAAAGCATTATGTATTAGCACAAAAACAGTAAGAGGACAAAGCCTGCAGACTCTTGAATTAGGAATGGGACGATCGGAAACTGATTAAATATTATTTTTGTGACGAACGGGAATACACTAGACATCATCTATTTTTACAAATACAGATATAGATTTACTTCGCTCAAAGTAACACGTATTTCGATTTAGTTATTCAAAATTATATCTATACATATAAAAACAGAAAACGGCGGAAGGAAACGGCCGAATAAGTTCTGATTTTCTGAAGCGGCCACCGCGACTCGGTCTACCCGAAAGATGTACCGGGGACGAAGAGGTCGCAGGCTGGATGCGGAAGACGCAGGACGTAAATTAGGAGAGGCCTACGTCCAGGAGCGTACGTTCTTATTTCAAAGAATTATGTAAAAACAAAAACTGACTAACTGATCGATCTAGAACCTTGAAGTTTATAATGGCGTAGGTGCGTATGAAGAAACGATTTTAAGAGTTCGTACCCCGAAAGTCCCTACATACATTATATACGACTCCTACTGACCAAAAGCCACAAGTATCCTACCTAATAGCCTACGATTGGGAACCCCAGATATGTCCTCGGAAGGATACCCCTGGACTCCCAACAGACCTTCGGCTACCATTGCGGCTTGGGTGTTATTCCGCTTCTTCGGGGCGTGCGTAAATGCCTCACGTCAGTCTGGGTTCGTACCCTATTCACGAGACTTCGCTGTCCGTCTATCTGTACGTCATGAGGCTGTATTTCAAGAACCGTGACAGCTAGAGAGCTGCAAAATTCAGATGATATATTTCTGTTGCAACTATGACAACAATTACTACAGTCAGAAAAAAAGAGGTCCCATCCAACAAATGCAATTTTTTGCCCTTTTTTGGTAGGGAACCCTCTGGTGCGAGTCCATTTCGCACTTGGCTGGTTTTTATACTATTAAATGGGCAGACAAGCTTATGGTCCATCTGATGGTTAGTTACTGTAGCATATGAACGTTGCAACACCAGTGGCGCTGCTGCATGCCGACCCTTGGCACTATCAGTAGAGATACAGGAACTCTGTTAAGCGGTAGCGGTAGTGCTAAGGATTATTTAATGTACTTTTCCCTTGACACTACTATTTGCCAGTAGTATCAGTAGTGTCTGTATGAATTGAGGAGCCACCTTACTTTTTAAATTAAGTTTAAATAAAGTCCTTATTTAGTAGACAACCCTAATAAAATTTTAGAACAATTTTTGGAATTTGTAGGCCAATAGATAAAAAGTTAGATTTATGTCAAAGTGGCTCCTCAATCTAAACATCTGGATAAAGGAGTTATTTGAATCTGTTAACGAAACTGATGTTATGTTATCGATTTCCCTTTCTGTATCATTTAGTAGGCATTAAGTACGTACCTAATACGTAGGGTAACTACTAACGATCTTCGTCCTACCTGTGCTATCGTACTGAAATTCAAGAAGTTACGAAGAGTTTAATTGGGCTCCTCAATCTTCAGATTTGATTCGCTTGCAATAACCAATTTAATGGAAATCTAATTTGTGCCAAAAAAATGCAACGGGAAAACACGCGATAGGAAACCATGCGATAAGAATAGTCGCGACGGGAAATCTTTCTATTTCCCTTTCTATCTTACGCAAACGAAGTTGCGCGGGTCAGCTAGTGATTACATATATATAGGGTTTTTTTAACGGTTCTGAAGATTTCTCTGCTGCTAATGAGATTGAAGAGCCAGCGAACGCAGAAAGCATCTCAGGAAAACGATAGGTGTAGCAAACGCCATCTGAGTATCGGAGGACGATTCTCACTTATAGCCAGGCTGATAGTGTGGTTCTGATAGCGTCGCGCGGAGCTCCCTGCTGCTTCATTGTCGACACGTGTGAGTAAGACAAGGCGCGTGTCTCACCTGCTTGTCGTCCAGCCGCGCCTACAGTCACGCCGCCAGCGCGGTCCGCTCCGCCAGCAGCGCGTCCCGCTCTTCGTGCAGGGAGCGCAGTTCTCCGTCGCGGCGCGTCAGCGCGTCCGCCAGCACCAGCGAGCCGGTGTCCGCGCCCGCGCCCGCGCCGCCCAGGCTGTTGCCGCGCCCGCACTCCTCCTGGACACGACACATTGTTACCTTTTAGGGCTCCATACCCAAAGGTCCATTCCCTTTCCACGGAGACACGAAATTTCGTCGTCCATCTATCTATCTGACACGCGGCTGTATCTCAGAAACCGTGATTAACTAGAGAGCTGAAATTTTCACAGATGATGTCTTTCTATTGCTGTTATTACAACAAATACTCAGAATCAGCAGAAAAAAAGTGTATGCGTGTAACCTTTACGCGCGATTGAAGTAAAACTTCTTTACCTCCGGCATCAAATGTTATAAACAGGGTCATTTGTAAAACACCAGCAACCTGCCAAGACTGGATTGTTAACATCGTTAGCAACAACATTTGGTCTACCACTTCCAAGATACCACAATACACTGAACACAAAAACACAAAATAGTAGTTTTCGATACAAGTGTGGGATTTCTGTTATTACAACGAGTTACGACAGGTGTTGACCCGAGCCGAAGGCGAGGGTAGACAGTCGGGGACCCCAGGTCCTCCCTAACCGCTCGGCACATCTAGAATGAGTAGAATTTTTAATCTTTTCTATTAATTAAAATAATTTAATTAGCATTAAGCTCGAAAGTGACAACCAAAATGTCTAGTTACTAACTTACAGTTTTTTGTGTTATTTTTGCCAAGAACAAATATTGATTAGGAGTAAAGTTAAATATGATTAAGATATTTCTGTGCTAAACAAATTTTCTTATCAATTTAATAGATTTTTGGGAGATGAATAGGCTTTCTAATTACCATGTATGAATCTACCTCACGCGTATGAAAGTACCCCACCTACTGTACGGAAGTACCCCACCCATGGGGCGCGATCGTACAAATATCTTATCGTCGAAAAATTGCTTTAGTCCTTTAACCGTTCGACATAAAAGTTTCAGAAAATTTTGTCACTAACTACAATATATTTTCTATGTTTAGGGATATAAACGAGGTAATTTTGACTAATAGTCGTGGAGAAAAAAAAATAAAAACTAAAAATTGTACGAATGGTGAACAGCTTCCCATAATTCATCAGAGATTTAAAAATTTTGACCACTCGAAAGTGTTGCCAGTTGCGAAACCTACTAGCAGGTAGTCACAACCTGCGCTTGTCCATCTCAACACGGCAATACGAGAAATTCTAAAAAGGTGAAATGTGGGCATATAATATAACATTTCACCTTTTTAGAATTTGTACCTTTTTAGAAGTCTGTAATATGCCTCCGCCCACCTGTATTTATGAAAAAACTAGCTGATGCGCGCGGCTTCGCCCGCGTGAGATTGATTCCCGTTCCCGCTGACCGTGGGAACATTTTCCCGGGATAAAGAGTAGCCTATGTGTTATTCCGGACTATAATCTACCTCGGCACCAAATTTAACCCTGATCCGTACAGCCGTTAGAGCGTGATTGAGTAACAAATATCCAAACATCTAAACATCCAAACATCTTCACAAACTTTCACATTTATAATATTAAGTAAGAAAGTAAGATTAAATTTCGGTTTCTTAAATTCTACGTAATTTTCGTAATACGTATCCTTTTTAAAGCTTTGTGTTGTTAACACCTGCAACTTCCTGTTAAATGCGAAAAATAAAAAAATTGACTCAGTTTTGGAGGATTTCACACGGATCGTTCGGTCGCAAAATTATCAAATTGGATTTAACTTTGTTGTTAGTTATTTTATAACTGCTCGAGTGAATATCTTAGCAAAGTTGGGATTCTTCTTTACGGAAAACCCAAAAAGCTAGCAACTCTTGCTAGTGTTTAGGTTAGGTTGTGATCTAAATATTGCGACATATTAAAGATGGCTAAGTGATTGCTCCGAGGCAGTGATATTGAAGCGCTCGTGGCCCCGCGGACTCAGTGTTCTGTAAACGATCACTGCTGTAAGCAACATTTACTATGGCCGGACATGGATGGGTGAACACCACGTGGACCACTTTGTGACATTTATTTACGAGCGTTTCCGTGCTTCGGAAGGCACGATAAGCCGTTGGTCCCGGTTGTCGGTAAAATGACAGTCGTTAAGCCAAGTTGAAGGCCTTACGGGCGGCTTGAAAAATTTCAACTGTGGGTCGTCACAACCTGCGCCCGGGTCGGCAGCGCGTGTGTAGCGCCTCTGGTGTTGCAAAACGTCTATAGGCTGCGGTTACCAACCTTCCGGTGGGCCGTAAGCTTGTCTGCCACCTAAGTAGTATAAAAAAAAAAAAAAAAGAAATGTAAAGTGTTATTGAATGAAAACGATTTTACTAATAAAAATACATTTATTGTTAAAAATTACAGAGAAACATAAATATTACATATCTATATTTACACTATTACTATCTAAACTAAACCTAAATAAGGCCCCCGTGGCATTGTGCCCAAAAGACTAGCAGCATTCCCCCTTTGAATAGCAATACCTATTCGTTGAGCGAGAAAACTGCCAGCCCTTGGGTCACCAGTTGACTCCGCAAGGCGCTTTTTCAAATTCTTGAAAAATTTTTGCGCATTGGGACCCCATGGACCTAGGGTCTCGACACCGACTGGACAAAAACGATACGATGAGTCGAGACCCTTATATTTATTAATTTTAATATTTTCAGCCGCTTCCGCTGCTGCACTGGCTTTTAATTTTGTTTTAGGAAGATGGGACGGGGCTAGAGTGTCAACACAAGTTGCATCCCACACCAGGACCCGACCCATCTCCCACGGTATCAAAGTTATACCATCCGGTCTCTTGCCATCGTCCCTGAAAACGCCGTTTGGCTCTAAGAGCGCAGGCACATTGGCGGTGGCAAGAGCACGGCGGGTGATGTCATTCAGCGCAGCGTGGCGTGAGAAGCGGCCTGCGCTCTTTAAACATGAAAGACCATGATGCCCCAAAGTGTCAACGTTAAAACCGCAGGGGCATCGATGTGAAGCGCAAAGCGTGACGCCAAGTCTCAAACCAACTGAAATTCTTAGGATGTCCGGTTCCAAAAAAGTTCCGGTGTTGGCTATAGGGAAAGCTTTCAACCAATCACCGGATTCCTTTCTACTGAGCGCTAATAATCTGGCCCGATCCGGGCCTAGACTAGCATTTAAAAAGGAGTCAAAGGTTAATTTTGACATAGCGTCGTCCCAGCTCCGTTGTAAATTTGGATGGGTGGGTAAATTTTGACCCGGACAAGCCATTAGCCAAGCATTCTTGGCATCTGTAAGGCCAGTCGTCTCATAGTCTGTAAGACAATTCGTCAGAATTTTACCTATGAGAAACGATTTTTAATTTTGTGTAATCGGATCTTCATCAATATGAACATAGTGTTGTGGTTGCAATTGCAACGACGCTGCGTGTTGCCAGTTCGTGCAGTCATCTGACCACCAAGTAGGTAGGTAAAGATAAAGATGTTCGTCACAGGTCATTGTTCGCAAAAAAAAATCTGTTTTAATACGCAACTATTTTTATTCGATTTATTTTGTTCTAAAAGTCACTTTTTTTTGTAAATCTATATTCTGCGGATGGGGCTACATTTCTGTTAGGGAGTGTATCAGCTGAATGAAAAAATGGGATAACATCTGAAACTCCCGGTATAAGTACTAGCTGATGCGCGCGGCTTCGCCCGCGTGAAATTTGGTTACCGTTCACGCTTCCCATGGGAACATTTTCCCGGGATAAAAAGTAGCCTATGTGTTATTCCGGGCTCTACTCTATCCCTGTACAAAATTTTAGCTAGATCCATTCAGCGGTTAGAGCGTGATGAAGTAACAAACATCCATACATCTAAACATCCAAACATCTTCACAAACTTTCACATTTATAATATTAATTAATAATTAATAATAATATTAAAATAATAATATTAACTAGCTGACCCTCGCAACTTCGTGCACGCCACATAAGGTGTATGAAAGGACAGGTATTTTTTCAAGAGCCTCATGGGAGCGTATGAACTGCCCTGTTTGCTTAATCATAAGAGAGCTTAAAGATTAAATCCATCCTAAAACAATTCATTTTTAATTTCTCAATCAATCAATCAATCAAGCTCTTTTATGATTAAGCCAACACGCCAGATTAGATTTAAAAGAATCCTTAAATTCTAGGTTTGGCAAAAGTTGAGATGTCTCTAATTCCTGAACCACAGAATTGGCAACATTGAAACTTGTATGAAACAATCCTTAGAGTACTCACTTTATAATACTGAAATAAGTTTTAGAATTAGACCACGCATTCAAAAGTTACAACTAAAAAACCGTTTTATCTTTCATCCCAAACCGTTTTGTCTTTCATCCCCTCTCCCTAAGGAACCGCGCAAAATAATAAGATCATAAGTATCCTTGAACCTTCCTCGGACTATAACGACACCAGAAGTATCAATTAACGTAAGGGACATTTTGGCGAAAATGAGTTATATATATCATTGGATTCAGAATTTTGAGCTCTATCGATTGGTATACTCAAAATGTCTCTATCGTTAAAAAAATGTCCCTTACAGTACAAATTTTAGGACTGTCTAAAACGATTTATAACGAAAAAATTGATTTAAGGGCCATTTAGATTTTATTCTTCTCAGACAAGTAAAGTAATTCTTCATACAAAATAATTTTGACCCTTACCTTAGACCTCAAATCGGTAATTTTATACAACATGTCCCTTACCTCAACTCATTTTTCGAGCCTTTTAGGGGTAATTTTTTATACATTACTACTTTTCTCATATAATTTCTACAATTTTGTGTGAAAACCTAAACGTTTTCTTGGTTCTACCTATCGGTGTTTAGGTGGCGGCGCCAGGTAACTCCTCGGAAGCAAGTTTCAGGGTCCCGTGTAGTCGAGGTCATCACCGCGGCTCAGCACTCAGCTAGAATGGTGCTAATCCGCGTTTTTGGAGGTTCTGTTGTTTTGCTGTTTTGGGGCTACTTAAGTATGGACATCATGTATCTTCCTCCCTCTCTGTCTGCTCGCCCCGATTGCAGCAGTTCCCACCTTGGTTGCTCAGTCTGCACCTTCCATGTCTCCATGAGTTCCTGACAGTGTGCAGGACGCATTGTGTTCCCTAATGTTGGTCAACCACTGCGAGAGTGCAGTCGTTGCCTTTCCTCCGTTTTGAATCATGTCTCGGAAATGGTTTTTGAAGTACGATTAAATAAATCGTGATCTGTTTCGAATCATAATAAACGCTATTTCTTGTAGCCACGGATACCGTGATCGGTGGCTAATAATATTAATATACTTTTTGAGTGAAACGGATCCCGGTGCCAGTGGATACAACTCGACGTGATCCATGGACAATTCAATTTGATACCGGGCTCGGTCTCCAGTCTCCACCGAGCCGGCTTTGTCTCCACAAAGCCGTTTTCTTTCTCAGAAACTATCCAACGGATCGAGATTGTTTTTTTTTTACTTGAGGTACTTTTTAGGTACAATTTTTTGGTGTAATTATATTTTATGAATAATGGTTAAGTAATAAAATATTATAGTACACCCGCCGTATTGATGTCAATATGGCGGGTGTATTTTAGTTCCGAAATAATTTTGTTCTCAATCGGGTACACATTTTTTAGACCTAGGTACAATTTAGTACATTTTAGGTACATTTTTTTGATAAGTGGTACAATATGATTCGCAATGGTACACCTGCGACTTTGACTCTTATGGCTTACTTTGGGATCAGATAGCGTATGTAACATTTATTTTCTATGTGTAGCAATGTCTGGTCTCGGGCTTGTCAATCATCATTGAGCGTGTGAGAGCGCCATGATCGATTCATTGTTTTTTTGCTGTAGCAACAGCTCTCTTAAGGAAACGGACGGATAGTCTAAGGGTTTTTTGAGCATGGACGCAGGAATTACGCAGCAAACTGGTTTCTTAAGAGATTTTCTCGAGGATTCGATAGTGAGGGTATAAATAGCCGTGCTATAAAGTTCCAAGCCTCTTTTACCATCTTCTAAGCAGCTGTGAATTTGAGATACCTCTGAGTAGCACACAATTTTCTTTGGAGGTTATAAGTTCAAACCTGAGGACTTGCTAAGGAAATAAGCATGGGTTTTACCTACTTTTCTCAGAGAGAATTGAATTCTGTAATAACCTATACCCAGATTCTGGTAAGTTTCAATTAACTATTTGCAAAGCGGGTCGATTTTCGTCTGTCACGCAGTCAGTAGCTTAATTTGTCGTTTCTTTCATGACAGGGTTTTTTAGTACGGGGTGAAGCGCCCAGTCCAGGGAGTTCTAAGCCACACCCGAAAACACGTGGACCACACGAGCGAGGTTATTCCGAGAGAAGCCTGCCAACTTCACCTGGATTTGGCAGCGTATGGGGTCGCTCTCAACTCGACTCGAAGGCCAGTACTTGTCACCCATTTATATATGTGTAGTCTAGCCGCTTTTTTTTTTTGTTTAACGTGAGGGAAAATCCTCATAGGATGTTATGCCGGACTCTTACCGACTAAAAAACCTCACGCCACGCCTAACAGCCTATGGTTGGGAGCCCCGGGTAAGCCCTCAGGAAGGATGTCCCGTGACTCCCAACAGACACACGGCCGCCGCTGCGGCCTCGCCCAGGGGGTGGTTCGGGTGTAATCCCGCGTCTATGGGGGGTTTCGGGTGTGACCCCGCTTCTAAGGGGGGGCGTGCGTGAGTTGCTCACGTCACGCTGCCGTCATGGGCCTGCTTCTGTAAGGACGGTGAGCGGCCCTCTCACCGTCCTCAGACCCCCGGTCATGGAGGCCGATAGTCTTCAGCGAAGACACGTCGGCGGCGCCCAGGGCGCCGACTGCGGAACTCGGGTGGGAGAGTTCTCTCCCGTACCCGGCCCGCCGCCTCCTTCGCGAGCATAACCTGCTCGCAGAAAGAGGCGGCGCAGTCCCACTTACTCCCGCTGGAGAGCATGGCTCGCACCATGGACTCGAGCGAGAGAGTGTCCACGCCCAGACCCACTACGAGGACCTGTCGCTGTTGTGCCCACGCCGTGCACTCCACCAGCGTGTGGAGCGCTGTGTCATCGCTGCGGTCCTCGCAGTGCTGACACTCGGCCGTGGTTTCCCGGTGTTTTCGCCACAGATACCTACCGAAGCTACCGTGCCCGGCAAGCATCTGTGTCAACCGGTAGGAGAGAGCACCGTGTCTTCTCTCCAGCCACTCGTCCATGACCGGTCTGACGGCCGCGATTGTGGCGAATCCCCCCTTTGGTTGCTCAAGTCGCACCTTCCATGTCTCCACGGTTTCCTGGTGGAGCAGGGTCCGCTGGGCCTCGATTTCTCGAGACGCAGGCCTTTGGCCCCGCTCCAGCGCCTCCTTGCGCCATCTGAACAGTGACGCAAGGGCTCTCGCTTCCAGGTCCCATGGAGGGGTCCCGGCTAGGAGACATGCCGCCTCACCGGAGATCGTGCGGTATCCTCTTATCACCCTGACGGCCATCATTCTCTGCGGGCTCAGCAGTCTAGCCTCATTGCTGGCCGTCAGGGTCTCCGCCCATACGGGAGCCCCGTACAGGGCCATGCTTCGCACGATCCCCAGGTACAGCCTCCTGTAGGGAGCGTTGGGTCCCCTGATGTTGGGCATCAGCCGCGCGAGTGCGGCCGATGCTCCCCTCAGTTTTGGGACCAAACTTCGGAAGTGATGTCCGAAGTTCCACCGGCCATCGAGTACGAGCCCCAGATACTTCATCGAGGGCTCGATGCCGATGCTGACGCCCCCTACCTGTAGGCTGGATCCCGCAGGTGAGTCTAGCCGCTTACTTCCTCACCTCTAGTACCTGCTCACGCGGAAAAATAAAATAAAATAAAATAAAATAAAATTTATTCCCTTTGAAATTTTTAAAAAAATTATTTAGGTTTGTCAAAATTTTTGTGACTCTACCGGGGGTTCGGAAATACTACAGACTGAGAAGAACACCCCAAGAAACTCAGTCTGGTCCCTACTCTTCTAGTATCTTAGTATCTAATACAGTTGTTTTTAATGTAGAAAGGAGCAATTCGTGTCACTGCCAGGCAGCCTTGTCTTCTAGAAAGTCTTTAATGCTATAATAAGCTTTCTGGCACAATTTAAGTTTTATTAGTTTTTTAAATTTATTAACTGACAAACCTGTTATGGCTGTCGGCAATGTATTGTACATTCGAATACAATTGCCCGCAAAAGAATTGCTTATTTTATTAAGCCTAAATCTAGGTACAGCCAATTTATTCTTATTTCTTAAGTTTAGATTATGGATATCACTATTTTTAATAAATTTACTGTTATTTTTATGAGTATATAATAAGTTTTCATATATGTACTGTGAATACACAGTAAGTATGTTGATATCCTTAAACTTTTCTCTTAATGACTCCCGAATCCCCATACCATAGATAGCCCGGACAGCCCTTTTCTGCAACACAAAGATAGATTCGATGTCGGCAGCGTTACCCCATAATAGTATGCCATAGGTCATGACACTGTGAAAATAGCTAAAGTAGACAAGACGCGCTGTTCTAATGTCTGTCAGTTGTCGGATCTTTTTAACGGCATAGGCTGCAGAGCTCAGTCTGCCCGAGACTTTCTCGATATGAGGCCCCCACTGCAAGTTGGAGTCTAACTTTATGCCCAGAAAGACAGTTTCATCAACCAATTCTACTTGATCATCCCTAATCTTAATACTGGTGTTAACGAGCCTAACATTTGGCAAGGTGAATCTAATACATTTTGTTTTAGTTTCATTTAACAATAAATTATTTGCGTTAAACCAGTGGACTACCCTAGAGAGGGCATTGTTTACTTCGTCAAGATCGCGTTGTCCACGTTCAACTTTAAATATTAAAGATGTGTCATCAGCAAACAAAACTACCTCGTGATCGTCTCTTATAAGGTGAGGGAGATCATTTATGTACACTAAAAATAGAAAAGGTCCCAGAATTGAACCCTGAGGCACCCCCATTGTTACAGCAGAACCATGTGACTGTTTACCATTTATAACTACTTTCTGTACTCTATCTCTTAGGTAAGAACTAATTAAATCCAAGGCCGTCCCCTGGATCCCATAATGATCAAGTTTTTTAATTAAAGTCTGATGCTGGACGCAATCGAAGGCCTTAGATAGGTCGCAGAATACACCATAAGCATCATACGACTCCTCCCAGGCCTCATATATATACTCTAATAATTTGATTCCAGCATCCGTGGTAGACCGACCGCGCGTGAAACCGAATTGTTTAGTATGGAATAGTTTATTTGTGAAATAATTTAGTGCTATACTCTAGTACCTAAACCCGTACTATTTTTTTGTATAACTGTTCTTATGTATGTCTGTGCTTTCTATATGTACATAAGCTCAATTATACAGTATATTATATAAGCCTTCTACTCCTTCCTATCTTAAGGAACGATTCCAGTTCCTTCACGATACGCATGCGAAATGTCTGAGGTCATCAAAAAACTTGAAACTAAGATGCCATCTCACTCGTCTTCCTTTTACGACAAATCTTTCACTGTAAAGGCCATTCGACTTTGGAATAAACTTCCTGTTGAAATTAGACGAGCGCAGACTATAACTAGATTTAAGATAATGGTAAAGGAACACTATTTATCAATGTAGAGTAATATGCATGAATGTGTATGTATGTGTACTGTATATGTATTTATGTATGTATATAATGTATGTATGTGTGAATGTATGTAAGTATGTAAGTGTATTGAGTATAATATATTTATAATAATTATATACATAGCTTATAATATGTATTTATTTATTTATGATGTAGGTATATGATAAGGTTATAAGTAGGTAGATAGAATTGTTTATTTATTTAAAAGTACGCCAAACAACTTTCATTACCTTAAACCAACTTTCTCCATCCAAAGGTTGCCTGGTAGAAATCGCTTTAAGTGATAAGGCCGCCCATTGTACCTGCCTCTTGTACGCAATCTATGTACTATATTTATATTTACATGGTGTACAATAAAGTATATAATAAATAAATAAATAAAATAATCTCATTGTCTCTGTAGTGTACTGTGTACATGATTAATATATGTGTGTACACCCTATTGGCTGTTTTCGTCAGAGCCCTAGCCTACCCTTGCACACACACTGAAAACTCTGAAGAAAGGCGCCCTGGGATAGAGTAATCTGCGACCTCCCTCTGAGCAAGTTGGTGAGTAACATCATTGTGTTATAAATTGTTAGTGTGTGTGCATAGGTGGTTACCTCTGGCGAAACCATCCTGGTGTCCCGTCCGAGACGCTCCAGGACGTTAATTGGTGGTGCTAGCAGCTAAGCACAAAATTATCCCTTTCGTCTTCTTCCAGCTACCTACATCTTTGGCTGGAAAAGACACAAAATTCTAAATTCAAATTTAAAATTAGCTGTGATTTTGGAAAGACTTTTTGATTTTATTTGGCATACCTAACCACTTTTTAGGGTTTCGTAGCCAAATGGCAAAAATGGAACCCTTATAGATTCGTCATGTCTGTCTGTCTGTCCGTCTGTCTGTCCGTCCGTGTGTCACAGCCACTTTTCTCCGAAACTATAATGTCTATGCTATTGAAACTTGGTAGCTAGATGTATTCTGTGAACCGCATTAAGATTCTAATATAAAACTAGAAAAAAAGCAGTAAATTTTGGGGGTCCCCATACTCAGAACTGAAACTCTAAATTTTTTTTTTCATCAAGCCTATACGTGTGGGGTATCTATAGATAGGTCTTCAAAAATGCTATGGAGTTTTTTAACATCATTTTTTTCTAAAGTGAATAGTTTGCGCGAGGGACACTTCCAAAGTGGAATATTGTGTGTGTCCCCCCCTCTAACTTCTAAACTAAGAGAAAGATAAATCTAAAAAAAATATATGATGTACATTGCCATAAAAACTACCAACGAAAATTAGTTCGAACGAGATAGAGCTGGTTGTTTTTTTTTAATACGTCATAAACCAATTTCCGGTTAGAGAAATCACTACCACTGCGAACGTGTTAAAACATCAGTCAAAGTTATAACGAACTATAAGAAAATATTATGTTACTTGCTGCTACGAAACCCTTCATGGGCGAGTCCAACTCGCACTTGGCTGGTTTATTTCTTCATAATGTGTTTTTTTCTTTTATGTTCTCTTTTATTCTTGAGGTTGTGCACACATCTATTTATTATTAATATAATATATATTCTATAGCTTTGCCTTGTAAGGTAAACTTGGTAAATTTCTCACTGTGTTTCAACTTAGTGAATTTCTCTGTGTAACTTAAAACTTTTTTATAAGGTGTAGATACCATGTAATTTTGATTATCAACCTGATCTTTGTTTTTAAAGAACTTTAACCCTTAGAGCCCCTTCAACACACACAAAATTTATATCGAAAATCGATAATCGCAAGCACCTATTTCCACCACCATAAAAATGAAAAAAGATTTCCCATTTCCCAAAAAAAAAATATTTCTCACTTACCAGACCAAATTTTACGATTCTGCAAACAGCAACGGGATTATTGATAAATTGTTTATTTTACAGTGTATAATAATAAATAATAATGAAAACACATTATTTATAATAAAAAAACAAAACACACACGTACTACACAAACGCACGCCATCCATGCGCAATCCACTCTCAACTTCAACTGTTCGATTTTTGTAAAAAAATCTGGCCCATTGACGTCATTTTATAAGATTCCAAAAACAAGAAAATGTATATACTACACATACAATCAAATTGTTCATAGAAAAGTAGGACGTAAGGAGGCTAAATTTAAGTTTAAAATCGTCTGGGTAGGTGCGGCGACCGGTCGCCGCGCGGGGCTCAACGGAAAAGCTTGATTATTATGCGCGGCGACCGGTCGCCGCGAGGAGCTCTAACCCTTAGAGCTCCTCGCGGCGACCCGTCGCCGCGCATAATAATCAAGTTTTTCCGTAAAGCCCCGCGCGGCGACCGGTCGCCGCACCTACCCAGACGACTTTAAACTTAAATTTAGCCTGCTTACGTCCTACTTTTCAATGAACAGCTTTATTGCATGTGTAGTTTATAACATTTTCTTGTTTTTGGAATCTTATGACATGACGTCAATGGGCCAGAATTATTTACAAAAATCGAACAGTTGAAGTTGAGAGTGGATTGCGCATGGATGGCGTGCGTTTGTGTAGTACGTGTGTGTTTCGTGTTTTTATTATAAATAATGTGTTTGCATTATTATTTATTATTATACACAGTAAAATAAACAATATATCAATAATCCGGTTGGTGTTTACAGGATCGTAAAATATGGTGTGGTGGTAGAGTAATCAATGTTTTTTTTGTTGAGTGCGTGTGTACCAAGTGCAAGTGTGCGTGTGTGTTTTGTTTTTTTATTATAAATAATGTGTTTTCATTATTGTTTATTATTATACACAGTAAAATAAACAATTTATCAATAATCCGGTTGCTGTTTGCAGAATTGAAAAATTTGGTCTGGTAAGTGAGATAAAAAATTTTTTTGGGAAATGGGAAATCTTTTTTCATTTTTAGGGTGGTGGAGCTAGGTCCACGTGATTACCGATTTTCGATATATTTTTTTAGTGTGTTGAAGGGCTAAGGGTCTTTAAATAGTCTGCCTATAATTTTTATTCTAAAAAATCAATTTAAAACCCAATTTAGAACATAATACACTTTGTTGAAACTTAATTTCTATGCAATACTTTGTGTTTTAACCCTGACTGTGTCATTTACATTATTATAACTTTTGTAATTAAACTTTCACATAATGGCACAGATGCAAAAATATATTAATTATTTAAGAAAGGATGAACTTGCTAACGAGCTGTCCCACATGGGAATTTCAGTGGAACCGGATGCGACGGTGACTGGTCTTCGGGGTGAGCTGAGAACGGCACTCCGACTTGTCCGTCGGGGAAGCATCAAAGCGAGTGCTCCGGTACCCGCTGATGCATCGGCTGAGCTCTCGACCTGCCTTCCGAAGGTCTCCGAGTTGGAGAAGGCTCTTCAGTCAGGTGAGCTTTTGTCAAATAATAACTCTCGCTTAAGGATAGCTGTCAGAGCAAACTATCTGCTAACTAGGTTGGCGCGTTGTGGTTTAGATTGCCCTGACCTGGTGGAAATTCGTGGTAGGCTAGTGAAGATCATTGCTAGGGCTGTACCCGGTAGTCATTCTGAATCCGAGGGTTCGGATGATGATGGTGATGATCCTTCGGGTCGTGACCAGGTGGAGTATACTTCACCAGTAGTGAGAGAGGACCGTTCGGTGCGAGCTAGTTCAAGTAGGAATAGTTCTACATGTAACATAGTGTATAAAGAATGTCCCCTTAACTTCTGCTCATTTAATTTAAAATATGATGGTTCTACTTGTGTACGCGTGTTTTTAGAGAGATTAGAGGAACTTAGATGTGCACGGGAGGTTACTAAGCCTAGACTCCTTATGGCTTTCTCCGACCTGATGGATGGACCGGCTTTGTCTTGGTTCCGTACAAACAAAGCTAACTTCATCTCATATGAGGATCTTATTAGTGAGCTTAGAGATACCTTTGATATTCCTGATTATGATTACCGCCTCAGGAATGAGATAAGACAGCCTACACAAGCCCGCTCTGAGTCCTTGGTTAACTATATATGTACAATGCAAGCCATGTTCTCAAGGTTGTCATGTAAGATGCCCAGTGAAGAACAGCTGGACATTCTCATGCACAATATTCGACCTGACTACATGAGAGAACTGGCCTTACATGAAGTAAACTCTATAGATGATTTGAGACGTTTGGGTAAGCGCTTGGAGCTTGCGCGTACTAGGGCGGACGCTTTCCGTGAGCCTGCTCTTGAAAAGTTTGAGATTTCGTCGGACTTACACCAGCGTAAGAACGAAGGTGTACAGAAGCCCACCAAGCAGGTGTCTGCAGTGGAGACGCCGACTACCTCCCACGAACGCAAATGCTTTCGTTGTGGCGGGGGCGGACACGCCGCATACAGCTGCACACAGTCAAGGAAGCTGGTGTGTTTCCGGTGTGGTCTCAAAGGAGTCAAGACCCCAGACTGCTCACAATGTGCTGGCAAGCCAAAAAACGCGTAGGCCAGGGCCTTGTTAGGAACTCTATGCATCACTCTATATCTGAGTCTATTTCTGATAAGGTCCTGTTTCCAAAACGGGATAGTGACATTAGACCGTATCTAGTTGTTAAGGTTTTAAATTTAAATGTCTTAGGCCTTCTAGATTCCGGTGCCTCCTGCTCTATACTAGGTAAGGGAGCGCACCGCATCTTCTTGGAACTGGGTTTTGATCTTGTGAGTATCAATCATACTTTTCGTATTACAACTGCAGACAGCTCTCACTTGCAATGTCTGGGTTGTATCTCTTTGCCAATTGAGTACAATTCGGTTATCCAAATTGTCAAGTTCTATGTTGTCCCAGGAATAACCACCTCCATGATATTTGGTGTGGATTTCTGGCAACAATTTAAGTTAAGTGATAAATTAATTTTACAAAATATTAGCCTTGATAGTTTTAGTGATAATAATCCTATAGAGTCTGTGTCCCTTAACAGTGGCCTCGAGGATTACGACAACCTGACAACTAAACAAAGGTGTGTAATCAACGAGGTCATTGAAAAATTCGACTCATTGAACACTGATAAGGTGGGTTTAGGTCGGACCTCACTTGTGCACCATGTCATTGACACTGGTGACAGCAAGCCGATCAAGCAGCGTTATTATCCGCTCTCTCCCCTTAAACAGAAGGCCCTGGAAGCCGAGCTGGACCGAATGCTGGAGATGGGAGTAGTGTCCCCGTCTCAGTCCGCCTGGAACTCTCCAGTGGTCATGGTGGAGAAGGCGAACGGCGACCTCAGATTGTGCTTGGACTCTCGCAAGCTGAACTCTGTGTCAAAGAGTGACGCCTACCTCTTACCCTATATCAATCAAATCTTGGACCATCTTAATAATGCTAAGTATTTAACCTCTGTAGATCTGAGTGCGGCCTACTGGCAGATTCCGTTCGACTCACTCCAGTCTGCTGAGAAGACTGCTTTTACGGTTCCCCGGAGAGGATTGTTCCACTACAATTCCATGTGCTTCGGTCTTGTCGGGGCCAGTGCCACGATGCAACGCCTCATGGACCGTCTGTTTGGTCCCGAGTTCGACAACAAGGTATTTGCGTTTCAGGATGACATAGTCTGTGTGTCCAGCACCTTTGAGGAGCATGTAGAGCTCTTACATAGAGTCTATCAGCAACTCAAGGATGCTGGCCTAACGATTAATATGAAAAAATCTCACTTTTGTCAAAGTGAACTCAAATACCTGGGGTATTATGTGGACAAACATGGCCTACGGACAGACCCGGGTAAAGTTAAGGTTATCCTCAACTATCCCACCCCTTCTAACCCTAAGGAGGTTAAGAGATTTCTGGGAATGGCCGGCTGGTATCGTCGCTTTGTCAACAACTTCTCTAAGATTAGTAAACCTCTGTGCAAACTAACTTCTACGAACCTTAAGTTCGAATGGACCCCTGAGGCTGAACAGTCCTTTAACCTGCTAAAATCAGCCTTGGTTTCTGCCCCTATATTAAAGATGCCTAATTTAGAGTTGCCCTTACGCATTCTTAGTGACGCGTTGCACGCACGTTGGAGTATGAGGCTCAGTCAATTCGATTTTGACATAGAGCATCGAAAAGGTAAAGACCATGTTGTACCTTTAGGGGACACACTAACGAGGTGCTAAGTCAAACGATTAGAGATGTCTAAGTACGTTTATTGTCACACACGTCTATTCGCTAGTGCAACCCAAATGCGACTAGCTACAAGATGGCGGACTAGTGCCGCGGTCCCTACACTCATCCCCCCCTTTTTTAATAATTTTGATACATTTAAAATGGTAAAAAAAGAAGGTTATACAATGTTACAAAATTAACAGTCTTAAACTAGTGGTACATTTGAAAGAAAAAAATAAAATTTGTATAATATACATACAGTGTTTTCTTTATACCGAAAAACAATTTCCTTATTTCTATTACACTTGTTGCATAAATTGGCGTTGATTGGTACTGTTTGCAGCTTGGCTTAACGCTGCTGCGGTAGTGTCCAATTGTTTTTGAAATACTTTCTGAGTATGTTTCTTATAATGCTGGTATAAAATATATGAATATAATAGTACCACACTTACAATGATTATGATTGAGAGCATATTTAAATAATCCAATCTTTGCTCTGTGGCAATCTCTTTAGTGGTCGCAGAGTTCGCTCCGTTTTGTGCGATAATAATATCTTGCGATTTGCTTTGATTTTTGCCCATTATGTGGCTGTAGCGCTTGTATACACTGACAAATAATAGCTAATAATCATTGTTCTATAAAATACTTAATGCAACATGATTGCACAATAATACGGTGTCCACGTTGCGTGGACAAGTAGGGACATTTTACTTAACCTATACTCATTCATACTATGTAATTAATGGTGACCGCCATGACGCCCGCTCTGCAATAATTAATTCAACAACACCGTAGTGATCGGCAGCGTCGCCATGACGGCGCCGGATATCCCTTTCATTCTTAAATCGCTACTCGCATGGCCCTTTCATACTTGTATAATAATTAGTACAATGTTTCAGTTACATAATGCATAATGTAAGTATTGTTCATGAATAGTCGGATGTGAGTCTATCAAACATTGTTACTTGTGTAACTAAGATTGTACTGATTTGAGCGTGTTGACTCATGGTCACCCTATCATTACTTACGAATTTGTAGTATATTAAAACATTGCGCATTGTACTGGGTACCGGATGCGAGTTGCTGACGGGGATCAAATGTCCGAGGTGTGTACATAGTTGAGTAGGTGAGTAAGTAAGTATGAATTGTGTTTTTTATAACTTACCTAAATCTGACGGGAAGTTTGACTTGTCTGCCAGCACGGGAGAACTTTGGAACTGGCGCCGTGTTCTGTGAGGAAGAGTTATTGATATCTTCCGGTTGGCTTGTGCTAACCGACGCCGGCGGCGTTGGTGCTGGCATGACTGGTGGCACAGGGGGTTCTGTGCTATTCATTAAGTATGCAGGTTTTAATCTATCTATAGAGATTTGACTTTGCCTGTTAGGTAACTGTACTGTAAACCATTTATCGTCCTTACTAACGACTTTGTAAGGCCCTTCGTACGGAGGCGTGAGGGGTCTGCTTACCATATCGTTTCTTACGAATACGTGGGAGCACTTGGCCAGGTCAGGATGCACGAATATTGACCTTGTATTCGAATGGCTCTTAGTTGTGGGCCGTAGCTGTTTGATCACCCGCTGTAGTTGCTGTAGGTAAATATGCGTGTTGGTGCTTACCTCTGGTGAGTCTGTATAGAAATCTCCCGGGAGGCGGATACCTTGGCCATACACCAATTGTGCTGCGCTGATACCTGTGTCGCTGCGGATAGCTGCTCGAAGCCCTAAGAGAACTGAATGTAGCTCCTCTGACCACTCACTATGGTTTAACCTAGCCATGAGGGATGCCTTCATGCTACGATGCCATCGCTCTATCATGCCGTTACATTGCGGATGGTATGGCGTGGTTCTAGTTTTCTTAATGCCTAAAAAAGTCATTAAATGCTTAAATAAATCACTTTCAAATTGACGGCCCTGGTCTGTAGTGATTTTTTTTGGGGTGCCAAAGCGGCAGATCCACCCTTCATAGATCACTTTTGAGACTACTTCCGCTGTAATGTTACACACCGGAAATGCTTCAGGCCATTTTGTAAACCTATCGATTATAGTTATGAGATATCTATACCCTTGTTGTGGCGGTATCCATTGCTTGCTGTTACGCCTATCCTTGCTGCTGGAGTTGTCTCTGGACCTGTACCCATTGTCGTAGGGTTTGTCTCTAGGTCGACTACGTACTTCTTTGCGTAATTCTGCTATCTCTGTTAGTAGACTTTGCATCTGCGAGCATATATCTGGATTGCTGCTAGATTGCGTGGTACTTACGGCCGCTGCCTCGGTTGTCAAGGGGCTATGCTGGATGCTCTCCATGACTTTGTCAGCTATGGGTGCCAGGTTTGCTAACTTTTGATCCTGACTGGCCGCAAGTACTGCCCGAACGCTTGGGGGCAATCGTGAGGTCCATATATTTTGCACCGTTTCGTCGCTAGCTTGGCAATTGCGAGCCAATTCTTTCATTTTCCTTAGAAGCTGCGACGGCTTTTGTGACCCCAAATCTAGTTCGCTTACCAATTTGTGGAACTGTCGTTCAGGGGATTCCTCGAATACCTCAAGTAGCCTGGCCTTGAGGGTTGTGTATTTGTTGTTTTCAGGTGGGGTGTAAACTATGTCCGACACCTGTTGGAGCGCGTCCCGGCCGAGTTTCGAAATCACTAGCTGGAATTTGCAGTCCTCGCCTTGCTTCTGAGGGGCTATCGTCGCCTCGAATTGGGCAAACCACAGCCTGGGTAGTTCTGACCAGAACTGTGGGATTCGTGCCGCTATGGAGATTGTAGCTAAGCCGTCCTCGTTTTTCGCTGCGTAGGCGGGCGTGACGCTGGCGGGCGTAATTTGTTGCGTGGTCATTTTCACTTATCACAGTTACTTTTATTTTTCACGACTAAATTGTTCAGCACTCCTAAATATGTTGTTGCGTGTTCGTGAGTCGCGGGTCGCCAGTTTAGGGGACACACTAACGAGGTGCTAAGTCAAACGATTAGAGATGTCTAAGTACGTTTATTGTCACACACGTCTATTCGCTAGTGCAACCCAAATGCGACTAGCTACAAGATGGCGGACTAGTGCCGCGGTCCCTACATACCTGATGCTCTGTCACGCATCAAGATTGATTCCCTCGATGCAGTACCCACTATAGACCCGTGGTATGACCATACCATGAATAGTGTTTGGAAGAACCCTAGAAAGTCACCAAATTATGATATTCGTGACAACCTTTTATATAGGTTAACTAAAAATAAATATTCTCTGACTTCAGACTTTGACTGGAAGCTTGTGGTACCTCAGGAGGATCGCTTGCCCCTGCTCTCTAAGTACCACGATGACACACTTAGTGCCCATGGTGGCGTTTGGAAGACGCATAAAAGGTTAGCCCTAAATTATTACTGGCCCAAGATGTACGAGGACGTCAAAGAATATGTTGGGAATTGTGAAATATTCAAGCAGTACAAACCCGTAAACACGTCTCGTCCCGGCCTAATGGGTAGCCCGAAGCGGGTTTCGAAGCCATTCGAAGCTATCTCTGTCGATCTGCTTGGTCCCTTTCCCACTTCGAGCAATAGAAACGTACACCTGATCGTGGTCTCCGACTACTTTAGCAAATACGTCATGTTGTGCCCTGTTCGGGTTGCCACAGGCGCTGTAGTCGCGAGATTCATAGAGAAGAGTGTGTTTCTCGTGCACGGAGTCTGCAAGACTATTTACATGGATAATGGCCCTCAGTTTGTAAGTCAGCCATTTAAAGATCTGTTAGTTAAATACAATGTACCTAATATATATTTTAACCCTAGGTATCATGCCCAAACTAATCAGGCGGAACGAGCTATTCGTAATGTTGTTCAAGCGATCTCATGCTATGTGAAGTCACAACACAAGTCATGGGATTCGTTCTTGGTTGAGATACAGTGCGCTTTAAACACTGCAGTTAACGAAGCAACTCGTTTCACCCCTTACTTTTTGGTACATGGTAGGGAGTTTATTGGAGATGGAGTGCTATACAGGCAGACAGATATTGCGTGCCACCCTGCTTCAGTCTCTATAGACGATCCATCAGCCTTCGGTGTCAAGCTGAGAGAAATACAACGCATATACGACCAGGTGAGGAAACATTTGAATGTTGCCCACCAGCGTATTGAAACGTATTACAACCTCAGAAAAAGGCATGTGAAGCTGAAAGTGGGACAGATAGTTTACAAACGCACGTTCTACCTATCAAACAAGGCCAAGAACTTTACTTCTAAGCTAGCCCCTAAGTTCCTTAAATGTGTGGTGACTGCTAAACGATCCCCTTTAGTATATAGGCTGTCAGATCTGGACGGTAGGGATCTTGGGGAGTACCATATCAAGGACATCCTGAAGTATCAGGAGGAGCCGTCTCCAATACCCAACGTCAGCAATGCTGTAACTACATAGCACTGTTTCTCTAGTTTATTAAACCAGTGCTATGTGATCATTGTGTAATACTATTTTGCTCTTTTATTTGTATTTCTATGTGTATACGTGACTTTAAATTGTCACGTTATAATTTTTTCTATGCACCGCACCGAGCGTTTTTCTCTCATTTGCTCCTCAGTACTCTACAATATCCTGAGAGCTTAGGTAGTGTTAGGGTATCAGCAGCGAGTGAAGGGAGCATTCGTTTTCTATGAAGGGCATTAGACTCTAGTTACTTAGCCTATCCGGTACACGATTCAGTGTCTAGTTATGGACTATAGGAGAATCTTTCTTTGTTATTGTAATGGTAGCAGTCAGTTTGGGGTTGAAGGACCTAGCTGGTTGTTTTTGTTTATTAGTCAGTACTTTTCTGTTTTCATTATTGTGTATTTCCAGCGTGTCATATCCGCAGGAAATACTATTAAAGGGGGGGGGGGGGGGGGTGGTTGTAACATTTATTTTTTGTGTAGCAATGTCTGGTCTCGGGCTTGTCAATCATCATTGAGCGTGTGAGAGCGCCATAATCAATTCATTGTTTTTTTGCTGTGGTAACAGCTCTCTTAAGGAAACGGACGGATAGTCTAAGGGTTTTTTGAGCATGGACGCAGGAATTACGCAGCAAAGTGGTTTCTTAAGAGATTTTCTCGAGGATTCGATAGTGAGGGTATAAATAGCCCTGCTATGAAGTTCCAAGCCTCTTTTACCACCTTCTAAGCAGCTGTGAATTTGAGATAACTCTGAGTAGCACACCTCAATTTTCTTTGGAGGTTATAAGTTCAAACCTGAGGACTTGCTAAGGAAATAAGCATGGGTTTTACCTACTTTTCTCAGAGAGAATTGAATTCTGTAATAACCTATACCCAGATTCTGGTAAGTTTCAATTAACTATTTGCAAAGCGGGTCGATTTTCGTCTGTCGCACAGTCAGTAGCTTAATTTGTCGTTTCTTTAATGACAGGGTTTTTTAGTACGGGGTGAAGCGCCCAGTCCAGGGAGTTCTAAACCACACCCGAAAACACGTGGACCACACGAGCAAGGTTATTCCGAGAGAAGCCTGCCAACTTCACCTGGATTTGGCAGCGTACGGGGTCGCTCTCAACTCGACTCGAAGGCCAGTACTTGTCACCCATTTATATATGTGTAGTCTAGCCGCTTACTTCCTCACCTCTAGTACCTGCTCACGCGGAAATAATTTAGTGCTGTACTCTAGTACCTAAACCCGTACTATTTTTTGTATAACTGTTCTTATGTATGTCTGTGCTTTCTATATGTATATAATCTCATTGTCTCTGTAGTGTACTGTGTACATGATAAATATATGTGTGTACACCCTATTGGCTGTTTTCGTCAGAGCCCTAGCCTACCCTTGCACACACACTGAAAACTCTGAAGAAAGGCGCCCTGGGATAGAGTAATCTGCGACCTCCCTCTGAGCAAGTTGGTGAGTAACATCATTGTGTTATATAAAGTGTGTGTGTGTGTGTGTGTGTGTGTGTGTGAGTGTGTGAAATAACCGTGAATATTTATTTATTTATTTATTATTTAAATTACTTTAATTACACTTTATCTGTTTTAAAATCCAGGGTTTGAAGTGCCATACCCTAGTAAACACGTCAGGTTTGCCTTCGGCGCAAGGCGTGCCCCAGGAGACAATTCCTGCAAGCCAGTTCTCTTCTACGAGTGGTCCTCCGGAGTCACCCTGAAACCATAAAATGTGATTTCTATAAAATTGCGGGGCCTGTTCGGGCGTTGTTCGGAATTGGAAAGGAGAGGGTGGGATCAGGTTGAAGAGCTCTTCAGAACATTCGCCGTGATACATTCAATAGAAGGCAGCCAAGGACGCTGTGGTTCTTCGCTGCGCCAACGGTTCGAGGACTCCCGTTACCCCAGGACAACCAATTATTCGGATAGCACATCTCTGCATAGCGTCAAGCGCCTCTAGTAAGTACCTCGCGGAGTCATCCCAAAGGTGAGAACAGTATTCGACGCAGGGACGAATCTGCGTCTTGTACAGTAACCATCTTGTATAGTACTGTCTTACCTTATTTAGGACTCCTAGTTTCCGCGAGTAGTATCTCTATGTAGTTTTTGTGATTGAGCTCACGCCGGACGTCTATACCGAGGATCTCCAGGTTGTCCTTTAGTGGAACCATAATGCTCTGAGAGAGGGTAGGGCTAGGAATGGGGACTTAGATAGATAGATAGATAGATAGATATTCTTTATTGTAATACCAAAATACATTTCATACTTATATCTACTAACTAACACTTAATTGGTTTTACAATTGGCGGCCTTATCGCACGAAACAATTTCTTACAGGCAACCTTATAATATAGCAATTAATTATGAGAATAGTTCGGGGGCAGCAAGATGTTACACTCAAAGATTAACATTTTGAAATAAAAGCTTTACCTAGATAATTATATACATACATACACACATACATACACACATACGTTTTTCGTCTACCCGCGTTAAAAAGTGCACTTGTGTTTTGTGAATATCTCGAAAAAATTTCGTTTTAAATATACTTAATTACTAGATTTCAGTATAAAAATAGTGTTTTCGGGTTGTTTGCAACCTAAAACAATAGTGAAAGTGTTATCTTGCGGAACTTTTGCGAGCTTAGCAGTGACGAACTGTCGTAAAATTCTATAACCTCTAACCAGTAAATTTCGAATAAATTTCTATCAAAATGCCGGTTTTCCTAAAATGTATCAAGGATATACCTAAAATTGATGAAAAAAACCCTAAAATACAGTGTTACGGTTGCGAAAGGTGTATTTGTGTGAAGTGTAGTGGGTTGCTTGCCACGGAGTTGAGAGTGATTGTGCTGCAGTCACCTACCCTTAAGTATTTGTGCCCTGATTGCGAGCTCGGTGTGCGTCAATTGCCTGCACTGAGAAACACCGTTTCTCAGCTGAAAATAGAAATCGAGGCCTTAAAAGCAAAACAAAATCAAGGTACAAGTATGGAATGCATTCTCGGTGAGTTGGCAGAGAGGAAGAAACGCAGCGCGAATGTCATCATGTTTGGCATTGATGAGTGTCAGCGGCAGAGCGGTGATGCTGATCGGCACAAAGAGGTACGTGTTGAACATGATAAAAAGCAGGTTCAGCGAGCTTTGACTGATGTATCGGTCTCAGACTCACCGGTGGCTGTGATTCGTCTTGGCAAACCTAACCAAGGCTCTTCCCCTCGTCCCTTGAAGGTAATATTTGCCAGAAAAAAATCTGCAATTAACGTGCTAAAAAATAACAAGAACCTACCGTCTGGGATATCCGCTAAGAATGATCTTACGCCCTATCAACGCGACTACCTTAGGAACCTGAGAGAAGAGCTAAAGCAGCGGACTGACAGTGGTGAAACTGACTTGACCATAAAATATGTCAATAACACTCCCAAGATTGTTAGTACAAAAAAGTTATAAACACATACAATAGTATCGTGCAAATTACATTTTTCTATACGAACCTGGCATCCATTATGGCTATACGGGATTTGCTTATTGTTGAGGTTAACAGGCTAAAACCTACATTTATTGTAATAACTGAGACACATTTAAAACCGTCTATACCTAACAGTCTGGTTGACATCAAGGGCTATATACTTTTTCGTCACGATAGAGTCAAAGGTACTGGATGGGGTGGAGTTGCTATTTAAGTGTCAACAGAATTTCAAGGCAGGCCTATTCAGGCTACCCCACACCCCACATTCAACAATAATACACAAGTGGAAGCTTTATGGTTGAACGTAAAGTATGATGATTTCAAAATGGTACTTGCTGGTGTCTATCGTCCCACTCATTACACGTTTGAAGAGACCGACAGATTGTTATTTGAAACTATCAAACAGGCTTCTGATGGAAATGACCCCTTGCTAATAATGGGCGATTTTAATCTCCCTTATTATAAAGTGAAAAAAGACAACTTGGCCCAAGTTGTCTTTTTTCACTTTATAATAAAATATTATGAAAAAGTTAGCATACTAATTGCTTTAAATATTAAAAATCTATAGATTGAGTCGGAGACATCAAATCAATGTATAAAAATGATTGCAATATCGTTCATTGATATCAGAGTTGCTAAGTAGCTCGATAGATGGCTCTGTGCCATACTCTTAAATGGCGGTTACAATAAGGTGAAGAATTTCAGCTTGTATCAGTACGGCTCCCGTAGCTCAATTGGTTAGAGCATTGCCCTGGATTAGGCAAAGGTTGCGGGTTCAAGTCCCGTCTGGGCCAAGTTGTCTTTTTTCACTTTATAATAAAAAAAAAATTATAGGTAATCCACTCATCACCCACAATATCATTCAACAAGACTTGGACCGTATCGTGCAATGGACAAAAGATTGGCTGATCTCACTCAACGCTACAAAATGTACTGTGTTGCACATAGGAAACACCAATCCTAAACTTAAATATCACGTGGACAATGTGCCCCTTCAGGCTGTGAATACACAAAGAGATCTTGGAGTCACGATAACACAAAATTTAAAATGGGACGTACACATCACAAATATTACGAAACGGGCAAATTCCATGCTGTACATAATCAGAAAGGCATTCTATACTATCACCAAAGAATTATTCATCAAAATGTACAAAACATACATTCGTCCATTGCTGGAATATGCATTTCAAATTTGGTCTCCTTATTTTAAAAAAGACATCGAAATGTTGGAGAAGGTCCAAAGAAGAGCAACAAGAATGGTAGCATCCCTTAAAAAGAAGTCCTACGAAGCACGCCTCCTCGAACTCAACTTGACAACACTGGAGCAAAGGCGGAATAGAGGAGACCTCATAGAAACGTACAAAATACTCAGCGGTCACTACAACGTCAGAAACATAAAAGATTTGTACATGATGAACCAGAACACACGTCTTAGAGGCCATTCCTTGAAGTTAACCAAACCTCCATGTGCTAGCAACCCCAGAAAACACTACTTACCATATCGAGTGATGAACTTGTGGAACTCTCTCCCGGAAACTGTAATAAGTGCTCCAACAGTGAACTGTTTCAAAAATAGACTTGACAAACATTTAAATAATTAAGAACACAAGTGCAGTGATATACACGTATCAGCTCGTAGAGCTGCTAGTGTATCAAATAAATAATAATAAATAATAATAATAATAATACATAAATACATACAAACATACATACATATGAAGTTTTATGGGTGCAAGGGGCCCCACCACCACCAGGACTCAGGGGCCCAAGCGTGGGGCCCAAGCGACCTCACCTGCATGCGGTGCACCTGCTTACCACTAACGAGGCTCCGCGTAGTTAGGTATTCACATGGTGGCCTAGGCTCCCATGTGAGTGCCAGGTGGTACAATGTGTTGGTCCGGGGGGGTACCACCGTGCATCTGTGTAAAGCCCCCCAAGTAACCCAGCCCCGGTTGGGTTGCGTTCGGGGTTCAGTAACTGCACAGCCGGGCCCGGGGCGATGTTTGATACAGCAGGGGGGGACCAGTAGGCGCTAAGTGGATTCTAGTGTGGCTGACGGGGATCGATCCGCCGGCCAGGGAGACCCGTAGAAACGGTTTTGCCGCTGGCCGCCCGCGGCATAGTACAGGGGCCCAACTGGGATTAACCACCCTGGGAGGCTGCCCCACCAGGCCGCGCATAATCCCGATGTGGTTCGTCGTGCCGGATGGTGACCGGACTGGGACCCGGCGACCACACTCAGGGGGTACGGGGGCCCTTTCGTTCGGCGGGTCGGCTTCCGTCACACTACATAGTCATAGATGAAGCTAGCCCCCTCGTCTTGTCACTCACTGCTGCAGCAAATGTTGCTCCGTCTTCACGTCTCCCTTCTTTTCCCAACAATCATGGCAGCGCAAAAAAGAAAAAAGTACCACAGCGGCCACTACTACTCCCAGTAACGTACTGTTTGAGGTGGAGTTCGCTAACACACTCCATGCCAACCTCAACGTCGTCCATCACCATCTTGAGACGGCACGGCCAGCTGTGATGTTCCTAACGGAGACGCAAATACGCCGCCCTGCCGATCAGTCGTACTTGTGTTACCCTGGCTATATCATCGAAGAACAATTTCGAGATAAAGCCGGGGTGTGCGCGTTCGTTAGGGGGGATGTTTGTTGTCGCCGGCTGCGCTGCCTTAAGAACCCTTCCTTCTCCGTCCTTTGGCTGCACGTGGATCACGGCTCTATGAGTGAGATCTACGTGTGCGTCTACCGTTTCCACACAGGGGAAGCTGAGACAGCGTGGCTTTTTCGGCACCTCAGCGAAGGCGCTGATGTCGCGCAGGTGCGGTTCCCGAACGTTGAGTTGATTTTTCTGGGGACTTCAATGGTCACCACATTGAGTGGCGGGGGTCCCTCAAGACCGATCCTGCGGGAAGGGCCGCCCACGCGTTCGCTCTCTCCCATGGTCTGACCCAAATGGTACGCGGGATTACGCGAATACCGGACAGGGTGGACCATGAACCAGCTCTGCTGGACCTACTGCTGACGAGTTGTCCAGCACAGTACAGTGTGTCGGTTGGAGCACCACTGGGTAGTTCCGACCACTGTGTTGTGCGTGCCTGCCTGCAGGTGTCATCTCCTGCAAGGGCAGTAGAGGTGACACGGCGATTGTGGCACTACTCGTCAGCAGACTGGGACGGTCTTCGAGAATACTTTGCAACCGTTCCGTGGAGTTAGCGCTGCTTTGCGGGGAGCGCTTCATCGGAAAGCGCCACTGCGGTTACTGGCGAGATTACGTTAGGTATGGAATACTACGTTCCATACACTGATGTCGCCAGTATCCGTAAAGCTCGCCCCTGGTTCGGGCGTGAGTGCGCCGTAGCTGTTCAACAAAAACAGACAGCGTACCGCGCCTGCATCAGGACTCGGGCAGCGCGCGACCCGAATGTGGCCCGCCTCAAGGCAGCGTACAACAGAGCCACTAGGTCCAGTAAGAGGGCCTTCAAGAGAGCGGACGCCCAGCGCGTCACGCGGCTTGGTCAGGAGCTCACATCATATCCAACGGGCAGCCGTGGATACTGGCAACTGGCCAAAGCCGTGCAGGCCAATTTCTGCAGGCCTTCGCTGCCACCGCTGCGCTATCCTGACGGATCACTGGCTCACAAGGCCCAAGAGAAAGCAGAAATGCTGGCCAATCTCTTTGCGGCTAATTCCCGGGTCGATGACTGTGGCAAGCAACCTCCCACTATCGCCGACTGTGGAACCACGATGCCGGATATTGTAATCCGGCAGTGCGATGTGCGAGCGGTGTTGCGGTCACTCGACACGCGGAAAGCCAGTGGTGCTGATGGGACTCCGGCGGCGCTCACGCGCCTGTATCGCCTTTCCTACTCGTCGGGGGAAGTGCCGGAGGTTTGAAAGGAGGCGAATATCCAACCGATCCCCAAGATAGGGGATCGATCGGATTCGGCCAACTATCGTCTCATAGGCGTAACCACCGTCATCTGCAAGGTGTTCGAGCTAATTATTAACAAACAGCTCATGCGCTACCTGGAGGATCACTCGCTCATTAACGATCGTCAATATGGCTTTAGGCCGAAACGATCAACGGGTGACCTCCTGGCGTACATATGACACACCTAGGGTGAGGCTATGAAGAGGCACGGCGAATCTCTGGCTATTGGCCTAGATATCGCTAAAGCCTTTGATAGGGTATGGCATGGCATGGCATGTCTACCGCCTCATTTGTACCGCTGGGAGGCCAGCTTCCTGCACGGGCGACGTATACGGGTTCTCTGTGATGGTCAGGTTTCCTGCTTTTTGCAGGTAAATGTCGGAGTACCACAGGGATCGGTATTGTCCCCAACTCTCTTTCTTCTGCATATCAATGACATGCTGTCCCTTGGGTGCATTCATTGCTATGCAGATGATAGTACTCTACATGTACGAGTGCGGCGCGTACGGTGCTGACAAATGTGCGAGCAGCCTTACATGTCGTCTGTTAATTAATAAAGTCAGAGTATTTCTGCCGTTTACTTTGATAATTTTGTATGGGCTTATCCATACTGGTGAAAGAGCTTTGCGAAGACGCAGATGATTTTTGAGGTACACGAAGTCTCCGACGTTCAGGATGAGAGTGGGCATCGTAGTAGCGTTTAAAGAGTGGGCATCGTAGTAGCGTTTAGATCTTTCCTTTGCTCTTTCTATGTTTTCAAGTGCTTTGTCACGGGAAACCTTGAGTCGGTGTTGAAGCATCTTGACATATTCGGGATAAGTGACATTTGGAGAAGAGTCAAAGACTGAGTCAGGGATGAAAGGTTTATGACCAAAAACGAGTTCTTAGGGCGTAAAGCGAGTTGTAGAGTGGACACTGCTATTGTAAGTTAACATAGCAGTGTAAACAAATTTATGCCTATTTGTTTGATTTTCGTTGACGTAAGATTTCAGGTGTTCCTTTAGGGTTGAATGACTCCTTTCAAGAGCTCCCTGAGTTTGTGGATGGTAAGGAGACGACCAAAGCTGTTTTATCTTTAAAAATTGACAGACTTGTTTAAATCAATCAGCAGTGAAGTTTGTTCCTTGGTCAGTAAGGATCTTCTTTGGGATTCCAAATACAGATATGAAATGCACTAAACATTCACAGGATTCTTCTGGTGTTGCATTGGAAATGGGATACGCCAATGAGAATTTGGTCAAATCATCTTGAAGGGTTAGGATAAATTTTATTTTCGTGAGTCCGGCTTCGGGCACTTCAACTTTTAACAAATTGCTTGACAAGCGCATTACCAAAGCCTTTACTGTGAGATTGGTCTTTTACCAAAGGAATACTCAATTTTAAACAGTTAGTGAGTAGGTATAAAAGTTTACTTACATAACAAGCTCCTTCTCCTTTTTTAGTAAAAGTACAGAGGTTACTTCCATTGATAGGGGGCGCTGTTTGCTCCTTCATGCATTGCTCTACACTTATAGTCGTCAGGTTAAGTGTCTGTAGATTGTCGGGTAGTGAGCCTTGTCGCTAAATAAACAGATATTTAGTATTATTAGCCACAAATTAGATAGCACAAAATGGAAACCTACATACTACATAAATTTGCTGAGGCTACCCACACATAAGCTCACAGAGCTCACAGGCCCAATGTCGTAGAATATGGAGATACGATACTTGTCCGAGCGCACATTGGGGCAGCGTCATATAAGAAAATGATATAAATTCAATTTTGAAAAGTAGGTATTTTATAAAATTAATGATATTATGATAAACTTGACTATTGAGTGCATTCATTACTACGCTTTATAACAAAATATCAATTTATTTAGTACCAACAAATTGCACTCGAAGTAAGACGTAAAAGGAACTAAGAATATTGCTAATACTTACAATAATTTATTTATAGTGGATCGCGAAACGAATTAATTATGTCTAATATGGAGCATAGTGATAATGGTATGTAGAATATATTGCACTATTAAAACGTTAATATTTAAACCCTACATAGGCTGTTTGAAAAAAAAAACAATATTTACACTATTTTTATATATTTTTTATATTTCTGCAATGAGTTCCCTACTTTTTATTTTACTTTTATATTAAACAGTAGTTACCCTATTATATACTAGTAAAATATATGAGGAACTCATTGCAGAAATATAAAAAAAAATATAAAAATAGTGTAAATATTGTTTTTTTTCATACAGCCTATGTAGGGTTTAAATATTAACGTTTTAATAGTGCAATATATTCGCTGAAGTGTACGTCTACCTACATTTTGTGCAATTATATAAATCTATATTACACTATCTGACCAACGCAACTTTGTTTACATTACAGCACCACTTTTATGCAGCGCCATCTGTCGGGCAGATTTGAGAATCTAAACCATCCGTATTCAAAAAAATCATTCAAGTCTGTCCAGCTGTTTAGGAGGAGTTCAGTGACATACACACGTATATTAGAATTATATATTATAAAGACTAGCTGACCAGCGCAACTTCGTTCACGTTACAGCACCACTTTTCTGTATACCGACTGCAGCGCCATTTTCAATCAAAATAATTTTTGTTTGGCTAAGAATTCTAATTTCAAATTAACTTCATTTTAAAAACATGGAATTCATTTACCAAAAATAGTCATTTATTTATTGATTGTTGTGACGTTTTCATCGCATTTCAATCTTTTTCTTTTTTTTTCATTATAAAAATTCGAGTAATCTATACTTATAATAAATCTGTAGAATTGAAAATTCTGTACATTAAAAATATAAAGGAAATAAATGGCAGGGGGTGTTACTAGACCGACACCGAACCCAAAAATGTGATTAAAAAATTTTTTGTTCGTCTGTCTGTGTGTGTTCAGACATCACGCAAAAACTACCGGTTCGATTACGATGAAACTTTGTATAATTATTCTTTAATATCCTAGGCACCACACTGGGTACTTTTTATCCCGGAAAAGTATACTTATTATAAAATAAAAAACGAACTTAAGTCGTATAAAGTTATTATAAATTAGTGCTTAAACGGTTAATGGGACGATGATAAAATTCAGCATGAGGGTTGTTTGTTACATTTTGAAATAAGTAATTTTACCATTTTTGCAAATTCCACCTCCAAAGGTATAAAAGGAGCGTCAAGTTTGTATGGGACAACGCGATTCCTTTGTCCGATCTACTTCAAATTTGGCATATAGAATTAATAACATATTTGATGTAAGACGTGTTCCTTATTTTATTGAAATTTATACGTTATCAACCTAAAAAGGTAATGTAAATTATTTTGGAGCTAATTTTCTCCGGAGTTGATATCAATACTCCTTAAATACTCTTATCTTTGATTTAAAATTGGGCCCGAAAGGTGGGCTGTGCTGAAACTGAATCTTATGTTGAGTTAGATAATTATTCAAATCGTTTCTATAATTTGCGGACTGTATAAGCCTGTAAATTTTGTTCAATTTTCGTATCGCACATATGAAATTAGTGCCTCCATCGCTGTACAACACTGAAACAGGACCCCTTCGTGAGATTAAGCGTTTAAAGACAGCAAGAAATAAATCTCTACTGAGATCACTGACTAACTCCAAATGGAGCGCCTTTGTTGTGAGACAGACGAACAAGCAAATATAAGCTTTATGACTTTTTACTCCACGACGCCGACGTCTTATATGAGTTACGTAAAAGGGTCCCGCGTAATCAACTACGGTATGTACAAATGACTTTACTTGCGATACTCTAATGGATGGCAAATCACCCATAGGTCGAGTTGTAGAACGAGGCCTAGCTTTAAAACATAAATTACATTTATGTACTCGTTAGCGAATCAAATTTCGTGCAGAAAGTATCCAATACTTTTGGCGAGTCAATGCTAACACTAATCCAGGACCGGTGTGTAAATTATCGGTGTGATAGTGATCTACTAAGAGCGACACTATACGTCCCTTAGGTGATGGCAGTATTGGATATTTTGTATTATAATTTAAAAAATGAATTTAATTTCGAATATATAAATCGAATCATATAAAACCAAATTCTTCAGCATTGAAAGTCGTTTGTTCTCGTATTTATTCTGGTTCCGACATTTTCAAGTGCTGACATTTTCTTCTTCTGATGCTTATTAATATGGTAATATTAGCGACTCTGGAAATCTACGAAAGATAAATCTTACCAAGAGTTTCTTCAAAAGTGCGACCTGAATCTGAATCCCAATTTTTAAGCAAGAAGTGGCGCACTATCTTTATCTATCTTCCACACACAAAGCCTCTTTCTTCAACAAGAATAGACCACACTGCGGTGAAGGCGCAGGCGTTATTAGCGTCAGTTTTTCTGTCAGACTTTTATTTTTATGTTTTGTTTTTCATGTTTTATTGTGTTTAGCGTTTTCGTATTTTCATGTTAAATTGCAGCAATGTGGAGGTAAGTCAACCTACTTCATCGCTCTTTGATTTAGTTTGCTGCCCTCACTGTTCCCAAGCCCGATTTTTCAGGGGTGAGCGGGGCTTTTTTTTTTTTTTGTTTAACGTGAGGGAAAATCCTCATGGATGTTATGCCGGACTCCTACCGACTAAAAAACCTCACGTCACGCCCAACAGCCTGTGGTTGGGAGCCCCGGGGAAGCCCTCGGAAGGATGTCCCAGGGGTGAGCGGGGCTTTAAAATACATGTTGGGAAAGTACAAAAACTCCAACATGTATTTCCGAATCCTCCTCTACTCGTTTCTCCTATTATTGTTGGTGATGACAGTGTCGAAATTCCCTTTGGGAAAGTTCTTGCTAAATTAAAAATTCGGTTCATGTTTTAAAGAGGATTCCGCGGGGTGTAAGACCTACAGTAGCTAAATGTTTAGCTAGTTACTTGGGTCTTGCAGTCCGTGAAAATTCTAAATTGGCTTGGGAGCAGTTACTCACCTTCCCATTCAAAATTCTTTACATAAAAAAGGACAAAAATACTTCTGCAAAGTCTTTAACTGCTCAAATAAAAACAAATTGCAATATTTCGGCTAACTTTTTAGATTCAAAATTTTCAATAGTGCGTACAATTTGGTTGAATCAAAATTAAGGGATGGTGACATAAGTGGAGCATCGAGACTGCTTTTCAGTAGCGATGTGGTGGCGCCGTGCACTCCAGAAACACTCGCGGCCCTGCGGAGTAAGCACCCAGCGCCTGTGGATGATCTTCTTTTCCCTGAGGCACCAGACTCGAGCGCTGATTGCCTCAGGGTAACGGCCAAGGATGTATTGACTGCTATTAATTCTTTCCGAAGTGGCTCCGCTGGTGGTCTCGATGGCTTGTCCCCGCAGCATCTAAAAGATCTTGTGGGCCCAAGTGCAGGGGATGCTGGCGAGTTACTTCTGGGAGAAATAACGGCTTTGTTGAACCTTACGCTCTCCGGCAGTGTGGTAAATGACATCACCGACTTCTTATATGGGGCAAATTTGTGTGGTCTTTATAAGAAGAATGGTGGCATTCGCCCCATTGCCGTAGGGTGTACTTATAGACGTATGGCAGCCAAAATGTGTTGTAATTTTTACAAGGAGCACTTAGCAGAGCAGTTTCAGCCCCTCCAAATTGGATTTGGTTCAAAGGGGGGCTTTGAGGCTGCCATACATGCTCTATCTACATACCTTGACCGTGGAAAAAGTGAGGTGATCCTCAAGGTTGATGTGAAGAATGCTTTTAACTCGGTGTTCAGGGAAACCTTGTTTAAAGAAAGCGTTTTGCAAAGATAGAAAAACAATTTATTTCTTTCGTACTTCGTTTCCCTGCTGCGGAAGGCACGTTGAGCCTTTGGTCCCGGGTATCAGTAAGATGACAGTTATTAAGCCAAGTCGTAGGCTTTATGGGCAGCTAGAAACAAATCAACAATGTGTCGTCACAACCTGCACCTGGATTTGCAAGGGGTGCGTGTGTAGCACTTTCGTTGGAAACGTTGGTAGTTGTAGTGTGAATAATGGAAGCGGTAGGACAGTGTTGCCATATACAATACATAAAAGTACGATGCGTTTAGTGCGTGAGTGTTGACATATAATAATTATAATAAATACCATAAATACATAAACTTAAAAAATATGTATGCGTCGGTACTGGCGCATCCATACCTTAAGTACCAAATTAAAAATATTAAGTTTTAGTCATGTTAACTTGCTGAATGTTTTTATGAAGCAATTGAATTATTGAGTCAATTGAATTATTTATGTAATTGGTGTAGTAACAACACGAGTATCGATTGCAGACTAACTTTATTGGAATACCCACTATGCATTATACATATACAATTATAGATTTATACAGAAACTTCACAACATATCACTACATCATCCCTGTTATTTTGCGAAGTTTAATGCGAACTTACAACTAACAAAATTTAATTAGGGTAAGTAATAGAGATAATTTCCTCCGTGCATAACCGATCAATAACATAGCATAATTATTAAGATAATTAAGTAGTTGATCCATAGCAATAACATTATTTAGCATTAACCTTTAACTGGTGACATGGTTTTTTTATAACATAACTGGTGACGAGCGGCCTGACAGGCCGCTGCCATAATTGGTCTATAATACATTATATTAAAATATGGTAGGTTATCCTAATGTTTATTTTGTTTTAAATTAAATATTAAAGTAAAAATTAAAACAACGTCATGTAGTCTAAATATAATTTTAATTAGAAACTGGGTAGTTACAAAGTTTTGGATCTCTGTAATTGAAAAACTAGAATCGAGATTAACGATTGCTTATAAAATAGTAAAAATCAACATAAATTATAAAATATTTGTTTTTTAACAAAGTTCAAACACTAATCAACTTAAAAAAAAAATAAACTCTTATCACAAGTGTCATGTCTCAAAAATGAGAACTGTCAATCTTTAGTATTTTTATTGACAGTTAGGGCATAATTGCTTCGCACACATGTTTATCGCATGATATACATTCGTCACTGTCACTCTCTGCAAGCTGATTTTCCTGGTGTATTATATAATATATACAGGTTCTTCGTCTTCAGAAGCATTTTCTTCCGTCTCCAAGTTGTGGTCGCTATGCTCCGGGACATAATTTTTGGAAACGTCTTCAGCTTCCGATCCACTTGAGTTTTCTTGTGCTAAACCAGTCTACAATTCGAGTAGGCACTACATTTTTGTCAACAACCTCTCTACGCTTTTTTCTAGGAAGTCCAGAGTCATTCATCCCATAGCACAAGCTTTATAGCTTAGTTTGGGCTAGATGATGTTGTGTGAGAATGTCCAACAATATTTATTTATATTTATTTATTATTCATAGTAAGAAATATCTAAAAAAAACGAAATACAACACTACAGTGTAATTCCAAGAAAGTTACGTAAGTGGTGACATAAGGTCTGAGAGGCCGCCCGAGAATTTTCAATCGATCTAACTTACCGATTTGGGCCTGGCCGACGCAACTATCCCCCTCTAGGGCACTGCCTACACTAAACTCGAAGCTACTCAGGCGCTCAAACATGGGAAATGCGGGGAAGGGGGTGATATGATGTTTCGCTTACGCCGCTCGGCCTGTGAGACCGCACGTCACCAGTTAAAGGTTAAGTACAATACATACACATTATTTTAAATAGATAAGTACAATATGATTACCTTACCCTTCCCCTCGGACCGCCGCAAGGTGCAAACGTGTACAAAAATTATTATACTTTTTATTTATTGATTAAAATAGTGAATTTAATAAACAATTAACTAACATTAAATAATAGAAGTGCATAAGTTAAAAGGAGGTCTTCGGTGAATCTGCGAGTTGCATTAAGAACCACCTTGCGTTCATGTGCTCCTGGTACTTCAACACCAAATAGCCCCGCCTCAAGGAACGCCCAGCGCTTCGAGATCTCCGCCCCTACCTGCACAAGCTTGCTGTCTCTCTCTGGTAACACTTGTCAACTTTAGTCGATTACTGAGTTCAAGCTCCACTTGCACTCTGCTACCCTGGTACATCGAATGTGACTTGACTACTTGTTACTGTAATCACTCCAAGCTAGACATAGCCTGCACATTGGAAAAAGAACTCCTACATCTGTATATTGCCCTAATACTATAAGATGGATAAATCACTATCTGAATCAGATTTGACTGACTCACAACCAAAAACAAATAAGTCCTCGATTAATGCCTCAAAACGACCAAAAAGAAAAAGAGAGGACGAACTAGAAGTATTGAAAGAGGACATGATTGAAATGGTTAAATCCATGCTACTTACACAAGAAAACGAGCTGAAAAAGATAACTCCGACACTCCTAGATATAAAAAAGACCAACACAAACATAGAAAACACCTTAGCCTTTCTCACAGCCCAAAACGAGGAGCTTAAAAAGAAGATGGAGATGATGGAAATTCAGACTAAGAAAGACAGGGAACATATAGAATTACTTGAAGAAAAAATAGAAGACTTGCAGCGCGGAGGGCGCAAAGCAAGTATTGAACTGAAAAATGTACCCAAGCAGATGAAAGAGACTAGGGAAGATCTACTGAACATGATGCTAACGCTAACCAAGACCGTGAACTGTGACATCACTAAATCGAATATACGCGATATCTATAGAATAAAGGCTACCAAACAAAAGATCTTAAATACCCCAATAGTGGTTGAGCTATCATCCACAATTCTTAAAACAGAATTGCTGAAGAATTGTAAAGCATTTAACACCAAACAGAGGGAGAAGCTGTGTGCTAAACACTTGGGCCTCAAGAACCACGGAGATGGGCCTATCTTTGTTTCGGAACAACTCACCGCTAAAGGAGCTCGACTACATTTCCTTGCTCGCGACCTGGCTAAATCCAAGGGATACAAATATTGCTGGACGGCCTATGGTAAGGTCTATATAAAGAAAAGGGATGAGTCACCTAACATAGTTATAAAAAATGAAGCCCAAATTCAACATTTGATGAATGAAATATGACTGGGATTGCATTGTACGTACCATAAGCTATTTCATTATGTTAGTTTTTATCTTTATATCTACCTTTTAATTTTAATACTACCTTTTACACATACATCACCGACAGACGTTACTAGCACACAATATACACTCGAAATCAATACTTTACACATCTACACACTTATAAACCCACTCCACATCTCACATTACATGCAAGTATTATACAACATAAGGACACAAATGCACACACACAGCTCCCATCACAATAACCTGAGCACTATTCCCGGACCCTTCCGAAAACTCCACCATGGAGTTAGAGACCCGCAAAAACGCAGCTTTCTTAACTATATCTATGGATAATACACACACAATTTTGCAAGCGATTGATGGTTTAGAAATAGCGCAATCAAAACTGCTACAAATTCAGGACTTGAAAAAAGATTTCCATATCGCCAGCACAGATCTGACAATAGTTTCACAAAATATCAGAAGCATTTACGCTCACCTTAATGACTTCCAAACTAATCTGACATATTTTGATTCGGACGTTGATATCATTATATTAACTGAATGCAGGCAGACCACACACAAACCAATTCCAGACATGACAAACTATTTGTCTTTTGCCACTTCTAACCACTTAAACCATTGTGATGGCGTAGTTGCCTATATTAAAAACACACATAGAGTTAGTGTTGAAGAAGTAATCTTATCCCATGCATCCTGTTTACAAATAAACCTACCACAACTAATAGTCCTGGGTATTTACCGCTCCCCATCAAATAAAAACGCAGAAATTTTTATTAACTCTCTAAGCAACCATCTGGACTCGTTAAAATCATACAAAAACATTGTGATAACCGGAGATATAAACATAAATATTATAAATAAGACAAAAGAGGAAGTGAATGCGCGCCGAAATAGACATAACTACCTTAGCATGCTAGCAACGCAGGGCCTACTGCCCGGGCACTCACTGCCGACAAGAGATGATAACTGCCTTGATCATTTTATTCTAAAACTACAAACAAATAAACACGCGGCCTCTATTGTCATTCTAAACACCACCATAACTGATCACGTCATGATTGCTTTAAAACTCTCAAGTATTATCGACAACCACCCACTCTCTAAAATCAAAACATCAATAGACTACCTAGGTGCTCTTAACACACTCCGAGAAAGCAATATACATAACGAGTTGGATTCAATAGAAAACCCTGCCAAGTTAACAAGACTTTTTATTGAAACGCTACAAAGCTGCTTAGCCCAAAACACTGTGACAAACTTAGTCCCACGAAACAAAAGAATAATTAAGCCATGGATAACTTTAGGCATCTTACGGTGTATCAGAAATAGAAATAACATGCAGAAACAGCTACGCCTAAACCCAACAGATAACATACTCAAAATTACATATAGAAGGTATCGTAACTACGTAAATAATTTAATAAAAAAGTTAAAAAGGGATTACGATAAAAGGCAGCTGGCGGAGGCAAATAAAAATAATAAAAAGACATGGAAAGCTATTAACAACATCACAAATCGCAAACCTAGTAAAAAATCAAGTTTAGATTTATTAAAAATGAAATCCACCCCCTATGACTCAGTTGCACACATCAATACATATTTCTCTGGTATAGGCAAATCTCTTGCAGAAAAGATCAGATCGACAAACCCACATATTGATCACCACAAAAGCACACAAACGAATTGTTCGTCATTTGTTCTTCTAGAAACAGATCCAAAAGAGGTACACTCTGTACTAATGAATTTAAAATCTGATAGTGCGCCGGGTTGGGACAATATTCCCACGAGATTCCTGAAGTATGCTCATGAATTGGTTGTACCAACTATAACGAGACTAGCGAATTTATACTTCAGAGAGGGCATCTTTCCGTCACCTTTAAAAAAAGCCATTGTCACTCCCGTGCACAAGGATGGTGACATAAACGATGTGAGTAATTATAGGCCAATCTCAGTTCTACCGGCGATTTCAAAAGTTATAGAGAGACTAATAAACAATCAGTTAGTAAAGTATCTGAATAAATATAACATTATATCACCCTCGCAGTATGGATTCAGACAGGGTCTGTCAACAGAAGACGCAGTAACAGCATTAACCTCTCATATCGTCAGCCAAGTTGACAAGGGAAAAAGGTGCTTAACAGTGTTCCTCGATTTAAAAAAGGCCTTCGACACAGTCTCGGCTCCCATCCTTGTGCAGCGGCTACAGAGCATTGGCATACGGGGAACCCAACTAAAACTGTTCACAGATTACCTACAGGATCGGAAACAGTGCGTAAAGGTGGGAGACTATGTGAGTAGTGAAACAACTACGACCTTCGGTGTTCCACAGGGAGGTGTGTTGAGTACGACATTGTTCCTTGTATATATCAACGAACTCTGCGCTATGACACTCGAAAATGCACAAATTTTCTCTTACGCAGACGATACGGCAATTACTTTTACCGGTAATAATTGGGAATCTGCATACAAATCCGCTGAAGCGGGGCTATTATTGATTGCAAACTGGCTAAACTGTCACTTACTGACATTAAACATCTCCAAAACTAAATACATTGCCTTCAGTAATTACAACAACACTCAACCTGGAAATCATCTTTGCCTTAAAATACATAGTTGCCACGCACCACTGAACGGAAATTGTACATGTGAAAACATCTCAAAAGTAAGCGATATTAGATATTTGGGAGTCATGATGGACCAGCGACTGACTTGGCACACCCACATAGATTTAGTTACATCACGCACGAGAAAACTGATTTGGGTTTTTAAAAACTTAAGACACGTCGTATCCAAGACGCTTCTAACACAGGTATACCTATCACTGGCGCAGTCACTTATTGCGTACTGTATAACGGTGTGGGGTGGCGCTACAAAAACCAAATTTTTGGAATTGGAACGGGCACAAAGATTTCTTTTAAAAGTAATGCTCTTTAAACCGTTTAGATTTCCGACTGCTGATGTTTATTCACTGAGTGGACTCCTCTCGGTGAGAAAGCTTTATATAATTAAAGCTATATTAAAATTGCACAACACCATACCACTTCACCCCACCCCACCCCACAGACGGAGAAAATATATTGCAGCCCCTACAATTTCTGTCAGAACAGCATACGCAAAGAGACAGCTCGCCAGCCAATCTGTAACTATTTACAATACTATAAACAAGACTCTTAACATCCATCCCATGACTAATCGTCAATGTAAGATATCTCTCAGTGAATGGTTAAAAGAAAAAACATATGAAGAAACTGAAACACTTCTGAAAGGTGGAAAATGAAATGATCTACTCTCGTTTCGTCTACGCTCACTAACATATACACAAACACGCACGCACTCACACACAAACACACACACACACACACACACACACACATACACACCCTACTTATCAATAAGTCATTGCATGAATTGTTTACTCTAGTTATTAGAAAAAAAAATGTTGAACAATTTCGTCACCTTATACCTAACTATTGTAAAAATCAGGAAGAGCGGGGACTCCTAGCACAGGTATCTTTATACTTAAAAGGAGGCCTCCAGATTAACACACATATTGTAGTAGTTGTATAAGAAAAGAAATAAAATTATATTATTAAATTATATTATATTACATTATGTAGGTATTTCATTACCTAACCTACAACCTCAAGACAAAATTGACAAACCTTGACTTTCAAACGACATGATAATGAACAATTTAACCATCTAACTTCGGTATCAGTGCAATATAATTCTAGGTAAAAAGGTAAGAGCTAAGTATATCATTACTCAAAATATATTGTTATAAATATCTTTCAGTCTTTGCCTAGCTACATTTGCAGCTGCCCTATCCGTACGTTTGGGACTATCACAAACTTCTTGGGAATTATCGGGGTCGACCTGGTCGTCAATGCCACCTCCATGCACTGACGAAGTTGAGGGCTCGGCGCTATCGTTACCATGAGCTCCACGGATACGCAGTAGATGCCTACGGTTTCTACGGAGTACCTTTCCAGTAGCGTCGGTAACAAAATACGATCGCGGCTGTGGAGCGCGGCCGCTGATAACGCCGCGGTGCCTGCGCGGCCCCTCCACCGTGATCACCTCGTCGCCGGGGGCGAGCGGTGGCAGTGAATGGGAGCGCGCATCGTACCAATCTACGCTTGTTTTCTGTTTATGCAATATATTTTGCATATCTCGCTTGTTGCTTCTTTCGGGCTGTAATTTATTCTCATGAGAAGGCAAACGAGTGTTAACTCTGCGTCCAATGAGCAATTGGCACGGACTAGCAATTCCATCTCGGGGCGTAGCCCTGAAATTCAGGAGACTTAAATAAAAATCAGAGTTGGACGCATCTGATTTTTCAAGAAGACTTTTTACTGTTCGTACTGTCCTCTCACTGCGGCCATTAGACACCGGATAGCCAGGTGAAGACGTACTATGCTTGAAACCCCATTTTTCTGCGAACATTTTAAATTCACGGGATGCATACGCTGGCCCATTGTCCGTAAACACTTCCTGTGGTATACCATGACGTGCAAATTGATCCTTCATGGCGGTTACCACTTGTTTAGAAGCTAGACCGCTTATAGGACACACCTCGACAAAATTTGAATGATAGTCAACTATGATTAAAAAATACCTCTTTTTGTATTCGAATATGTCGGAGCCGACCTTTGCCCACGGCAGGTCGGGTATCTGGTGCGGAATCATTGGCTCGCGCTGGGCACGCGGCATCCGCTCCGCGCACACCCGGCAGCGCCGCACCGCCTCCTCCACGTCACGCGACATACCCACCCAGTACATGACGTCACGAGCCCGCCGCTTGCATCGGTCTATCCCTAGGTGCCCCTCATGTACTCGTGATAACATATCAGTTCGTAAACTCTTAGCACACTGCCCCACACCCATTCAGAATCTTTTTTGAGTAAATTACGTAAGGGGTTTACCTTCTCTGAGCACCCTGGAATAAATTTGCTCTAAAAAATTACCATTCCCAGAAACCTCTCGAGCGACTGTCGATCATTAGGAATAGGCATATTCATTATAGCCCTAACTTTAGATTCATCGATCTTCATGCCCTCAGCACTGAACGTATGCCCCAAATATGTAACTTCCGAAACTCCCAAAAGGCATTTATCTTTGTTAAACTTTATTCCTATCTCCCTAGACCTGTCCAGCAGCTCACTTAATCGCCGACCGTGTTCCTCCTTAGTGGATCCCCAGACTATAATATCATCCACGAAGGAATCTACGCCCTCCAGGTCTTCCAGCAACTGCCTGATCGTGGCATGGAACACCTCCGAAGCCGAGTTGATACCATAAGGAAGCCGCAAGTACTGATACCTACCAAACGGTGTCCCAAACGGTGTCCCAAACGTGCACAGGTCAGCGCTCCTGTCGTCCAGCTGTATCATCCAGAACCCTGACTTAGCATTCAGCTTACTAAAAAAATTTGCGCCCCCCAACTTCGTTGCTATCTCAGTAAGTGTGGGAAGTGGATAGTGCTGACGCTTAATAACCTTATTAAGAGGTCTAGGATCCAAACACACCCGCAAGCTGCCGTCTTTTTTGGCTGCAACAACAATACCGTTTACCCAGGAGGTCGGGTGAGTCACCTTTCTTATAACCCCCAAAGCTTCCATTCTCAATAACTCCGCTTGTAACTTGTCCCTTATACCAACTGGAATTTTACGCACAGGGCAAATACGAGGGCTAGCATTTCTTTCTAACGGGATAGCATACGTACCGGGTAATTTACCCAAACCTTGAAATAAATCATCATACTTGTACCAATCTACAGAATATATTCGTTTAATCAAACACAGGTTTAAAAGCGCCTCCTTTCCGAGAATACTTTCACAAGCATTGTTAACCACAACAAATTCTAGCTTATATGTTAATTCTTTGTACATGCACTTAATAATACACGAACCCATAATATTCAAAAAATTGCCACAAAATGATTTAGCTTTAATGTTCACTGACGTGATGTCAGACATGGTATAACCTAGAATAAAAAATGAGTTCTTTGATAAGACATTTAAATCAGATCCAGTATCTAGCTTAAAACGATGTACTGTATTACTCTTCAGAATTAATAAACGTTTTTTTTTTTTATTTGTTTTGTACACACAACTGAGAAAAGATAAATATAACAAGGAACATTGTACAAGGCACTACTTATTTCTACAGAAATCTCTTCCAGTAGGCCTGAGAGAGGAGATGTAAAGGGGAAATAAAGTAAACAAGTGTGTGCAGGTGAATAAACATACATAAACGATAACAGCATATATATATACTTAAGTACATACATATCATTAAAATACATACACCATTTAAATAAGAAAAGAAAAAATAAAAATAAAGAAAGAGAGGGATAAAAAATTGTTATGGTAAAGAGGAAAGGTAGTGTTCTTTTACTTTCTTTTTAAAGAGCGAAATAGTTTGGCAAGATTGTATCCTCGGTGGAAGAGAGTTCCACAATCTTACTGCATGAACAGTGAAGGAGTAAGAGTAGAAATTAGTTTTGTGGGAAGGCATAGAAAGAAGATGTTTTAGATGTGTCCGACACAGAGTATCTGGAGCATACCTATAAGAGAAACGTTCCCTTAGATAGGAAGGATATAAGCGATTGTGAAGGATATTAAATAGCACACATAATATTCGAGTATTCCTCCGAAGACGGATTGGGAGCCACCTGAGTTTCTTGCGAAATTCCGAGACATGATCGTACTTGCGAAGATTGAAAATAAATCGAATACATAAATTTTGCAGTCGCTCAAGTTTATTCAATAGCTCCTCAGTAGCATCCAAATAGCAAGAGTCCGCGTAGTCAATAATGGGTTGAATTAACGTTTGAGCAAGCGTGATCTTTACATCCACCGGTAAATACGGCTGTAGACATTTGAGGGTGTGGAAAGTGTAGTAGACCTTTTTGCTGACCTCCCCAACATGAGCGTTCCAGGACAAATTAGAATTAAAGATAATGCCAAGGTTTTTGGCTGTCTCGGTATAAGAAATCGGGACCGCATCAAGCAGGAGAGGCGGAAGCAAAGACATGTCTATTCCGGATCGCATCTGCCAACTACCGATAATCATTGCCTGAGACTTTTTAGGATTAATTTGGAGCCCAAATGTCCTAGCCCACTCACTAATAGCACTAAATCTCGATTCATACCGGCAATAGCGCTTCTACATTCATTCAATGCAAAATGGCGGTACAGTTGCAAATCGTCTGCGTAGAGATGGAAATTGGAAGAAATAACTCGGACAACAGAGTTGATAAAAATTGAAAAAAGTAACGGAGAAAGCACGCCACCCTGAGGCACGCCAGCAATGAGACTACGCCATTCCGAGACCGACTCGTTAAGGCGCACACACTGCGAACGTCCCCGAAGATATGAGTCAAACCAGGCCACAGTCTCCGACGACAGGTAAATTGATTTAAGTATACTGAGAAGGACATCCAGATCCACGGAGTTGAACGCACTACTAAAGTCTAGTAGCACTAAGACAGTGAGAGATTTATTCTCCATGGCCAGACGAATATCATCAGTCACCTTCAGAAGAGCCGAGACAGTACTGTGACCTGGCCGAAAGCCAGACTGTAAGGGATTCAGAATATTATTTTGCGTAAGGTAACTAGATAGTTGTCGATGTACTAAATGCTCAAGAACTTTGGAGAGGAAAGGAAGAATGGATATAGGGCGAAATTCGGACATAAGTGTGAGATTCGTGGTTTTGGGTAAAGGATTATAAGTGCTTGTTTCCAAGCACTAGGAAAGCAATCTGAGTTCAACGAGAAGTTGTATAAATGAGTGAGGATGGGGATCACGCTGGGAAGTATAGGAGTAAACATTCTTGAGCATAACTCATCGTTACCAACAGCAGAAGAAGTAATCGACAACAGGGATTTTTTGACTTCAAGCTCATCAACTGTAATGAAGTTGAATTCAGGACATTGTGGAAGAGGAGAGCAAGAGAGATTGAACAGAGTGCGAGATTTAACATACGGGTCCAGTGATATAGGAGGAAGCGAGAAATGCTTATTAAGGTCACTCAAGTTAATATCGTGACAATTGATAGGGGGAGACTTGCCGATACCGTTAGCTTTGAGAAATTTCCATACATCGGAGGAGTTACGGGTATCAAGTGATTGATGAAAGTGGCGGCGTTTAGCATCCTGACACAGACGATTGCACCGATTACGCCAGTATTTAAATCTATCGAAATTTAAATCTGTAGGACTACGTCTGTACTTTCGATTTGCCCTATCTCTCCTAGCCATAGCGTCTTTGATGATGGTTGTAATCCAGGGCGCTGGGATGTGTTTCAATTTACAAAGGCGTTTAGGTGCATGTCGATCGTAAAGTGCAGTTAAAATATTGTTAAAGTTCAGAACTTTTTCATCGATGGTCTCACCAGCAACAACAGATGACCAATCAATTACTTCTGCATCTCGTCTCAATGACTCCAAAGAGATGCCTTTGAAGTTGCGAATAACAGAGAATTGTGGCTTACGCTTAGGGGGGCGAATAGACAAAGATAAATAGATTAGGTCGTGGTGGGAAAAACAGGCAGGAAGTTGACCATGAGTGGCAACAAGATCAGGTGAGGAAACTATGATCAAATCGAGAAGCGAAGCAGGAAAGTTAGGGGAATGGTGCGTAGCAGATAAGGGTAAGATATGCAAATTAAGTGAAGACACAAGAGATAGCAAGGAGTGAGAACGTTTATCATTTTTGATCAAACAAGTATTGAAATCACCCATTATGACCACGTTGCTGTAAGAGGGACGCAGATCGTTAAGTAATGTGTCTAGTGAGTCAAAGTAGTTATTATGAAGGTCAGGACTATAAAATACACCCAACAACATTTTGCTATGCTGCACTGTAATCTCCAAAAAGAGGTGCTCCGCGAAATGACTATAAATCGAAGGAGAAGCACTTAAAATTTTAAAAGGAATATCCTCTCGCAGATAAATAGCCACCCCTCCGCGACCCTTGTCAGTCCTGTCATTACGAACAAGGACAAAGCCAGGAATTCCAAAAAGTAGCGGCGGATGTGACGGTTTAAGGAATGATTCGGAGACCAATACAGCATCAAGACGTTCACTGCTAAAGGATGCCAGAAGATCAGGGTGATGGAATGGAATACTCTGAGCATTGATGTGAACTACGTTGAAATTTTTGACAAAGTTGGAATAGATAGAAGAAAGCTGATCACGCAAAGTAAGGGATGCAGAATTAACGTTGCCAACACTGATAAAACTCGACTCTGAAGAACAGATCGAATGAAAAGAGTCATTACTTGATATAGAAAAATCACCCATAACATAAATAAATAAATATGCTTAATATATAAATAAATATGATAGATACCTAAACAATTACAATATTATTATTAATTACCTAATATAAAATAATAAATAAAAATACTCTATGAATCTAAATACCAAGCTCACCCACTCGCAAACATACCGAGAGATTTCATAAGAATTACAAAGGAAGGAAAAGCTAAAATAAAAATAGTAAAGGACAAGATGTCAAAATAAGGAACAGCACCAATTTATACTATAAAAAGTATCGCCCTTGCGCGTAACTAAACGCAATTTTTGGCATGATAGTGACAAGTGGTCAAATAGCTGTCAAGAGTGTCAAGGTGAAGTATAAATAAATCCAAACAAGAAAAATATTACAAGTTACCGGCATAGTAAAAACAATTAAAAAGATTATAAATTTTGTGACGACTAAGAAAACAAAAATAATTAAAAACATACCGACTAGTTGAAGATGTACAATTAACAATTATACGGCTAAATAAAGTGACCACAACAAGTCAGTCTTAACTACAGTGAGAACGGTATACTTCGTGCTCGTTATTGGCGACGGCTGCTTGTGGACCTTGCATCACAATTGGAGCTAGAAAGCGCATTCAGTCCACTCGATGACGCAGCAGCAGGGGCAATTCTAACGTCCCCGGAGACTTCACTAGTGGCACATGCAGGGAATTTTGTGACCAAAGTCGCCAATTCGGACGCGGATTCAATTTTATGACGGTTTTTATCTGGAGTCATAATGTTTATTATCCCTCCAGTAGTCCAGACATTCTTCATCAGAAAGTGCTTGCGCGCTGCAGTGAAAACCCGGTGCCTAACTCTAGTGAGAAATTCAGAAAAGGTGTATCCAGTTCCCTTTAAGGACGTCTTGTGATCGCACACCAGGTGACGGTGCTCCATGTCACGGAACCTTATGACAATGGGGCGTGCTTTATCTTGTCTGGACCCAAGGCGATGGCAAAGTTCAACGGTATTCATACTCACATCAGGCAACTGCATTTTGTTGGTTAATATGTCCCGAACAGTAACATGTAATTTCTCACCCGGTCCTTCGGGGACACCATGAAGCAGGAGAACCTTTCTGCGCATTGAGGTTTCTATGCGATCCATACCCTGTGAGAAAAGCTGAGCCTGAGTCTTCAAGTGCCCCAGAGATTCCATCACAAAGCATTTGAACTCATTAAAGTCTCTGGAGAGGGCCACAACGTCAGAATGTATGGGGCCTGAGGAGACCAGTGCCCTCTGCAATTTCTCTTCATGACTACGGAGACCGCTCGTGAACAAATTCTCCAATTTCTCGAGATTGTCCTCAAATCTGCTGTCCATTTTGAGATAAGGTATGTAACTCTTGCAGTAATGTACAATAATTGAAAATTAAATTATGTGGCGAGTGGAGGTGAGCCGGGCAACAAACTAATACATAAATAAAACTATTTAGAATAATATGACTATTATTAAAGTAAATAAAACTTAGAGCTCAATATTTTTGATGTTTATGTGTTGCCTACCCACACAATTCCCCATACACGTTCATACCACTGAGTCTCGCCTTTGACAACACTGTCAATACATTTAACTGTCGAAATATAATAAAAGTCACAGCTGTCGACCGATTCGTATGCACTATCACTGTATTCATTTAACTCGCAAACTTTTTTCGTGTTACGCGACGGACACATCGCCTTGTAGTGTCCCTTTTCGCCGCAAACGAAACATTTCACCTTACTCGCTGCACAGCGATCACCGCCGGCGCAGCGCAGCCCGGCGCAGCCAGCGCAGGCGCGGCGCTGTGGGCCCAACGCCGCCGATGCCCCCACGCTGCCGCTCACGCCATCGCCACTAGCACGCACCCGAGCGCCGCCTGGTCCGCGGTCGGCTCGGTCCCGCGCTCCTCTCGCGGCGGCCGGCGGAATGCGATACTCCCCTGTTGCTACCCCTAATTAGTACCCGTAATTAGTGTGACGATTGTTCATATTACGGTTATTATGTATACTATTCACTGACATACTCTGCGAAGGCTCACGTTTCACTCCTTCGATCTGTCGCCGATCGTCGTGCGAAATTTCACTAGCCTGGCAGATCTGAACGGCTTTTTCTAGTGTCAATTCTTCAGTCCTTAACAAACGGTCCCGCACAGAAGCGTCTCGAACACCACACACAATCCTATCGCGAACCAAGCTATCCTCCAATTTGTCAAACTCGCATTGGGTACTTAAAAGGGCGGTCACATACTCATCGATACCCTCACTGACTTCTTGATTTGTAGTAAAAAATTTAAATCTTATCAGTGTAGTATTCGTTTTTGTGCCGAAATACGAGTTGAACTTTTCTATTAACTTATCTATATCTTCGCGATCGGATTCTTTTTCAAACTTAAATGTGGAATAAATATCATATCCGTCCACGCCGACAATATTTAACAACAAGCTGGCTTGCACATCTTTTGTTTCCTTTGCAACGCCTGAAGCCTTCAAAAATATTTGGAACTGGCGCAACCATTTACGCCAGGTATCGCCACGAGTCGAGGGCCCTCCCTCCAGAACCAATTCATTTGGTGGACGAGCATGCTCCATTTCTCACTGAGATAACTATTAACGAATAAATAGAAATAGAATTTCACTCGCGAATTTAACTAGATATCTCAATACCGCACTCTCAGGTACATTTACTTTAACATAAACCGGTTTCTCGAGAACGCGTACGCACCGCTGTCACCATGTAGTAACAACACGAGTATCGATTGCAGACTAACTTTATTGGAATACCCACTATGCATTATACATTTACAATTATAGATTTATATAGAAACTTCACAACATATCACTACAATTGGTATAATTTATTTTGGAATAATCAGAAGTCATGATGAGAGATATATCATCAGCGTATAGAATACAAGGGTTGGGGGTCACACTCGGCAGGTCATTGATATAAATCAAGAACAGCAAGGGTCCGAAAATACTGCCTTGAGCTTGCACCTCAGAGCTATTGACCCTGTACGAGGATCTAATGTGCTCTTTGTTGTCATTTATTTGCATAATTTCGACACATTGTTCCCTATCCTTTAAGTACGATTTAAGCCATTTATGGGCAGGACCTCTAATTCCGCATATTTCTAATTTATTTAACAGTAATTCATGCGAAACGAGATCAAACGCGCTTTTCATGTCAAAGAAAATGCATGTGGTTTGCATTCTACGATCAATGATGGGTATAAGAGTTACAGTCTGTAGTTGCTAAGCAGAAATTTGTCCCCTTTTAGTATAGAGGTTTTATTATGGATTTTTAAGTAGCCTTGGTAACTGACCTTCACCGAAGGACAGGTTAACCAGATGAGTTAGAACTGGTGTAAGTTCAGCGACACTGTCCTTAAGAATTTTCGTGCTAACCTCATCATAGCCCATTGAATTAGTGTTATTCAGCGATAAGATGATTCTCCGAATCTCGGCACAGTTGCAAGGCTTTAAATATATACTATTACAGACTCTACGCATGTCTACGTTTTTCGATCATTGATTGAGGCATGTATTTAACGCGGCGACAAACTAATCTTATTTAGGATTTTAAATATAATTAAAGCGGGAAGAAAAATAATGGGTTGGTAGCTACAGTGAAATAGCATTTTAAGTATAAAGTAGCTGCTTTATATTGAGATCTACGCTTTATTTAAATTTGAATTGGCAGTGATTTTTTGGTGAAGCAACTGAATTTATTGTTAGGTGACAACTTGGCGGCGAACATAAAGTAGAAAATAGGCTTTTATATATTACACAATGAGGTTGTTTATAAAATTAACTGAGATGAGAATAAAATATGCACATGGTAATAAAAAACATACTTGTGGCTACTGACTACCAAGACTTCGTGTTCATTTATAGAAACGGAGATCAGCCCTGAAAAGGACTTTGGATTTCAAGACTTGTCTGAAGAAACGATATGACTTCACTGTTATATAGAAACGAGATCAATGGTTTGCCAGAAGCCGTTATCCTCTTCAGTTGATCCATGAACGAAGATGTCACACGCCACCATCTTGATATGCACGCCAACCCAAGCCGCGTTGCTGTCTTGCTGTCGACGGCCGACGTTCTGCGCGCGCCGCACATGTTCTCTCTCCGCTTGCCGCGTAGATAAAGGATCGACTTCGCGCGCGACCTCGCTTATATATCGTCGCATCGCAGTCGATTCATTACGTCACGAAGAATGATGTTTTGAAATGAATCAAGATGGATACTATACTCGCCACAATACTAGCCAGTTGTAAATATTCATTTGTACATATATATATATAAGGACTTTTGGAAATAAATCATTCTATTCTATTCTACACGCAACCAAATTGAGTTTCTCTTCTCTCCAAAGTGGTGACCTGCCGACGAACAAAAACAGAAAGAATCAAAACCATGGAAGAATCTACTGAAAAAGAAGAAATTCCAGTATCATCCAACCCATTGGAACTTGCAAATATTTCACTTATACTTCGAATTCCACCGTTCTGGCGCGACAGACCACGGCTATGGTTCTACAGCTTCGAAGCGGCTACTCACGATTCTAAAAAAGGTGATAAGAAACTTGCACAAATGGTCATAGCTCAACTTGAAAAACAAGACGTAGAACAAATCACCGATCTTCTCTACAACCCACCTACGCGAGATTACTACAAGGCTATCAAGGAGCGTCTAATCACTGTATATGAAGAATCCGACAGCCGTCAATTTCAAAAACTATTATCTGAGATGGAATTGGGAGATCAAAAACCTACTCAATTATTACGACGCATGCGTGATCTGGCTCGAGACAGAATCCCAGACTCCACACTACGTCTCATGTGGACCAACCATTTACCTGCCCATATCCGCTCTGTATTGGCAGTCAGCGAAACCTTCAGTACTCAAACCGCATTGGAAGAGCTTGCGTTGCTTGCTGACAAAATGATGGAACAGAACCGGGATATATCAGCGATCACGACTCAACCACCACCAGCGAACTCGAATACAGAATTTCTACTCAATGAAATTCGAAAACTTTCACTGGAAGTAGCCGAACTGCGATTACGAACAGATCACAGAAGAAATCGTTTTCGATCCCAGCAGCGGAGAAATAGTTATTCTCGTCCGCGCACACCACGTGAAGATTCGCCATCACCAGTATGCTACTATCACCGTCGATTTGGAGCCCAAGCTAGAAAATGTACCTCACCGTGTTCATACACACACGAAAAGAAACAGGAAAACTAGAGAGGGCGCTGGCAGAGGCGGAAACTGGTGCTCACACATACTCTCACCGCCTATTCGTCACTGATAAGAAGACTGGACTTACTTTCTTGGTAGACACAGGGGCGAATATATCCGTCCTACCTCGAAAGAAGGGGCAAATCTCGACGCCGCTAGCATTCAAATTGTACGCTGCCAACAATTCGACTATCTCAACCTATGGGGAGAAAACAATAGAACTCGATCTCAATCTACGACGTCCGTACAAATGGAAATTCATCATAGCCGACGTATCCAAACCAATTCTAGGCGTTGATTTTCTCAACTTTCACCACCTAATCGTCGATCTAAAGAACAAGAAGCTCATCGACAGCGTCACAAACCTCAAAATCAATGCACCGATGCGAGTGACGAATATACCTACAGTACGAAGTATCGACGTAGAAAATGAGTATCACAAAATATTGACCGAGTTTCCAGGAATCACAAGATTAACTTCAATGAAACTCAACGACAAAATCGAAGTACAACATTACATCGAAACAGAAGGTCAACCCGTACACTCCCGGGAACGTCCCATTCCACCACACCTCTACGAAAAAGTTAAAAAGGAATTCCAGAACATGATGGAGCAAGGACTATGTAGACCGAGCAAGAGCCCATGGGCATCACCTCTTCACATCGTGCCCAAGAAGAATGGGGACATAAGAATAGTCGGAGATTATCGTCGTCTCAACGCCATTACGAAACCAGATAGATATCCAGTACCCCGAGTCAAAGACTTCACCTATCAACTCTCTGGAAAGTCCATTTTCTCAACTCTAGACCTGAACCGGGCTTACCATCAGCTGAAAGTCAGAGATGAAGATAGGCACACCGATAGGCTTATTTGATATGTTAAGAATTTGTCCAGGACTCAAAAATGGAAGTCAGTCGTTCCAAAGATACATAAACCAGGTCCTGACCGGATTAGACTTCGTTTTCCCTTTCATCGATGACATTCTTATTGCATCCTCGGATGAGACTGAAGCCCGTAAAGACTTGAAAACTGTCTTAGGAAGATTGGAAGAACACGGCATAACAATCAACCCAGCTAAATGCCAATTCTGTAAACCGGAAGTTAAGTTCCTGGGATATATCGTGTCCAAATATGGTATCAAGCCTCCAGCTGAAAAGGTCAAAGTCATCACAGAATACCCCAAGCCGAAGACTATTGAAGAACTTCGCAGATTCCTCGGAATGATAAACTTCTACCGCGATCACATACCTAACGCTGCATCTATACAAGCACCTCTCAACGCATACCTACACAATGTCAAGAAACGTGATAAGTCGACTATTGAATGGCATGAAAAATCATCAGAAGCATTTGAAACGTGTAAAGCCAGCATATGCAACGCTACTTTACTCGCTCACCCATCGCATCAAGCTATCTTCGCTTTGTTCTGCGACGCTTCTGACAAATCAGCAGGTGCCGTACTACAACAGTACATCAACGACAAATGGCAGCCACTCGTATACTTCTCAAAGAAATTCTCAACTTCACAAGAAAAATATTCAACATACGATCGTGAACTTCAATCGATGTACATGGCTATGAAACACTTTCGCAAAATGTTTGAAGGTCGTCCGCTAATCATATTCACCGATCACAAACCGCTTACCTATGCCATGAACAAGTCGCAGTCGTCAACTGAAACACCACGCCGAACAAGACAACTACTGTTTATCAGCGAATTCACCACGGACATTCGTCACGTGAGCGGTGAACAAAACGTTGTTGCAGACGCACTCAGCCGTATCGAAACAATATCTTGTCCAACGACACTCGACTACAACCATATCGCCACCTCGCAAGAAAAAGATCCTGTTATACAACAACTACTACAGCAAGATAACATATCTCTGAAGAAAATCATTATGCCACATTGCAACACAGAACTATACTGCGAGACATGAACTTCACACGTGCGACAGACGTTCAACTTTGCGACATTTTATATGGTCTAAATAAAGCAAATTGCGGCATGCAAAAAATTTTATTGGTCTATTATTTGGTTTAGTAATAATTAGTTTCCTTTCATTGTTATTAACAATAATAAATAAATATAACTTACGGTGATTTCATAGTTTTTTTTTTTTTTTCATTTTGTTTTTAGTCTGGCACTCGGCGGCCGCTACCGCGGCACGCTCACTTTGCTCGCTCGCCTCTTGCTTGTTGTGGTCACAGTTCTAACCTAACCTAACCCTGGCCCTCGACACTACATTATACCAATTTAATATTCGATGAAATACATATTATACCAACTGAACATTCATGAAATGAGCATTATACTTTTTGATCAATAGCGCAAATGTTGTTATCGCAAATAAATATTCGGTGAAATAAAAATTATGCTTTTGCTCCACCTCCCACGCCGCGGCCGCTGCTCTGCTTCTATGCAACCAACGCATTTGTCGCCTTTTTCAATATTTTACGATTCTACAAACTAAAATTCTGATATCTTGATACTTAAAATTTGGACCCGTTTTAATTTTTATAGCTGCTTGCAAATCACTACCCGAAAGTGTATTTTTATATGGAAGTCAATAGTTGCTAATAATACAATGTTTGATATTCCACTGTTAATATTAGCTGCCAAGTCATTATATTTAATACCTAGCATATTATTTCATTTTTTCCTGTTTAATATATTTGCTATCTTATTTATTTTATTTATTTATTAAAGATCAACATAATACATTTATTACAGGTATATTTTACAGTAACTACTTGCTTAAACTGTAAGGTTTTTGTGCGAGTAGCGTTTACTTACATAATTGTACAAAAACATTACATATCACTCACTGCATGTGCCCGCGCAACAAGCACAGCAAAACTATAAACATGCAATAAATGTGTAGTCCGTATTAGCTCTATAATACACTCGAGAGCAATGAATCCGGGTCACTTAAAGAATGTTAAAAATCTCGGAAACTAAAAATGATAGGTTAATGCAATAAATTGTATTTAATAGACAATGTAATACTCCTTAAATGAAAGTAAAAAAAATATGAGTCACCATACATTTTACTAACACAAAATTACATAAAGAAAAAACTGCCGATCTCTCCTTAAAACAAAAATAGGAAACATGAAATTTTTGAACTTTATTACGATTTTCTTGAATTTTAATACTTCGTATTGCCTCCTCGTGCTTCCATTACTGCGTTTACGCGGTTTGGCATGCTGTACACCAAGTTCCTTATACGATTTTGGGGAATATTCTCCCATTCCTCTGTGAGAGCAATTTTGAGCTCACGAAGCGTGATTGGGGGAGGGTTTCGTTGTTTTACGCATCTGCCTAGCTCGTCCCAACCATCTCGATCGGGTTGATATCCGGGCTGCGCGCTGGCCACTCCATACGAGTAATGTTCATCTCTTGAAGGTAGTCATTCACAATCCTACCTGTATGAGGTCGGGCATTGTCATGCATAAATATAGCATCCTCACCTAAATTGACCATAAATGGACCAACGTGATCATTGAGGATTTCTTCCACATATCTTACGCTAGTTAAAGAGCCGTTTTCTATGATCACCAGCTCTGTGCGACTTTCAGAAGAAATTCCGGCCCACACAAGTACAGACCCACCACGGTAGGCTACTTTTTCTTCGATGCATGCTTGCTTGAATCTTTCCCCTGGTCTTCGATACACTCTGTGTCTTCCATCGTGCTTGTAGAGCATAAATTTTGATTCGTCGGAGAACATAACTTTTGACCAATCTTCAATACTACCCGTTCGCTCTAACTTTGCCGTTGGCGTAGAGGCGTATACCCGAATTTTTAATTACACGAAGTAAATTGACAGTAGCTAATGTCACTTCGTCATAGAAAATAAGCAACATTGTATGAAGAAGTGACATTAGTTGCTGTCAATTTACTTCGTCTAATTAAAAATTCGACTTTAGTATGGAGCCGAGCGGCAAAGTTAGAGCGAACGAGCAGTACTCCAATTTACGTGGCTCTGGGCATACCTTAGTCTCGAAATACGATGCCCACGCTCCAGTTTAGGGCCGTTTGCAGGTCTAAGGGGTTTTAAGTTAGATTCAGCAAGCCGACGTCTTACTGTCCATGCACTTGGGTTACTTCCTCCGAGGCGTCGAAACTGATTGGTGAGTTCAGTTCTTGTGAGAAAGCGATTTCGAAGCATGGTGTTCACCAAGTATCGGTCTTCTCGTGCTGTGGTACACCTGGTTCTGCCCGTTCCTGGTCTGCGTAGGTTAGAACCAGTTTCTTCGTAACGTCGGAGAACTCTTTGTACTGTTGACAGCGACACACCGACAGTCCTGGCTGTATCGCGCTGACTCCGGCCGGTTTCCAGCATTGTAAGTATTCTGGTGCATTCTTCAGGCGTAAGCGACATAATTTCAGCAGATTAATGAATATAGAGCACTATCAACATGGTTTATGTACCCACATAAATGACAGATTACAAACAAAAGCAACACCAAATGCTGTAATTTCGTAGTTCCATCTTCGAAAGTGGCCCTTTTTCAAATTTGATTTTTTTATGATATAACTTTACAATAACTAAGAAGTTTTAATACCTTCTTTTAAGGAGTATTACATTGTCTATTAAATACAATTTATTGCATTAACCTAGCATTTTTAGTTTCCGAGATTTTTAGGATTCTTTAAGTGACCCGGATTCATTGCTCTCGAGTGTATTTATTTATTAAGTTATTATTGTGGCAGCCGTTATTTAGTTTTTATAAATCTTACGTTTTGTAACTTATTATAATATAATTGTTGCTAAAATATTTAATCACTACCAAGTTATTTTTTTGGAACCATGTAGTTAGTCGCCTAATAAGTTGTTAGTCGCCTCATTAATAATTTATGAGAGTCAAAGTAGCGGGTGTACCATTGCAAATCATGTTGTACCACTTACCAAAAAATGTACCTAAAATGTACTAAATTGTACCTAGGTCTAAAAAATGTGTACCCGATTCAGAACGAAATTATTTCGGAACTAAAATACACCCGCCATATTGACATTAATACGGCGGGTGTACTATAATATTTTATTACTTAAATATTATTCATAAAATATAATTACTCCAAAAAATTGTACCTAAAAAGTACCTCAAGTAAAAAAGAAACAATCTCGATCCGTTGGATAGTTTCGGAGAAATAAAACGGCTTTGTGAAGACAAAGCCGGCTCGGTACAGACTGGAGGCCGAGCCCGGTATCAGATTGAATTGTCCATGGATCACGTCGAGTAAAAATTTTATCCACTGATACCGGGATCCGTTTCACTCAAAAAGTGTATTAATATTATTAGCCGCCGATCACGGTATCCGTGGCTACAAGACATAATGTTAATTATGATTCGAAACAGATCACGATTTACCAACTTCAAGTTTGTGAGGATACCGCGCAATCCGACTTGGATAGGTTAGGTTAGAAGGCTAAGGCGGGAGCGGAGCGCAGTGGAGCTTGGAGGTTGGTGGTTATTTTTTTTATAACCTATGTGGTTATAAAAAAAATTAGTTACCACCATTCACTTGGTAAGTTTGATGTATATGTTAAGGGGTCCCGACATGATCAATTGGCAATTGTCAAGCACGTAGAATTTCATGTGCACGTATACGTCGATGCACACACACATGCAAGGCAATCACGTACACTGAAGCAACTTCCATTCATATTTTACGTGATTGACAATTGCAAGGCATGATCGTGTCGGGAGCCCATTATATTCAGAACAATCAGTGTGATAATTAGAATTTGGAGTGGTTTTGTTTAAGTGGTTATAAAAAAATAACCACGAACGCTAATACGGGAGCTCCGCTTCCACCTTAGCCTTCTAACTTAACCTATCCATTTTGATCGGTTTCGATTCATAATATACACTATTTCATGTAGATACAGAAACCGTGATCAGTGGCTAATAATAGTGAAACGGATCCCGGTACCAGTGGATACAACTCGACGTGATCCGTGGACAATTCAATCTGATACCGGGCTCGGTGGAGACTGGAGACAAAGCCTTTTTTTTCTCAGAAACTACCCAACGGATCAAGAGTGCTTTTTTTACTTGAGGTACTTTTTAGGTACAATTTATTGGTGTAATTATATTTTATGAATAATCGTTAAGTAATAAAATAAATAGTACACCCGCCGTATTGATGTCAATATGGCGGGTGTATTTTAGTTCCGAAATAATTTCGTTCTAAATCGGGTACACTTTTTTTAGACCTAGGTACAATTTAGTACATTTTAGGTACATTTTTTGGTAAGTGGTACAACATGATTCGCAATGGTACACCCGCAACTTTGACTCTCATAATAATTTGCCCTTGATTGATGGTGTTTTGTTTTGCATGAATATCTATCAATCGATCGTTGAATGCTTGTGCAATTTTTTTTTGGTCTGTAAGAAGGCAGCCATCTTTATATATTTCATTTATAAATTCTAACGGTTTATACCTTCAGACTCCTTTTCGCTCAATTGCCATGATGTTTTACAAATATTTTTAAATTTATTGAGTTTACTCTGATTATAGTTTTTCATAGAGTTAAAATACATTTTCGTAGTAATTTAGAGTAAGACTTGAACGCTTCCCTATTGCTTTCAGATCTGTGTTTGTAGTATTAAAATTTAGTTTGTTTGACAGCTGACCCTTAGACCTTTTGTAATCCAAGCACTTTTTTTACAGGAAGCCGTTCAGTAGATTAGTGTATATTGCGATATCGTCGTCTGACGGACGAAAGGTTAGTAATTACGTACCTTTTTTTAACAAGGTATTTTAATACTGATTTGGATAATATTTACTAATTATAGTCATATTCAAGACTCTCAGGAAGGTACTAGTCATGAAACACCCAGAACAAGAAAATATTGCAGTTATTGTCCTGTAAAAAGGGTCTTATGACGAAATGTTTCTGTTAGGGCTGCAAAAGAGCTATTTGTGGAGAAAATACTGGTTCCATGTGTAATAAATGCACTGATTATTATTTTTTACAAATTAAATGTTATTATTGCATAACCTGATACCCAAGAATGTTGATTAAGTTAGTACAACATATTAAAACAGGCTGATTGAAATAAATATCTGTGTTTTATTTCGTAGTCTAAAAGACGAAAGGTTAGTGATAATGTGACGAGAAAATAAGGTTAGTGAGCTAGGGTTAAGTATAAGAAAACACAAACAAAAAACAAATAAATAAGTTCATTGCTCCTGTTTGTTGTAGGAATAGTAAGTAATTGGGCCGTTTCATGGTCAGACATTCCAAGCTGAAGAGTTTCACCCTTGGCCATAATGATATTACTAATTATATGATCAGTACAGGATTTTTGTTGTCGCGTTGGCTGGGTTATGTGTATTGTCAAGTTAAAATTTTTGGCCATGTCAAATAAGTCGATTGATTCCTTGATTTTTTTATGTATTTATATTTATATCCCCAGTAATTACAATTTTTTTGTCAGCATTATATACGTATAGTATTTCTTAGTAAAATGTCATTTTTTTTCAAAAAATATTGTTATGACCGAGTCTGGTGTCTTATACAATCATATTATAATCAGATTTTGGTCAACTAATTGTACGGCACAGCAGTCCAAACGATTATCTATCGACATATCTTTAATGTTGGGCAGCTCCACAGGTGATAGATTATATTATGCTAGTATGCATACCGCGTTGAGCGTTTTTGGTTTTAATTGAAATTGAGGAGACTAATTTATAACCGTGCACATTTATAAAACACTGTTGACTACTTTCTACAAAAGTTTCCGACAAACATGTATTGCAAGGCTCAAGTTTATTACATAAAAGTTCGTGTAAGTGTATCTCTAACAATCCAATTTTATTCTCCATACCTGCGATATTTTGATGTAGTACTCTGATAGAATTTTCGTTTTTATTATTTACGAAAAAGCCTTCTCTTGTCTGAAGATGTAGTTCGCGAATCTTTATGCGAGTTGTCTTTTGTTTTCCTAGTGAAGTGGTAAGGGATATAATAATATATTTAGGGTCTTTTTCGCGTAAAGATCTAACTATTCTCACCTCTCGATGTTTCGGCTATATTGCAACAGCCGTGGTCCAGTCTACTCGTGACCACCATTTTTTTTCAACATGTTATTTAATAGAATCTCATTCAGGAATTTATTTTTGAGTACACTTAGAACTAGGAAACTAACCTGCGGAAAGCAATTAATTATAGAACATAGATCTTTAATAACACTAAAGGGGTTTTCATCATGCTCCCTTACCAAAACAATCACTCGATCGTTCTTCTTTATATTATACTAGCTGATGCCCGCAGCTTTGCCCGCGTGAAATTTGTTCACGTTCCCGCTTCCCGTATTTTATCCCCTTGGGGGTAGATTTTATCAAAATCCTTTCTTAGCGGATGCCTACGTCATAACATCTACCTGCATGCCAAATTTCAGCCCGATCCGTCCAGTGGTTTGGGCTGTGCGTTGATAGATCACTATGTCAGTCAGTCAGTCACCTTTGAGTTATATATATTTAGAATTCGTAATGGGTTCTAGTATAAGTCGCGTTCTGGCTTCGGGCTGAATGAAGGAGCTGATATTGTATTTTTCGTATTTGCTGTTTGTCCGTGATGTGATCAACTGTGATGACAACCCCACACACTGTTTATCACCCAGGATATATAAAGTATTTTGTATAGTTTTAGGATTATATTCAACCGTTGTTTCGGGTTGTATAAGTATTTTCTGATTGTTTACCTTTTTCCACAAATCTGTTTGTGTTGATCGATTAACGTACAACAAGTGCGATGTAGATTGTTGTAAATCAGTTTTCAATAACGTTCCAGTAGTACATGAAGGGTTTGAGCATAACGATTTTTTAGGTAATAAAAGAGGGCTATTGTTGAAAGTCTCCGTAAGTCGACGCTTAACGTTATTTTTCTGAGTAGAGAATATTCTTTTTATTCAACGACGTAACCGGGCTTCTACTCGTACATAATTATTTGATTCATTACTGCTACTTCCTGTGTTAAATGGTCTATTTGTTTCTTAAGTTCTATATTTTCTAAAATTATATTGTTTTTCAGTTGTAATTTCTCAACGGAACAGAAACGGCCCTGTTTGCTTAATAATAAAAGAGCTTAAAGATTAAGTCTATTCTAAAACAATTAAATCCACGCCTTCGGTGCGGACTGAATTATTTTACAATAACCTAAATCATTAAGCTCTTTTATGATTAATCCAACACGCCCGTTTGGATTTACCCTCACATTCAAAAGAACCCTTGAATTCTAGGTTTACCGAAAGTTGAGATGCTCCTAATTTCTGAACTACCTAACCCCTTAATATCGAAACTTGTGTGGAAGTATCCTACAAGTACTCCCTTTCCAACACTAAAACAATATTTGAAATCGGACCCAGCATTGAGAAATTACAACTGAAAAACCATTTTGACTTTCATCCCCTCTCCCGCAGGAACCACGCAAAATATCGAAATCAAAAGTATTCTAGAACCTTCCTCGAACTATAAGCTCAAAATGTGTCAAATATCATTTAATTCGGATCAGTAGTTTTGGCGTGATACTTATTTGGGATACAGACAGACAGACAGACAGCCAGACAGACAGACAGACATGAAAAAATAAAAATTACATTTTCGGCATCAGTATCGATTAGATAACGCCCTACAATTAAAATTTTCAAAATATCTTCCATGTACAGACTCTCGACCTTCAACAGTTTTATTATAAGTATAGATTAGAGAACGCCCTGCAATTAAATTTTTCAAATTATCTTCCATGTACAGACTCTCGACCCTCTACAGTACCCTGTATTATAATATATATACTAGCTGACCCTCGCAACTTCGTTTACGCCACTTACGATGCATGAAAAGAGAGGTACTTTCAACATTGAAACTTGTGTGAAACAATCGATAACCCTTAAATGCATGATTTTTTATTTTTCAATGAAAACAATATA